>QTSX02005753.1:44351-361780 GCA_014839935.2 Entomophthora muscae
GACCTGGATTGAGGGATCCCTGTCATAGATGGTTAACTGGTAAAGGTGCTACCAGCTGGTTGGTTGGGCAGTGAACCATCGGTGAGCTGTTGGTGATTTTTAAGTGTTAATTGCCACTAGCTTATTGGCTGGGCAGTGAACCACTTGGTGAGCCGCTTGGTGATTTCCTTGGGGCGTTAATTCCCCAAGAGGAAGTAATTAAAGATGTTGCAACACAAGTCATCATCTGATCCTTATTATTTCAGTGCCACTATAGCCACAGGGCACAAAAACAAATTATTTTCATGTATCTTTTACTAATTAGTACTTATGACGCAGGTCAAGCATATCAAATATATTTTTCAAATCATATTACAAGTGAAAGTTAATTTGAGATCTAAACAATCACTTGTTTAGAACATAAGTGGAGCAGGCCGCTTGATGCAGATAAATTCAGTTCTTGTTGTTTTACTATGTAATAAATGAACCCGTACTCAACAAGCTAGTAAATAAACACATTTTTAGACTATTTTTTATTTTTGACTTGATTGCATACTATAACTTCTGTCTTATAATATATTTAGATATATTAATATTGTAATTGAACTATTAAAATTACAAATATTAAAATTTTAATACTTAAAATTAAAAAAAATAAAAAATATAAAAGTAAATTTGCAAGGGAAGATGATTTATTAGGGAGATGTAAATTGCAAAGGGAATGTGATTATTTGGGTGATTATACCCTGAAATCAAATTTTCAGCTAGAGCGTCTAATTGAATCCACATACTCTTCTGTACGTGGTGGGCAGCCCTGGATGCAATTGCAAGAGGGGTGGTGCCCTGCACCCCAGTGGTTGCCAAACACTTAATAAAAGGGAGTTAGGTAAGAAAATTGATTAAGAAGTTCTTTTTGGGAGGCATGTAGTATTCATACAATGATGCCAGTGCAAAGGAGTTGTACAGGACTTACTCAACTGTCTTATACCCCTGTGGTGTCTTCTGGTGTTCAAGTGCTAATTGGCATATATCAAGTTGTATAGGTACCTCCTCCAATTTTTTGACATTAGTCTTTAATATGCAATGTAGTAGGATTCCTAGGTATACTGCAATGTGAATCCTTTGTGAGGTATATTTTTCAGAGAATATGCATAATTTCTTATATATTTGAACCAATCTGTTTATATAGGATGTGTTGCTGAATTTGAAGATGGTTCCAGAGGGCGCCCAACTTGTATTTGCCCCCCATGCCTCCACAAACAAAATAAATAAATGTTTAAACATATTCACAATTACTGTGTCTCTGACTTTATTTGATAATGCTTTGAATACTTCATTTAAATTTCAATTTTTAAATATTCTGTTCCTTTTTGAAATTCAGTTTTTATTAAGCTTTTTCATATTTGTTGATGTTTGCAAATGGGAATTGTTGAATGCTTTTATAGATATATTTATCAAAGTTTAGCTTGACATCCTGTGAATTTCATTAATTTCGTTGAAGTTGATATTGATCCTATTTTTTATGCTTTCCTAATCCACGGCAAGCACCCTGCAGGCGGTAAATATTCTTTGGCTTTTACTTAAATATTTTCAAAATTATTCATATTCATTTGAATTATTTTATTTATTTCATTTTTATTTATTTATTTGCTTTACAGGGGCTACCAGTGATTGGTAACCCCCGTAAAACCAACTCAGTGTGAATGCTGCCACTTCAGCTACCTTGTCCCCATTTCTAGTTATAACTAAAGTAAATATAAGTAAAACATTAAAAAACTTACTGATTGTTTTCCCTGCAGCCCCCTCAGCCACAGGCGCCCCTTCAGCAAACTTTATGAGTGTTGGATGTTCTTCATTTGTTTTTCTGGGCTTGATCTCTCTTATTTTTTGGGCTACTTGTGTTTCCTCTTGATTTTTGTTTATTGAAAATTTCTTTGTTTCTTGAGGTGCTTCTGCTTCTTGATTTTGCTTTGTTTTCATCTGTTTTTATTTAATTATTTTCCTCTTAATTTGTGTTAATTTCCCTTGAGCTTTCATTTCCTTCAATCAATTTGACTTTTTGAGTATTCCTTTTGTTATTTTTTTCAAATTCCCACAAGTTGTAACTTTCCTTTTTGAAATCTAATTGCTTGAGTATTTCCTTTTGTAGATTTAAAGCTATTTCCTTGTGTTATTTGTTGACTATTGTTCCCAGGGTATTTTTGCAGTTTTGTTTTGCTGGACCAAAGCCCTTCACTCATTTCCCAGCTGATTTACTACAATTTCCCTTATTTTATGTTCAAGATCAACAACCTTTTGGAGGGCTGACTCTAATTTGTTGATAAGGCTGCAGATATTTGACATTTTGTTTGAATTACATTAAAAAACTGGTTTTTATAGTACTACCTTCAACGCATTATTAGTTTTTTGTTATCAATAATGAATTGAGAACCACAAATATAAATATTGCATTAGAATATTGTAGGTATGCGTTTAATCCTGATATTTATATATTATGTGTATACCTCAATGCATTCTGTGCAAAAAAATTCATTTTAAATGGGGCCTTTTTCATTGGAATTTATATAAATGGACTGTGTTTATATTTGGGAGCCATTAACGCTTAGTATAAATATTGATGCATAGTGCATTTTAAATCTTGTATTTTTTGCCTATTGATACAAATCTGCAAAAAATTTAAGCTGGATTTTGTGAGTAATAATAATATAATGGAACAATAAATTACTGTTTATTACTCACAAAATCTGACTTAAAAGTTTACAGAATTATTATAAATAGGCAAATATACAAGATTTAAAATGCACTATGTATCAATATTTATACTAAGTTTAATGGCTACCTAATAGAAACACAGTCCATTTATATAATTTACAATGAAAATGGCCTCATTTACATTTAAATTTATTAAACTAAATACATTGAGTTATGCACATAATATCAAAATATCAATAGTTGATGTCTAATTGCAATATTCTAATGTAATATTTACGTATATTGTCTTTAATTTATTAACAATGATGAAAATATCCATGGAAATAATTATATGTTACCACATCAATTTACAAGATTCTTTAAATATGGGAAATGCTAACAATGTAAAAAAAATATTGTTATTTGTGAATTTAAAGAGAAATAATAATTTTAATAAGTTGTCATAAAGAAAAGATTTATTTTACTCATCAAAGGACAAGAAGGGGAGGGAATGGGTGGAATGAATGTTGCCTTCATCTGCACCTGTGAAAAGGACAGCATCAGAGATAGTGGGGAGGGAATGGGTGGTGGTTTGGGAGTCATAGTTGGAAGGCAGGTGGCTTGATGGGGGGTTGGGGAGGCAGGGTTTGTTGACTGGGAAGGGACAGCAAGAGCTGATTGCTTCAATTGCTCATATCTTTTTCCATCACATATGTGGGCTTGACAAAATAAATGAATGGGCGTGGGGGAGGCAGGAGTCCTTTCTGGACTTATCACTATCACTTGCATAGAAGATGATGAGATCTGATAGGTCCTGGACAAACATGGAAGGGAAAAGCTCATACCCCTTCTCAATTTGGGAATACAGTTCATTGTAGATGGCAGGCTTTGAGCGCCTGAGAGTGGAACCAAAATTGTAGAGACATACATCTGGGTCATTATTTGTTAGATTAATCTGTTTACTATTAACTGTGCTACTTAACACTTTAAAATTTTGTTTTAATTTTCTTATCAATAAATTTAAATAATTATAACAATTTTATCAAAATAAATCTTATTTAATCCTTGGAATATAAAAACCTATATTAAATTAATCATTTTCTACTTACAGCTAAATTAAACTGTATTAAAAGCTAGTAACAATCTTATTTCATATACCATTATTTCTTGAAAGCTGATTAGTAAAAAATGACATCATTCTAAAAAGAGAAACATAAAAATACAATAAAACTGATACAATGCTTTTTGTTGGAAATTAAATTGTTGCCTAAAATCTTAGCTTTTTTAAAAATATTTAATTTAAAATATAATAATTTTTGAATCCCTCTTTTTAAAAAGAGGGTAGACAGCTTTTTTGCATATTTAATAAATAAATATTAAATAATTTTGGATTTGTTTTATAAAAAATCCTGTAAAAAGTTAAAAAACTAAAACTAAAATTAAAACTAAACTTTTATTGAAATTTCAGTGATCTCATTTAGCATAAGTAATTTATTCTTAAGTTAGATTTTATAGAAAATATATAATAAGAACTTATAAGAGAGTAAAAGTTTTTCTTTTTAAATTCTTAAGTATTTAATATTAATAAAATGGCTTTATACAACTATTTGATAAAATTATATTTTAATACTGTATGCTAGAGATAATATGTATAAAAAATTCAAACATAAAAAAGAATGTATCAAAATCTTGCTTTATTTAATTAAATTTTATAAAGGTTGAAATTTATTTAAACTAAATAAAAAATGATCTTAGTCATTGTATCTATAAAAATAAGATACAACTTTAATTATACAAGCAAATATTTATATGTGATTAAAAATAACATTTTTGTTTTGATAGATTTAAGATATATAAAGTTCATTTTTTAAGAACTGTTAAAAGTTATAATAGACTTAAGTTTATTTAAACAAAAGGTTTTTGAGTTGGTTACTAGAAGTAAGCTAAATAATAATTTATACTTTAAATTTAGTTTACTGATTAAAATATCATACTTTAAGAGTTAATTAACATATTTTATTTCAAATAATAATTTTATAAGCTTACATTCAAAGCCGCTTCAAGATACTAAATCAGTATTGAAATATAGAGTTGCAGCACAATTCTGAAAGCTGAGATTAAGGGCTATCTAATGATACTAGTTTGAGCAAGATTGAAGTACTATTTGCCGAGATATCAACAGTTAACCAGAATATAAAAAGGGGTAAATAAACAATGATATCAGACTCCAGGGGTGATATTGATAAATTAAGGAGATCAGTTGGGGGTCAGTTGGGGATTTATGCCTGTAGTGCGAAAGCTCAGCTAACATGGTATTTAAACAGCTCAACTTTACAGAAAATTACTTTACAATCCACACCTTTACTCCTCTCTGATAACTGCACATCTATTTCCAAGCAAGAACTGCCTGAACCAAGCCAAGGAACCCAACCACTATCATTATGGAACCTATCAAGTTTGCACCTCAGATGACACCCTTCTTCTCACTGGGGGCTTCTACCAAGAGAGAAAGAATCTCTATGCTTAAACAAGCATTCCTTTTTACTGCTGGCAGTGATCTTAACAGCTTTGTTGAGCATTTCTTATTAAAAACAGAGTTTGGAAAAAGTACCTTCTTACCTGTCATACAAAATTCTAAGACAGATGATTTCCTTAACAACCTAAAGGAATTGATGTCATAGTCCCCTGCCAAGCACCTTCCTTCTCTAAGAGCATTGGTTACATCAAGCTACAGTCTGAAAGAGCTTTGGGATTGTGGATTTAAATGACAAAAAATGAGTATTCATATTCTAAAAAAATAAAAAATGCTAAAAAAGCATCATTAAATTCAAAAAATAAAAAATGATTCAGTAAAGAAAGAAAACATAAAAATTATTTTAAAACACATATTAAAAAATTCATTTCCAACCAGCCAATTCACTAAAAAAATCCCCTGGATTGATTTATGAAGAATTACAAAAAGAATTGAGTGAATACTCAACTAAAATAAAATACTCCTTATTGAAAACAAAAAAAGAAATTTATGAAGATATGAAAATAAAAAACAATATTTCTATTTCACTTTCCACTTTCTATAAGCTTATTCCTAATAATATAATTAAAAGCAAAAAGCAAACTGATATGTGTAACATTTGCAACTTAAAAAAATCATTAGAAATGAAGAAAAAGGATTTTAGTATAAAGAAGTTGCTATTGCCTAAATCTATTAAAGAAAATTTGGAATCTATAGACCTACATGAAAAGTTTTATAAGCATCAAAATAAAGAATATATTAGTGATATAAATAATCTTGATAATTATTCATGTGTTATAGTAATAGACTATAAAGAAAACTTTAAAATAGGTGGGGGTCCTATAGAGACAAATAATTGTTTTTATGAGAAAATACCTATTTCTTTATTAGGATTTGCAATTGCTTTTAAAGAAAATGAGAAAATTAAATATGAGTATCATGACTTTTTATCTGAAATTTTATCTCATGACTCTTTGTTTTCAGGTCAGTGTTTGATAAGTCTGCTTAAAAATAATAAATTTAAGAATATTAAAAATATTAAAGTTTGGACTGATAATGGTAATCATTTTAGATCTTATGAATTCTTATATTATCTTTTTAAAGAGGTACCTAAAATTATAAAAGGAGCAATTATGTTTAATAGATTTGTTGAGTTTCATGGCAAAAGTATTGTTGATGGTCATTTTGGTGTATTATCTAAAATATTTAAACAAAAGGAAAATGAGATGTATATAAAAAATATAAATGATCTCAAAATGGTTTTGAGAGAGAGAAAGAAAGAAAGGGTTTATATGAGTCACTTGTAAATAATTCAGATGTTTCCCAAAAAACCTTTTTTTACATCTATGATAGAAAATCTAGGCCTAAAAAAAGCTGGCTTGAAGTCAAAGCATTTTATGTTAATCTTTCATATTTAATGAAAGATGGTGAGCTGTATGTTTCACCTTTGACATTTGAGGATGTTAAGGAGTACTCCAAAATAAATTATTGTGCAAAGTTCTGCACAGATGACAGAGAAACAAAGAGAGCTGATACTAATAAAGGATTAGTAGGACATGTTCATGAAGTTGGACGCATAACAAAAACTTATATTTCACATAGGGTAAATAGTCTTTTAAATACAACAACTTTTTTTTCTAAAAATAACTAAGAAATTAATTATATGAGCCAAAGATAGGGTAATAGCAATTATAGCTTTGGAGCTGCTATTACTCTCCCATGCAACTCATATAGTTGATTCTTGGCTTATTAAAATAGAAAAAAAGGTTTTTAGCAAAAATACAGTTAATAGAAATAAGATTTATTTTTATTATTTGTATATTTTACACCCTTAAACTTTTATTCAGTAAACTAAGCATTATATTAATGTTCAAAAAACATAAGTTTACGACTTAAATGATACCAAAGAAGTTAAAAGTCTTTGAAATGCTTACGCTGGCGCCTTGGCTTAATCTAACAAATAATGGCCCAAATTGCAATACAGCTCAGCAATCTTCCTAAGAAGACCACTATCACAGCTTATACCAATGAATTTGCAGAGATACACTGGAAATTCAAGACCCAGCACAAGCCAACAACGTGCACACTAGAGCCTCATTCATCAACAGAAGAAACCCTCTGTTGCTGCCCTCATCTGTCCAGAGGCCAGCACCTCTATGCCCACGCTCATTGCAGAAGCCAAGCACACAGAAAAATGCACAAACATGGAATATGCTGCACGCAACAGCAAGCACTCCTCAAACAACAATGACAGAGACTACTCTAATGGCAACAAGCGCCAAAACATCAACCATAGCAACAGCAACTCCAATTGTTTCATTGGCAATCACAGCCAAAGCGCAAACCACTCCCGTCCCAAGAAAGAGAACATCATCAAAGTGAACAATGCTGAAACAGCAACCTGATATGAATCTGGCCCCACATTCTATGACCTTGAAGGTCTCAAACAGAGGAACAGACAAAAAAGAGGAGGGGGAACATGCCTAAGTGACTCTGTATTCCCCCAACTTGACAAGAAACTATACCAAGGCACAAACTTTGCTGCTTGCATTCCACGTGTCCCGCAATACTCCATTTTTATGAACGTAAAAATTAAAGATCACTCACAACTTCTTGTCTATCCATGCACTTACAAATCACATACAATAAAATTTTATTTGACTCTGGTGCACAACACACCATGGTTAGCAAAAATTTTGTAACCAATTATAATATACCAGTTATCAAATCCAACTTAAAATACACCAGAATGGCAGAAAAATCTAAGGTTCTACTTGAAGGCAAAACAACTCCCTTCAGAATTGACCTCCAAGGCATACAAACGTCCATCAAAGGACTTTTCATAAACAACATAAATCACAAAATTGTAGCAGGCATAGACTGGTTCACCCAAGTGAACCCCAGCGTATGTTAAAAAACAAAAATCATGACCATCAAACACAATGTAGTCAATTTTAACATCCTCAAAGAACCCAAAATCCTTATTCTAAGAGACACAGTATTTATCCAGGTCATAAACCATTACAACTCAAAAGGTCTAACCAAAGACAGTACCCTTCACATAATGAGGTACACCAAATTCAATAACATGCAAATAACCAAGATCCAATGCCCAGAAC
This sequence comes from Entomophthora muscae, assembly GCA_014839935.2. Classification (NCBI taxonomy): domain Eukaryota; kingdom Fungi; phylum Entomophthoromycota; class Entomophthoromycetes; order Entomophthorales; family Entomophthoraceae; genus Entomophthora; species Entomophthora muscae. Next base: position 52,653 of record QTSX02005753.1, read on the forward strand.
TTGCGGCACTACTTAATGAATACACTCAGGTATTCAAAGAAGAACTCACAGAGTTACCCCCTGAATGAGAGGTCAAACATGTCATCAACCTATGTAAAGCCATGCCTAAACCTGCACCCCTCTACAGACTCTCTCCCATGGAGACCCAAACCCTCAAAACACACATTAAGGACAATCTAGCAAAAAGATTAATTTACCTTTCTGAATCCCGTGGGGGGCAGCAGTGTTCTTTGTGTCAAGTTTATACTTCTGGGAAGTATAATAAACAAAATAAAGGGGAAACTTAATAAGAGAATGATATTTTATTAAATATTAATATAGAATATTATATAGTATCATGACAAGCCACATGTTGTCCGTGTACGTCATGGAGATCATAGGGCTTATCTGAGTAATGTTCCTCTTGAGTCATGAGGCTTAAGCAAGTTGTGTTCCATTTAGGACCTGGATTGAGTGATCCCTGTCATGGATGGTTAACTGATAATTGTGCCACCAGTTTATTGACTGGGCGGTGAACCTCTTTGTAAGCCGCTTGGTGATTTACTTGGGGCGTTAATTCCCCAAGAGGGAGTAATCAAAGATGTTGTGACATCTCCCCCTGGGGTGCTGGAAGGCGGAGCCTTGGGAATCTTCTTGAGAGTATCTGGTATGCAGGCTTGGTATTAATCCAGTTTGGTGTTGGGTACTGGGAGCCTTGAATTTTGTTGGGCTGTTCTTGCCTTACACAAAGGGAGCCAGTTGTGATGCATATGTTTCAGTTCAGTTTGAGCTCCAATCCCTTTGATGAGGTAGGTGTTATTGGGCTTAACTTCCATGATAATGCCTGGTCTGCGTAACCCTGGGTCTAGTTTGTATTGGTTGTGATTGACGACCCAGATCTTGTCTCCAACTTGGAACCTTTCTTGTTGCAATGGGATTGCTTCCTGCTGAATCCTTTTTTGTTCCATTACTTCTTGGTCCTTTCAGGCTTGTAGTACTTTTGGGTCATTACTGTCTGGTATCTTCCTTGGAAGTGGCAGTTGTGGTCCCATGGTTGTACTGACAAGTGAGTGTTTCTGACCATAGACAAGCTCATAAGGGCTTTTGCCTGTATTGCAGTTGACTCATGTTCTGCAGACCATAAGGGCGGTTGGTAGCATGTCAATCCAGGCTTTTGGATTATTGGCAGATAACTTACTGAGGGCTTCCACCAGAGAGCCGTTTAGTTGTGCTACACGTCCATTTGCTTGTGGGTGATATGGGCTGGCTGTGACGTGTTTTATTCCATTTTTGGCGAGATAGATGTTGGTGTCAATAGCTTTAAGTTTAGTGCCTCCATCTGTGATTAAGAGGTCAGGCTTTCTGAACTTTGCTATGATCTCCTTGCCAATGAATTTTCTCAAGTCATTGAATTTGTGCTCTTTTGTGGCTTGTGCTACGGGCCATCTGATTGCATAGTCAATGGCTGTGATGATGTACTTCTTGATTTTGCTTTCACTGGGCATAGGTCCCACAATATCCAACAACCATACCTTGAAGGGTTGTGTGATGGATACAGGTACTACTGACTTGGATGGTGCTTTGGTTTGGGTGTACTTCTCACAGACCTCACATTGTTCCAGTACTTCCCTGATATCATCTAGCGTGTTGGGCCACCAGTAGCAATTCTTGAGATATTCATGCAATTTTCTGCTATGGATGTGTCCCAAGTCTCTGTGATAGCAGAGGATTGTGTCAATCTTTTGAGTTGACAGAACGTAGGGTACTGTCTCATCATTTGGAAGGATTTGGTGGAGGGTACCATATACGTTTTTGAACAGACGTTTGTTCTTGAAGACTTTCTCTTGGATGTCCATTGATGTGCCAGGTGGGAACCCTTCATGGAGATTCCCCATGATTAACATGGGCCAGTTGGGGTCACCATCAGTGCAGAGGATGTATTTATTGTATAGCCTTGATAGGGCGTCTGCAGTAAGTATCTCCTTGCCTGGCTTATATTCAATTTGCATGGGTATCTCTGTATGAGAATCATCCATTTGGCTTGTCTTCTTGACAGGTGTTGTTGTGTTTTAAAGAATACCAATGACTTGTGGTCAGTGAGTACTTTGAACATCTGAGCTCCTTCTAGGTAACATCACCATTTCATGAGACAGTGTATGATGGTGACCAACTCCTTATTGTGTATAGGGTATCTTTGTTTGCCGTCCAATAGCTTCCTTGATTCATATGCCACAGGGAGAAAGTCCTTTTGGGCTGTTTGGATACGGAGGACTCCTCCTATGGCATAATCAGAGGCGTCAGTTTCTAGTTTGTAGATACTCTCACAATTTGGGTATTGTAGGATGGGGGAAGTAACCATTTGTTCCTTTAGTTGGCGGAAATGTTGGTCTTGTAAGGGTGTCCAGAAAAATTTGGTTGTTTTCCCAGTGATGGCTGACAAGGGGGCTGTCAGGGCGCCCCAGTCAGGGATGAACCTGCATACATAGGCTACCATTCCAAGGAAAGTGCGGAGTTTGCTCTTATTTCTTGGGGCTGGCATCTCTGTTATGGTGTGTATTTTGTTTGGATCCAGCTTGATACTTTCTTTACTGATGATATGGCCAAGGAATGGAAGTTCAGTTGAGAAGAACTCACATTTGGATGGTTTGGCAATCAATTGGTTTTCCTGCAGGGTACAGAAGACTGTGTGGACGTCTTCCCAGTGTTGCTGCAGGTTGGGACTATAAATGACATTAAATTCAGGTAGATGATTGCTCTTTTCCCAATGTCTTCCTTGAATACTTCATTCATGAAGGTCACAAAGGTACTGGGAGCGTTTTTCATGCCAAAATTGAGGACAACGCATTCAAAGGATCCATATTTAGTTTGAAATGCGGTATTTGGAATGTCTTCAGGTTTCACAGGAATTTGGCGGTAACCTGCTGTCAAATCAATTTTTGTGAAGATTTGGGACCCCCCAGGGCATCAAAAAGGTCATCAATTTGGGGCAGAGGATACCTGTTCTTTATTGTGACATTGTTGAGGGCCCTGTAGTTAGTGACCAGGCGGAGGCCTCCATCTTTCTTTGCCACAAAGAAGACAGCAGCACCAAAGGGTGATTTTGAGGGTCTGATGAGGCCTTTCTTGAGTGATTTGTCAAGGTAAGCTTTCAGGGTGTCGTCTTCTTGTGGTGTGAGGTGGTAGATGGGTTGTGCCTTAGGCACACTACCTTTTAGGTTGATCTTGTGTTGTATACCCCAATATAGGGGGCAACTCAGGTAGTGTTTCTTGGAATACAGAGGGAAACTCATTGAGTAGCTGGTCTCTAATTGGGTTCTGTTTGTGTTGAGTTTCTGTGTTTTTGAAGTGTATGACCTCATAGGTACATGTGCTCCAATTGATTTTGCTGATGTCAGTTTCTTTCTCTGTTTCCATGATCCTTACAAATATGTGGTCCCTCATGAGGGTGTCAAGATGTGTTGGGTACACGTGATTGTGGACTTCTCCTTGCTGGATAGTGAGGGTGGCACTGTCCCAGTTGATGTGACGCTTTGTCTTTTGCATCCAATCTAATCCAAGTATGATATCATATTTGGGGATTGGGATGATGAGGCCGCTAATTATTGTTTGGACGTCTCCAATTTGGGCTTGGAAAGGTTTTGTCTTGTGGGTAACTTATGTGCTGTGGTTGTCCTCCATGATAACTTTCTTGATGCTACTTTGAATGGTAGGTAACTTCATGAGGTCTGCAAATCTCTTGTTAATGAGTGATTGATTGGTTCCAGTATCAAATAGTGCTGTGCCCTGGTATCTGCAAAAACGGAAAGGATAGGTAAGGAGTTTATTTCCAGTTTGGGTGGCAAACAGTAGAGGATCACTGGAGGGAACCTGGATCATGGTGATTGATTCCACGTCCTTTTCTCTGTACAAGTCTTGTGAAGAGGGGGAGGGCAGGTTGCCTAAGCGCTCCTCTGAGCTTTCTCCTCCTTTTTGGTATCTTTGGTGCTGGCCTGGTTGGCTTGTGCAGTGTGATTTCCATTTTGAGGATGGGTACTGTTGGCTCAGTTGTTTTGCTTATTGGGGCAAGGCTCTCTCTTAGCTGCAGGGGTTTCCTTACTCTTTTTAGTGGCATGTATATTGTCAGACTTCTGAGTTGTGTGTTTTCCTTTTAGGAATACATTCTTGAGGTTCTTGCAGCGGGTCATGTTGAACTGGCGTCTAATGTGTGTGGGAAGGCCATTGTAGAAGTCTAGGCGTGGCCCAGATTCATCAAAATTGATGGTGTTGGGTGCACAGTCACGTAGTCCTTTGTATGCGGCAATGTATTCTTTGATGGTTCCTGTCATTTTGAAGGTTTGAATCTTGGTCATAATCACCACGTCCAAGTCCTTCATGGAGAACTTTTTGAGGAATGCGGCCTTGAACACTTCCCAATTTTCCTTCTGGTCAGGGTGTTGGGCTAGCCATTTGGTTACAAAACATGAAGCAGTCCATGTGACGCAGAGGGCAATCTCACTGACCCTGAGTCTTTGGGGGTACTTTACTTGTTTGATTTTCTCTCAGTGTTGTTGATCCAAAGGGAGGCGTTCTCACAGCGTAGTCCTGCAAAGGCGCCAATCTCAGCGGTAAGTGTTGAAACATAATGTTGGGTATCTCAGGTTGCGTAGGCACTGTTGTGGTTGGTGTGGTAGGGATCAGTCTGCAGGTTTGAGAGTGCTGTACTGGTCAATGGGTACAAGGACGTTATTGTAGATGACAAGCCCGGAGGAACATCTTGTCCTACTTTGTATCTCTCCAGCCGTTAGGGAGTACCATTGTTTGGGTTCTTTTCTTGGGAGGAACTTTTCCTTTGAGTTGGGTAGGTATGGATAACCTACCTGTGCTACCACTGTCAAGTTTATTCTTCTGGGAAGTATAATAAACAAAATAAAGGGGAAGATTAAGAAGAGAATGATATTTTATTGAATATGAATATAGAATATTATTGTGGCAGATCCAGGACTAACCAGTCCATCCTACCATTATCCTGCCCTTGACTCTTATTGCCGTTACCTTCCTGTGACAAATCTTTGAGGAGCTTTGCCTCCAGGGAGGCAATTTTATGGGACAACACTTTGTTATCATCCCTCCAACAAGTCATGATTTCAACACTTTTTTCCTCTCTTGCTCTCAACGCCTCAATTTCACGGTTCACCATTTCTTTTACTTGTTGTAAGATTTCATCCCATCCTACTAATAAGTTCCAAGCATCCCAAGCATAGATTTGTTTCCCTTGGGCGGGAGTCCCTTCCTTTGCAAAGTAATTGAAATACAGCTCTTCAAACACACCCTTTACTTCTACTAAAGATTTGGCAGGAACAGTCTTAGTGACCTCCAGGCTGGTCCAAGCTTCTTCCAATGTACTTGTAGGAACCTCCTTTCTTGCTGCAGCAGTTTCCACACAAAGGACACCAAACTTGGCTCTCTCAAATTTTAACAAAGAAGTCATGACAATTGAAAAATAGATGAAGGGAAAGCGTCAAAACCAACAATGAATATATTTTATTAATGTTTAACTGTTTTTGCTTATATACCATTCAGGGCATACACGGCTGAAAACCCCTCTGGTTCCTGAATCAACCAATGATTTGCATCACGTGGTCTATGACATTTGAGTCATCTAACATAGATCTTTACCTAAAAGATCACCAACAATTCTCAACCTATGAGAATTAACCTACAAAGAGAAGGAGTCACCTGACGCCATTCATCTCAATGTACCAATTTGGCATGGAGCTTGACCAGCTCCCGGCGCCAAACCCCTGTGGATGGCACATCCCAAACTCAGCTATCAGTGTTCCAACTGGGAACCAGCTGATCAAACCTGAATTCCTAGGCCTCCTTGCCTTTATTTAGTTATCTTTGCATTTAATGGTTTTTTGCCTTAAAACCCATTAAAATGCTTTGAAACTTGAACCAGGGGCCACCATGGCGCCCAGCAATTTCCCCAGGCGGCGCTGCAGCGCCTGAGAAAATTTGATAGTGGCGCCTTGGCGCTTCTCAAATCCATTAGGCGGCACGGTGGCGCTTCTAACCCAATAAATTTGCCAACACAGCGCTTTTAACCCAAATTCTGGGAGGTTTCCTATAGTTATACTTAACCATACCTCTTGACACAGTCAAGGTAATTAACTACTATAATTAAATCCTCATTAATTATATTAGCTCATGTTTATTAATTAATCTTCCCAATTAACTAAACCGTTTTGAGATGCCTAGTCTCCAAAATTGATTCAGCCAATCTTGCCTCAATTCTTCTAGTTAGCCTAACCAAACTGACCATCCATATTCTGTTCTTTTATTAAACATAGATATCCAGTTTCTAGGAACCTTTACCTCAAGAATTCCAACCAAACCTATCTATATGCAATAAACAGCAAAAACATAATATCTTTATATTTGGAGCATTTATTTGGCTAAATACTCAGCAGTGACTGTAGTACAGTCACAATTATATAGTATCATGACAAGCCACATGTTGTCTGTGTACGTCATGGAGATCATGGGGCTTATCTGAGCAATGTTCCTCTTGAGTCACAAGGCTTAATCAAGTTGTGTTCCATTTAGGACCTGGATTAAGTGATCCCTGTCATAGATGGTTAACTGATAAAGGTGCCACTGGTTTATTGACTGGGTGGTGAACCACTTGGTGAGCTGCTTGGTGATTTACTTGGGGTGTTAATTTCCTGAGAGGGAGTAATCAAAGATGTTGCGACATTTGTAAAGAAAAAGGAAGGCACTCTGCGTCTAGTAACTGACTACAGAGCACTAAATGCAAGCACAGTAAAGAATAAATACCCTCTTCCACTTATAGAGGATATGTTTGCAAGACTCTCTGGAGCCAAATCTTTCTCCAAAATTGACCTCACCTCAGGTTACAACTAAGTTGAATTAAAGGAAAAGGACATACCAAAAACTGTGTTCCATACACAATTTGGATCCTTTGAGTGTAAAGTAATGAACTTTGGGATGACCAACGCTCCTGCAATGTTTGTCACTATGATGAACCAAGCTCTAAACATTCTCTCAAATACATTATGCTACCTTGACAATATCATCATATTCTCAAAAACAAAAGAGGAACACCTCACACATGTCTGCAAGACACTTAATCAACTCACAAAGTACAAACTCTACACCAAGCCTAGCAAGTGCTAATTTATGGAAAAGGAACTCCTCTTCTTGGGCCACATTGTCTCTGAAGGTGGTATCAAAGCAGATCCAGACAAAATAAAAGCCATAAATAACATGCAACACCTCAGCTCTGTTAACAAGTTAGATGCTTTCTCAGTATGGTAGCTTACTTAAGGAAATACATCAAAGACTGCAGAAAACTAACCACACCAATCAATGACTTAACCAAGGGTAATGCCAAAAAGAAATCCATTTGGACACCAGAATGCAACAATAATTTCCAATTATTAAAACAAGCTTTGATCAAAGCACCAATCTTGCAATACCCAATAACAACAGGTGCTACGAGCTCAAGTCAGATGCCAGTGACACCGCCATTGGAGCAGTCCTGCGCATCTGCCAGCCAGGGAAGCAAGACTTCCTTCCAGTATGTTACAAAAGTAGAAAACTAACCAACACTGAGCAGAGCTACCCAATACACAACAAGGAATTGCTAGCAATATATCACACATGCAAGAAATGAAGATGTTATCTAGAAGGACATTTAAACGTATGAGTACTAACTGATCATAAAACCTTGATATATTTCAAAGTTCAGAACACACTTGCACGGCAACAAGCCAAATGGATGTCCCTGCTGGAGCAAATCAATTTGGACATCCAATACAAAAAGGGGGCAGAGCTGGTCACAGCTGATGCTCTCCCTAGACTATGTCAGCCTAGAGAAGATCACCCTGATCATCTGGATCCAGATTGGCCCAAACTATACAACACTGAGTATAAAACCAAAGGCAAAGATCCCTCAACCCAATATTCAACTCATGGCACACTAATAAGAAATGATAAACACTTCCATGTGTCAAATAGTGCAGTATATTGTATCATCAAAGACAAACACATCCCCTAAATACCCCTTGCACAAAGGGTTGATACTATCCTCAGACATCACTACCTACTGGGTCACACAAAAGCCAATAACCTATACCTCACACTAAAGTAAATAGTATGCTGACCTAACCTAAAAAGACAACATTGATGTCCTAAAAAATACATATGTATGAAAATAATAAAGCACCAAAGCACCATAACCTACATTCAACTCAATACCTGACCCAGAACTATTTAAGGTTTGGGGCCTGAATGTAGTAGGCCCTTTTCCAGAAGCCAAAGCAGGACATCACTTCTTAATTGGAGCCATTAGATTTGTGACACTGGCTGATCTGCTGAGCATTTGAAAGACCACAAAGCAGAAATAATCAACTGCTTTATCAATAAGGTAATCATAGAAAACTATGGAACCCCAGACTACATCATCACTGATGAAGCCACAGAACTGTCAGGACATTTAGTGAATAACAACCTAAAAACAAAGAACATTAAACACTCTACAACCTCACCCTACTGGCCACAAGCCAACAGCAGAGTTGAACACCTAAACACCAACCTCATCAGAATCCTTGAGAAAATAATGGAAGGCAAAGCCAGAGACACATGGCCACTATATGTGAAGCATTCATTATTAGTATCTTGGATATGAAAAACCAAGGGAAAGGCTACTTATCATTTGAATCAACAAATGGATACAAACCAGAGATAGTCACCTGCAATAATCAACTGTATGTGAAGATTTCCTCAGGGAAACTTGCCACAGTGAAACAAGTCCCAGCACTACAACACATGTATAAAGCCAAGATAGTAGAAAGCAAGAGACTCAAAGCACAAAAGGTGTCCTCCACCAAGGAACCACTCCAAATTAACTCCCCTGTCTGAGTCCTAGCTTGAAACAGAAATAAGTTGGATTCATTACACAGAGGACCAGGAAGAGCCATCAAATACCAACCAGACAGAAACACCTATCTAGTGAAATTCCAAGGTGCCAAAGACCCCGTCATCAAGAAATACCACAGATCCTGCCTTTGCCTCAGTAAAGGGGAGCACTTGATGCAGCTAGTACCCACTAGCAAACAGCTACAGGAACATCAGATGGCAGCCATCAAGAGAAAGTCTCCTCCTGATGTACCAGAGTAACCCCTTAAGGGGTGTGTGTGTCAAGGAGCTGGATGTACAGGTATTCTGGCCACTGCTAACACACCTAACATTCAGTCATTGCCTGTTTTTGTGCCAATCCAATATATTGCTCTACATACCAACAAAGTCAATATACCAATATCACATGACTTGTCCAAGTATCTAAGAACATGAACCCATACTACACATGATCAACCCCTAGGTTTGATCTAACTAAATCCCCGCCACAGCAAAAGCTATATAAGTCTAAAGTATTATCCAATAAAATATACTTCTCTTCTTCTTAATTCCATATTTGAAGCTTCCCCTAAAGTTGCTCCTCATCAATTGTTTGATCCCTGTAATAGATGGCCTAATGATAATGGTTCCACCAACTTACTGGTTGGTGTGCCATTTGGTGACTCATTTGGTGAGCTGCTTGGGGCGTTAATTCCCCAAGAGGGATTAATCAAAGATGTTGCAACATCTCCCCCTGGGGTGCTGGAGGGGGAACCTTGGGAATTTTCTTGAGAGAGTTGGGGATGCAGGCTTGGTATTGATCCAGTTTGCTGTTGGGAACAGGCAGCCTGGAATTGCGTTGGGCTGTTCTTGCTTTACATAGTCGGAGATGTCATGATGCATGTGTTTTAATTCAGTTCAAGTGCCAATTCCTCTGATGAGGTAGATATTGTTGGGGTTGACCTCCATGACAATGCCTGGCCCATGTAGCCCTGGTTCAAACTTGTGCTGATTGTGGTTGAAAACTCGGATTTTGTCCCCAACTTGTAATCTTTCTTGTTGCAGTGGGATTGCCTCTCTCTCAATTCTTTTTGTTCCATGTCTTCTTGGTCTTTTCTAGCATGCTGCACGTTAGAATTAATGTCATCTGGCACATTTTTTGGCAGAGTTAATTGTGTCCTGCAAAAGTACTAAAAAGGGTGGGCTTTTCCCCCGTGTTGCAGTTGACTTGTGTTCTGTATACCATGAGTGCTGTTGGCAGCATGTTGACTAGGCTTTTGGATTGTTAGCAAATAACTTAATGAGGGCTTCTACTAGTGAGCCGTTTAGTTGTTCTACTTATCCATTTGCTTGTGGGTGATAGGGACTAGCTGTGGTGTGTTTTATTCTATTCTTGGCAAGGTAGATATTGGTGTTGATGGCTTTAAGTTTAGTTGTCTGTCTGTAATCAGGAGTTCAAGATTGCCAAACTTAGCTATGATCTCTTTGCAATAAATTGTCTCACATCATTGACTTTGTGTTTTTTGTAGCTTGTGCCACAGGCCATCTAGTTGCATAGTTGATAGCTGTTATGATGTACTTTTTGCTTTTGTTCTCTCCAGGCATTGGTCCCACAATATCCTGTGATCACACCTTGAAGGGTTGTGTGATGGATACTGGTATTACTGACTTGGGCAGTGCCTTGGTTTGGGTGCACTTCTCACTGACTTTGCATTGCTCTAGTACTTGCTTAATATCATCTAGTATGTTGGGACACCAGTAGCGTTTCTTGAGATATCTGTGCAAGTTCCTGCTATGGGTGTGTCCCAGATCTCTGTGATATTGGAGAATTGTGTCAGTCTTTTGAGTTGACAGGACGTAAGGTACAGTGTCACCATTTGGAAGTATTCAGTGTAATGTGCCATATAAGTTTTTGAACAAATGTTTGTTCTTAAGGACCTTCTCCTGAATTTCCATTGTTGTGCCAGGTGGGAACCCTTCTTGGAGATTCCCCATGATCAACATGGGCCAACCAGGGTACTCATCAGCGCATAGAACATGTTTACTGTATAGCCTTGATAGGGGTCTGCAGGAAGCATTTCCTTGCCTGAATTATATTTAATTTGCATTGGATATCTCTGTATGAGGCTCATTCATTTGGCTTATCTTTTTGAAAAGTGTTGTTGTGTATTGAAGAATATCAAATATTTGTGCTCAATGAGAACTTTGAATGTTTAGGCTTCTTCTAGATGATATTGCCATTTCATGAGGCAGTGCACAATAGCTACCAATTCCTAATTGTGTATGGGGTACCTTGTTTGCCATCAGATAGCTTTCTTGACTTGTACACCACAGGGAGGGCAACTGTGGTAAGTTTGACTCCCTGGTACTCAACAAATTGTTGAGTACCAGGGAGTTGAGTGCCGCATATGTGAATCTATTAGTATTTTTGGCTTAACCAATTTTAAGCTAATTTTTACTAGTAATTTAGGGGTTTAAAACCAAAATCAAGGTTAAATTTACTTGAATTTGACTCTGTTTAAAGATTTGGTTAGCTAAAATACCAATTTAAGGGGCAATTTATAAGTAAATTTACTATTAGAAATGAAAAAACCTGTGCTCAACACTCTAAACCAAAAAGTGACCAGTTTGACACTTTTTAAGCCAAATTTTAATTTATTAATAAAATACATATGCGCTTATATAAAATTTATTATTTACTATTATATTTTTATTATTAGTGTCCATAGTTATCAATTAGGCTCCCAAGCACCACTATACTGGATTTAGTGGCATAGACATTAATCAAATACCCCACTTGTTTTACATTATGTCATTCCTGGGTTTTTGGATTAAGTGGTGCTACATAAATTAAGCCCAACTTATTAAGAGATTTCATATGTAATTTATAAAAAACTGAAACTCGACACCTTCTTTGTTTGACTCTATCCACTTGACACCCAATCAATTTTGGATTTAACTAATCAAAGGCTCAGAATTAAGGCTAAATTGATATGTGACACACTATGAGCACCACTCAACACTCACCCACTCAACACTTTAACTTGGGAATTAGTACAGAGAGCGTCTTAATGTTTTAACCAACACTATGGTAAAAAAAGCACTTCCAGCTCCTCCCAGCATAATATTATCACTAATAAACACATTTCCACTCATTTACTTTTTTAACTTATGTTGTATTTTTTTATTTTCGAGCATACAAAACTGCCTTGCTTTTGGGTTAACTTTTGAACCCAGTTTAAATTTAAGCAAGGTTTATATGTAAAAAACATAGTAAATTTGATGTTTCTGCTCGACTCTGGCATACTTGACAGTGAGAATTCAGCTTTTCCCAGCTGATTGACAGTGTGACAGAAATTACTGGATAATATGAAGCTGTTTCTAAGTGATGGGGAATTACCACCCAAATCCACATAGAATTGATGATTAACCACCAACGTGGCTTCAGATATTTTTTTGTGAAATTTCCAATTGTAACTCCAGGATTAAGTAGAAAAATTATTCCTAACCAAAGTAATCCAAGATAAATGACCTGGGAAAGCATCAATGCATCTTCAGCATAAAATTCTGGGCATTGGGAAGTGACACAATTTTCAGTTTCAAGAATGGGGGGAGGAGCTACAAAATTGGCTGGCATGAAATTGACATTTAGCGGCACCAACAACAAAGTTCCAGCTGAAGGACCCCATCTTCCTGAAATGATTTGGTTCAGAATCAGATTGTATGGAATATACTGCAATAACCCAATCACAGGATGCATTTTTAAAATTTAAAATTAGAGCTTGGGATAATTGATTTTATTGAGTAAATTTAGGAGGACTCAACTCTTAGAGTTGAAACAGGGAAAATTATTCAATATATATCAGAAAAATTGACTAAGCAATACCACCTGAGTCTTGATCTCCTATTCCTTTCACATTGTCAAGTAAGTATCTAGTCCAGGTTGCAAAGAACCCTTACATGACCAGTTTCTGACAACCATGCTGATTACAAGCTTATATTGGGTGGCCCTCATATTACGTTGATTTATCAACATCAGTTTGAAAGGGGGAGCTGGTTTCAGCTGGCAGACTGGAGCAGCTGTGACCCATTTTTGATCAACCATTTGGTTTAAATCTGTTAACTTGGTCAATTTTGATACAGGTTTTCCGGCCTTCCAAGCCTTCTTACTTGAACAGACAATACCTGGCATTATGGAACCTACTGTGACAGACAGTGCCAAACTTGACACTTTACTATGTTTTGATTTTTCAACTCCCAATAAAAAAATTCCACATAATAATTTTTTATTTTTTTTGCAATTATAATTTACTACTTTTTCTGCTGCTCTCCATATAATTCTTGTATTTTTTGATTTTTAATTGTACTTTTACATTGATTTAGCACTAAGATGTTATGCTGAACCTAACATCTTTTATGCTTCATAATAAATTCACTTATTTTCTATGTTTTAACCTTTATATCTATACTTTGAGTTTCTATTTTGCTTCTATTTACTTTTTTATGTTTTTTTCTTGATAAATAAAACTTTATTTGTATAATTTTTATTTAACTTTTACTTTGCTTTACCTCTGTGTTTCATATCTTTCACACTATTTTATTTACAAAACTAAACCTTTCTTTAGACAAAATCAAACAAGAACAACCAACAGCCCAAGCGCCAAGCCTCCAAGGGCTCCAAAGAAACTGCCTCACTCCCAAGCGTGCTAAGAAGCCTGCAAAGGCAAAGTCTCCCACCCCATCTCCTCCCACTACATCTCCTCCTACTCCTCCCCCCTCTACCCTCATCTTCCACATCCTCTTCACCTTCCTCCAAAAATTCCTCCCCCAATAAATCTGATGGTGATCTTACTGACCATTCATTTTACCACTCAGAGGCTGACTCCAAGCCCACCAAGGAGCACTGTATCAAGAAGTCAAAGGCTGCCAAGGAGCCCACCTCTTCTTCTGGTAAGAAAAAGGAGGCATCCAAGCAGGCCTTGAAGAACCCTTCCCCTCCCCCTCCTGATGGCTCTTCCCCCCTCCCTCATCTGATCCCCAAGATGAGCCGTAGGAGTACTCAAAGAAGTTCAAAGCTTCTGGTCATGTGGCTTGGGATCCACTGGTCATCCACAATATCTGTAATGTGGACAGATAGTTTAAAGTCTCCAAGCGCTTTCCCCATTTTTTTCCCAATTATGTCTTTAAAGGGCGGCCCTGGATATGTAGCTGATAACTACATTTTTAATTGTAAAAATCAAAAGTGCCAAACCAAGAGCAAGCACTTTGTCTGTGAGGATAAGACTTGTGGGGCCCATATAAACACCAAGGGCTGGGAGCAAGTAACTGCAGAGAAGGGGGAGCACTCTTGTGGGCCCCCAATCATTTAATAACCTGGATGTTAAAATGGTACCTGGTCCAGGTAATCCCAACATACTCTCACCTCTGAGCATCTGATCTGGCTATCAAAGCCCTGCAGCACTTAAAACCCAACAATCTCAGGTTGGTGCCAACTCAAGAGCAGTTGATTAAGTTCATAAGCAATAAGTGTATGACCGCCAATCCCCCTCCCCCAAGGCTTTGGACGTTTCTTGGAGCTTACGCTCACTCATGAGCTTAAGCAGCTTCCAAGTGGGGAGCGCTTCCTGCTTCATGATGATGGGCCTGTAGCCAAGGACCACATAATCTGCTACTCAACTCAGCAGAGCCTGATGGAGTTGAAAAGGGCGTCAACCTGGCTAGTTGATGGTACCTTTGCCACTTGACCCCAGATGTTCAAGCAGCTCTGGATGGTCCATGCCCCGATTGACATCTGGGTGATTCCACTTGCGTTCTTTCTTCTTCCTGGGGCCACTGAGGCCATCTATACCCGCACGTTCTCCATCCTCTGCCAAGCAATTGCCCTCCTTCCTCCTGCCAACAATAATGAATCCAAGAAGACTTTCCCCACACCCACACCAACCCACCTGCCTCTGACAAGGACCAGGCCACCCTGGACTCGGAGGAAAAGGCAAGGCTAAGAGCTCTTGGGCCTTGCGTGTGCATCATGGACTTTGAGCCTGCTCAGTTCAGTGCATTTGAGCAGCTGTTCAGCAGGGAGGTGCAGGAGTGCCACTTCCACTTCTGCCAAGCAGTTGCTCATAACATGCAGGCCCACGCCAAGCTTAGTAGGTTGAGCTGGAGGGACACTTTGGACATCTGCAGATTTGTGCTGGCACAATTCAGTGCCTTGGCTTTTTTAAAGCCAGAGAACACTGTGAAGGGGTTTGAGGTGCTCTCAAAGGATCCTTACATTGCAAAGCACCCGGAGTTCAATCCTTTCCTTGAGTACTTTGAGCCCCAGTGGATTGGGAAGGTTGTTATGCAGAGGCAAGGCAAGGCCTGCGCCAAGGCCAGCTGGAACGTGTACCGGGCAGCCATCAACGGGGAGCTGAAGACCACTTCAGCATTAGAGGCTTATCACAAGAATCTTAAAGCCAACTTTGGGCTTCATCCAAAGTTCAATAAGTTCTTCTCCCTCCTGCAGCATGAGCAATAGAAAACAATCTCCAAGCTCCGAGATCTCTCCAACCGCGTCCCCCCACCAAGCCAACCACCCACTGTACCCTCTTCACCAAGGCCATCCAGGGCGCAGCCAAGCGCAAGTATAAGGCTGCTGAGCTTAAGCAGCAGCTTGAGCTTATTGCCAATGCCCTCTTGGAAGGGGCTAAAATGAAACAGGGAAAGAAGGATGAGGAATAACCTTGCTTGCTTGCTCAGTTATATGATTTTTACTTTTAACTTTTTAACTTTAATTTTTACTTATTAGTTTTGATCATTTAGTTTTTAGTTTTAATTTTAAGTTTTTTAATTTAATTAGACAGTAGTGATTATTCTATGTATATATAGTAAGTTTTAAATGAATAGTTTTAGTTAGAAGTGAATGAAATATCTTAATTTTTTAATTTCCTAACAAAACATTGATATTCACAGTTGTACTTATATGAACCATATCAAATAAGTTTTAATATTTCTTCATATTTTGCAGAACTTTATTTTTTGCATTTGTGTTTATTTTTTGTTCATTGTAATTTTAATTTTTATGGTAATAAAAAATATTTTTATAATGAAGAGTGTAAATTACATAGTAAAATGAGAAATAATTGCTTATTTCTCCTTATTTTTATTAATTAGGGTACTGTTTTATCAGATTTTTGAGCTCTCTGGGGTTACTTTAGTATACCATAGCTATAAGACTTAATTATTTTATATTAAAAGGTTTCAGTATATCAAGATCTGTTAATTAAAAAAGTGTCAATTTCCAGTTATCAATCAGGACAAAAGCTGAATTCTCACTTAACTATAGTGTTGACTACCAGGGAGTCAATCACCAGGGAGTTGAACTTACCACAGTTGCCCAAGGAGGAAGTCCTTTTCTGCCGTTTGAATACAGAGTACCCCTCCTATGGCGTAGTCAGATGCATCAGTTTCCAGCTCATATATTCCCTCATGATTTGGATACTGGAGGATAGGGGTAAACCATACATTCTTTTAGTTGGCAGACATGCTGGTCTTGCAGTGGTGTCCACACAAATTTGATTGTCTTGCCTATAATGGCTGACAAGGGGGCTGTCAGAGCACCCCAGTCAGGTATTAACCTTCTAATGTAGGCTACCATGCCTAGGAAGGTGTAGAGTTCACTTTTATTTCTTGGGGCTGGCATTTCAGTTATGGCACATATCTTTCTGGATCTGGTTTGATTCTGTCCTTGCTGATAGTGTGGCCAAGGAATGGAAGTTCAGACAAGAAGAAGTCACACTTTGACAGTTTGGCAATGAGTTGGTTTTATTTGAGGGTGCAGAAGACCAGGCAGACATCTTCCCAGTGTTACTTTAAGGTCAGGATGTAGATGATTATGTTGTCCAGGTAGATGATTGCTTTTTTTTCTGATGTGTTCTTTTAAAACCTTGTTCATAAAAGTCACAAAGGTGCTTGGAGCGTTTTTATACCAAAATTGAGAACAACACATTCAAAGGACATGTACTTGGTTCTGAACAGGGTCTTTGGGATATCTTCAGGTTTCACACATATTTGGTGGTAAACTGCTGTCAAATCAATTTTTGTGAAGATTTGGGACCCCCCAGGGTGTCAAAAAGGTCATCAATCAGGAAAAGGGGATACCTGTTCTTAATTTTGACCTTGTTGAGCGCCCTATAGTCTGTGACTAGGCAGAGTCCTCCGTCTTTCTTTGCTACAAAGAAGACAGCAGCACCAAATGTGATTTTGAAGGTCAAAGGAGGCCTTTTTCAAGGGCTTTGTCCAGATAGGCTTTCAAAGCATTGTCTTCCTGGGGCGTGAGGCAGTAGATAGGACGTGCCTTTGGTACACTTCCTATGACAGTCCACATGTTTTGTAGTTTTCAGGCGAGGCTAATGTTGGCCAAGCAGAAGTTTGGTTGTTTTTTACAGGTAGAGGCCTAGTAGGGAATGATGGCTACTAGGGATGGTAAGGCCTAGCTAGTAGGTGTAAAGACTACTAGAGGCAGATGTTGCCTTCATCCAGCAGAAGATATTGGCTGCTGTGGACTAGAGTTCTTCACCTAGCAGGGAACTGTGGCTGCAAAAGGGTGAAGAATGAGATAGCTAGAAGGTAACTTTGTCTGTTTGAGGTAGAGAAGGTTTTGGACCCCTGGCAGGTAGCACAGGCTGCCAGGGAGGGGAAGAGCTCTAAGGGCTCTACATACCCTGATACGCTTACAGGAGGTCTGTGAGCAAGCATCCTACCTAACGGACTGGTAGGGTGTCCTTGTTTATGTCCCTATGGGAGCTTTTGGGGAGAACCAAGAGTGAGCATTGAAGGGTGTATATTTGCTTGGAGGTGTCACCAAGGCGGTTTGTTTGGGGAAGCAAGCTGCAGAACTTGGTGTGATCAGGCCTCTGGGAAGTAGAGCTGATTACTCTGCAACTAAAAGCCCAGACTTAATTGCCTGGGTGAGTAAAAACAACAACATAGGCTTTAAGGATCTATGGTTGGATGGCCTAAGTGGATTGCCACTTGCAAGGGCCCAGTCAAACACCAGTTCAATGTAGACTCATGCCTGGGTCTACAGGTTCTGGTAACAGAGACTGAGATAAAGAACCAAGGTGGTTCACAGAATCAGCAGAGAAGACTAGTAAAGGAACTGTTTGATCACAGAGAAGGCTAGTTGAAGGACTGTTGGTTCATATTAAAGTTTGGAACCAAAATGGTTCATTGTGCAGGTGGAACCAAGATGGTTCCTAGTGAGAATAAGTGGAAGGGCTCAAAGATCATGATGCAGAAGTAGCTGGTCATAATAAAGGAGTAGCCAGAGGACTGATAGGCCGTTTAAAGACTGGAAAGGAGATCTTCTGTGAACTAAGATGGACTGTTTGCTGGTTAAGCTGAAGAGCTGGAAGATATGGTTGAAGAGCTGGCTGAAGAACCCAAAGATGATGGTGAAGAACTAGTGGTCCAGAGAAATGGGCCAAGATTTTGCTGAATTGATTTGCCAAAGTGGGAAAATATAGAAATGTTTTGCCTTGGTTTAGTAGTAAAATCAAGAAGGAATGTAAATAGAAGTGTGGGTAAGATATTTATTTATTAAGTTCCTAGGATAGATGAAGGTATGTTGCTATGAGAGCTGGATACAAAGTTGTTTTGGTGGGACATTTTCCTTGGATTTTACAAGATTTGTAAATATATGGGGTTGACGTTGAAGAGATCTAGAAAGAACAGTTTAAATAGTATTCTACTATTTAAATTGGTTCAGGTTGAATTCAGGAAAGACTGGTGCCGGAATAATGGACCGGTTAACGCTTTGGTGTGTGAAGAGTTGTTGATTTGAGCGGTTTGAGCTGTGGAAATTATTTTCATAGTTGGATCCCAGTGGAACTTCAGAAATGGTCTATTTCCGCGCTCTGCATTCATTGGTTGAGTTCTGGCAGGTTTTCTGATGAAAATGATTGGTTGGAAGCCAAAAGCTTAAAGTATAAGCAAGGAAATAGTGAATTAATACTTTAAGCTTTTGAGAAAGTAAGTATGTAAGCTTAAGTTATTATAGGAAAAAGTGAGCAGCAATAGTTTAAGCTTCTGAAGAAAGCCATTTGAAGGCGGAACCATTGGGAAAAGGACACTATAAAAGGTGGCTGGCTGGAAAGTTACAGGGTCTTTTGAAGGTCTTTCCGGGTCTTTTTGGAGGTCTTTCCCAGGACTTTTGTGTTTCTGCCAAGAGGTTTTTGGAAGCCTTTCAATCACCAGCAGGATCTTGGTTGTACTAATACAAGTGGAATAACAAAGAAACTGGAGTTATAAAGAGAGCTGAAGCCCACAATAATGTAGCAGGAGCCCAAGAATAAGAAGCTGGATCCTAAGCACAGCGCAGGAGTCTAATTCTAAGGCACAGGAGTCCAAGTTTAAGGAGCAGAAGTCCAAGACTAAGGTGCAGGAGTCCAAGACCAAGTAAAAGGAGTCCAAGATATTGTTGGAGGACTCCAAGTATTGGCAAATCCATAGTTGTTTCCTTGGTCCCCCAGGCTATATACCAGAAGGTTTCTAAGGGGATCTTCCTTCTGAGAGTGAATAAAAGCCCATTTTGACCTCTATACATATTTCTGAGATACATTCTACCTTACTAGAGAATGACAACCCCTTCCAGCTGGCCCCTGGCTACAATCCAGGACACAATTTGGGGACTGTTGGACAGGAACCCCACACTTCCCTTGAGGTTGATTTTGTGTTGTATGCCACGTTGGGTGGTAAACCTGGTAAGGCTTCTTGGAGGACGGAAGGGAATTCACTGACCAGCTGATCTTGGATGTAGTCTTTCTCACGTCTGGTTTCCGTATTTTTATAGTGGATAACCTCATACGTGCAGGTGTTCCAATTGATTTTGCTATGGTCAGTTTTCTCTTCTGTTTCCATGATTTTCACAAACATATGGTTTCTCATAAGTGCGTCAATATGAGTTGGGTAGACATGATGCTGCACCTTGCCGTGTTGTATGGTGAGAGTAGCGATATCTCAATCAATATGGGGATTGGTCTTTCTCATCCAGTCTAGGCCAAGTATAACATCATATTTGGGGATTTGTATGATGGGGCCATTGAGCGTAGTTTGTACGTCTCCAATTTGGGCACAGAAAGGTTTAACTTCCTTGGTGACTGGTATGCTCCTATTATCTGTCATGATAACTCTTGACATTAATTTGAACTGTGGGTAGTTTCATGAGGTTGGAAATTTTCTTGTCAACAAGGGATTGGTATGCTCTGGTGTCAAATAGTGCTGTGCCCTGATATCTGCAAAATCAGAAAGAATAAGTGACAAGTTTATTTCCAGTTTAGGCAGCAAACAGTAGAGGATTGCTGGAGGGGACTTGTATCATGGTGATTGAATCCACGTCCTGTTTTCTGTACAAGTCTTGTGAAGAGGGGGAGGTTGGCTTGCCTAAGCACTCCCCTGAGCTTTTCCCTCCTTATTGGTGTCTTAAGTGCTTGCATGGTTAGCTTGTGCAGTGCAATTCCTGTTGCAAGGATGGATATTATTATCTAAGTTGTTCTGCTTATTAGGGCAAGGGTCCTTCTTGGCTGTAGGACTCTCCTTGAGTTTTTTTTTGCATATAGGTTGTCAGACTTTTGAGCTGCGCGCTTTCCTTCCAAGAATACATCTTGGAGGTTCTTGCAGCAGGTAATGTCAAACTGATGTCTAATGTGTGTAGGGAGGCCATTGTAGAAGTCTAACCATGGCCCAGTCTCATCAAAGTTGATAGGGTTGGGAGCCCAGTCACTTAGGCTTTTGTATGCTGCAATGTACTTCTCAATTTTTCCTGTCATTTTGAAGGTTCTGATTTCTGTCATAATCACCATATCAGAGTCTTTCATGGAGAACTTTTTGAGGAAGGCGGCTTTGAACATTTCCCAGCTCTATTTTTGATCAGGGTGTTGTTCCAGCCACTTGCTTACAGAACATGAGGCAGTTCCTGTGAAACAGAGGGCAACTTTGCTGGCCCAGAGTCTCCAGGGGTAGCCCACTTGTTCAAATTTGCTTTGGGTGCTTTTGATCTAGAGGTTGGTGTTCTCCCGGCGTAGTCCTATGAATGCCCCAATTTCTGCTGAGCGCAAACGTTGAAATACAATGTTAGCTATCTTGGGTGGCTGCAGGCTTGTAGCAGTTGGAGGCAGATCAGGAGTTTACAAGTGTGGAGAAGATTGTACTGTTTGGTGGGTATGAGAACGTCATTGAAGATGGTGAAGCCTGTAGGAACGTCTTGTCCTTCTTTATAATCTCTCCAGCCTGTGGGGAGAGCCATTTGCTGGATCTTTTTCTTAGGAGGAATTTTTCCTTAAAGTTACATAGGTGTGGATAACCTACCTGTGCTACCGCTGTCAAGTATATACTTCTAGGAAGTATAATAAACAAAATAAAGAGTGATAAGGAACGCCTTTTGGGGAAGCTTCAGATATAGAATTAGGAAAGAAGAGAAGTCTATTTTATTAGATAATACTTTAGACTTATATAGACTTGACTGTGGTGGAGATTTAGTTGGATCAAACCTAGGGGTTAGTCATGTACAAGATGGGTTCAAGCCACTGGATACTTGGACAGTCATGTGATATTGCTTGGTTACCATTCTCAGTATGTCAAACAGTATAATGGAAGGGCACCAAATTGGGCAATGGCTGGATGTTAAGTAGGTTGGCGGTAGCCAGAATACCTGTACATCCAGACCTTCAACAATACTATATATTAACTCATATTCATATCCAATAAAGCATCATTCTCTTATTAATTTTCCCCTTGTTGAGGGTCTGGATGTACAAGCATTCTGGCTACCGCCAACCTACTTAAAATTCAGCCATTGCCTGATTTGGTGCCATTCCAATATACTGTTTGACATGCTGAGAATGGTAACCAAGCAATATCACATGACTGTCCAAGTATCCAGTGGCTCAAACCCATCCTGCATATGACCAACCCCTAGGTTTGATCCAACTAAATCTCCACCACAGTCAAGTCTATATAAGTCTAAAGTATTATCCAATAAAAAGATACTTCTCTTCTTTCCTAATTGCATATCTGAATCTTTCCCAAAGGGCACTCCTTATCACTGGTAGCAGCTACAGTTTTTTTACCACACCCATAAAAGAGAAAATGACTGACCAAAACACTCCCACCTTCGCTCACATACTCAACCAGTCCACATCCCAGGAGACCTGGAAAACGTACTTCTGCGCCCACAACATCAACAAAGACATACCTAGTGGATGCACTGTATTTGAAGTTCTGGTCATGCCCAAAGCATGCACCAAGATAATTCAATACAGTTGCTCTCTTCAACCACAAACAAACGCACAACCACCTATCACAGGTGAAGTTACCAACACCAAATACATTGGTATCAACAAGTTCTTTGGTAAAAAAATAAAACATCATCAACTGAGTAGACCACTCAGCTGCTAAACTCCGCACCAGCTGCATCCCTCATGAATAATGGGTGCAGAAAGCCAACAAATGCCTGTACCAGGCCGCAGCTAACTGGTTTCCCACCTGGGTTGGCTCACAAACTGACAACCAGCTTGACAACTGGTAAGAGAGCAAAGTGGACATCATACACAATTTCTGTGTCACCAAATCCCTCCAAGAAATCACAATACAGCTCAGCAATCTTCCTCAGAAGAACACTATCACAGCTTATGCCAATGAATTCAAGGAAATACATCACAAGATCCAAAACCCAGCACAAGCTGACAACGTACACACCATAGCATCATTCATCAACAGAATGAAACCCTCTGTTGCTGCCCTCATCTGTTCAGCGGCCAATACCTCCATGCCTGCGCTCATTGCTGAAGCCAAGCACGCTGAAAAACGCGCAAACATGGAATATGCTGCACGCAACGGCAATAGCTCCTCAAACGGCAATGGCAGAGAAAACTCCAATGGCAATAAACGCCAGAACACTAATCATAGCAACGGCAACTCCAATTGCAACA
This sequence comes from Entomophthora muscae, assembly GCA_014839935.2. Taxonomy (NCBI): domain Eukaryota; kingdom Fungi; phylum Entomophthoromycota; class Entomophthoromycetes; order Entomophthorales; family Entomophthoraceae; genus Entomophthora; species Entomophthora muscae. Next base: position 75,497 of record QTSX02005753.1, read on the forward strand.
ATGGCAATCACAGCCAAAGTGCAAACTGCTCCCGTCTCAAGAAAGAGGATACTGCCAAAGTTAACAATGCTGAAGTAGCAACCTGCTATGAATCTGTCCCCACATTCTATGACCTTAAAGGTCTTGAAACAGAGGAGAAGGAAAAAGAGGAGGGGGAACAGGCTTAAGTGCCCCTGTCTCCCCCCAAATTGACAAGAAACTGTCCCAAGGCACAAACTTTGCTGCTCGCATCCCATGTGTCCCACAGTCCTCTGTTTTTATGACCATAAAAATTAAAGATCACTCACAACATCTTGTCTACCCATGCACTTACAAATCACATCCGCATGAAATTTTATTTGACTCTGGTGCACAACACACTATGGTTAGCAAACCCTTTGTAACCAAGTACAAGATACCAGCTGCCAAATCCAACTTCAATTACGCCAGAATGGCAGACAAATCAAAGGTTCTACTCAAAGGCAAAACAGCTCCCTTCAGAATTAACCCCCAAGGCATACAAACTTCCATCAAAGGACTTTTCATGAACAACATAAACCACACAATTTTAGCAGGCATAGACTGGTTCATCTGAGTGAACCCCAGTGTATGTTAAAAAACAAAAATCATGACCATTAAATGCAACAGAGTCAATTTTAACATCCTTAAAGAACCAAATGACTTCATTCTAAGAGACACAGTATTTGTCCAGGTCATAAACCAAGACAACTCAGATCTTCTAACCAAAGACAGTACCCTCCACATAATGAGGTACACTGAGTTCAATAACATGCAAACAACCAAGATCCAATACCTAGAACTTGTGGCACTCCTAAATGAATACGCCCATGTATTCAAAGAAGAACTCATGTAGTTACCCCCCAAACGGGAGGTCAAAAATGTCATCAACCTATGTAAAGCCATTCCCAAACCTGCACCCCTCTACAGACTCTCTCCCATGGAGACCCAAACCCTCAAAACACACATCGAGGACAATCTAGCAAAATGCTTCATCTGGCCATCTGAATCCCCATGGAGGGCAGCAGTGTTCTTTGTAAAGAAAAAGGAAGGCACTCTGTGTCTAGTAACTGACTACAGAGCACTAAATGCAAGAATAGTAAAGAAAAATACCCTCTTCCACTTATAGAGGATCTGTTTGCAAGACTCTCAGGTGCCAAATTTTTCTCCAAAATTGACCTCACCTCAGGTTACAACCAAGTTGAAGTAAAGGAAAAGGGCATACCAAAAACTGCGTTCTGTAAGCAATTTGGATGCTTTGAATATAGAGTAATGAACTTTGGGATGACCAACGCTCCTTCTTGATTGGAACCTTGCTGGCGGGTCAAGCCTGCAGTTTTGACAAGCTACCTTGACAATATCATCATATTCTCCAAAACAAAAGAGGAACACCTCACGCATGTCTGCAAGACACTTAATCAACTCACAAAGCACAAAATTTATGCAAAACCAAGTAAGTGCCAATTTATGGAAAAGGAAATCCTGTTCTTGGGCCACATTCTCTCTGACAGTGGCATCAAAGCAGATCCAGACAAAATAAAAGCCATAAATTACATGCAACACCCCACTTCCGTTTAACAAGTTAGATGCTTTCTCGGTATGGTAGCTTACCTAAGGAAATACATCAAATACTGCGGGAAACTAACCACACCAATCAATGACTTAACCAAGGGTAATGCCAAAAAGAAATTCATCTGGACACCAGAATGTGACAAGAATTTCCAATTATTAAAACAAGCTCTGATCAACACACCAATCTTGCAATACCCTAATAATAACGGGTGCTACAAGCTCAAGTTGAATGCCAGTGACACCGCCATTGGCGCAGTCCTGCGCATTCACCAGCCAGGGCCACAAGATTTCCTGCCAGTATGTTACAAAAGCAGAAAACTAACGAACACTGAGCAGAGATAAATGATACACAATAAGGAATTTTTAGCAATATATCACACATGCAATAAATGGAGATGTTATCTAGAAGGACATTTAAACGTCTGAGTACTAACTGACCATAAATCCTTAATATATTTCAAAACTCAGAACACACTTACACGGCAACAAGCCAAATGGATGTCCCTGCTGGAACAGCTTAATTTGGACATCCAATACAAAAAGGGGGCAGAGCTGGTCACTTCTGATGCTCTCTCTAGACTATGTCAGCCTAGAGAGGATCACCCTGACCACCTGGATCCTGAATGGCCAAACCTATATAATACTGAGTATAAAGCCAGAGGAAAAGACCCCTCAACACATCAAATGACCCACAATACATCAGTAAGGAACAAAAAGCACTTCCATGTATTAAATGGCACAGTATACCAAAGCATTAACAACAAACATGTCCTGTACATCCCACTCACACAAAGAGCTGACACCATATTAAGACATCACTGCCTACTAGGACATAAAAAGGCTAACAACCTATACCTCACATTAAAAGAGATAGTATGGTGGCCCAACCTCAAATAGGATATTGTTGATGTTCTGAAAAAGTGCACAGTGTGCAAGAAATACACCAGCACAAAGGCTCCTCAGCTAACAGTCAACCCAGTACCAGACCCTGAACCATTCAAGGTTTGGGGGCTAGACATAGTGGTCCCCTTCCCAGAAACAAAAAAATCAACGCTTCTTAATTGTAGCTATCAACTTTGCCACATGCTGGCCCATCTGCTGGGCAACAGAGGGCCATAAAGAAGAAACAATCAACCAATTCATTAACATAGCAATCATAGCCAACTACGGCACTCCAGACTATATCATAACTGATGGAGCAACCAAGTTATCAGGCCACGTAGTAAATGACAACTTAATTCCAAAAACATTAAACATTACACAACCTTTCCATACAGGCCACAGGCCAACAGTAGAGTGAAAAGCCTTAACAGCAGCCTTATCAGGACCCTAGAGAAAATAATGGATGGCAAAGCCAAAGATACATGGCCATTATTGTCAGGGATCCAACCTGTGGGGGTTCCTGAGAGCTTGCAAGCGGACGGCCCGCGGGCCCAGCAGGGAGAGCCCACCACAATATTGGGGCTAACTTTACAATATAAGGTAACAATTTTCCAAGGACTGCCCAAGGTCCGCTCATAGGCACTATGGAATCAATCAATCCAGTGAAGGTGATATACATCACCCCAAATACCTGGGTGGAAGTGGATTCATTAGTGGCAACAGATTCTTGCGAGCAGTTGGGCCGCAGGGTGTGGGGCAGTGTCATTGGAACCAAATATGCGGGCCGGAAATTATACTTGTCTTGGAATAGCAGAGGGGGCCAGATGATTTTGGTACCCTCTCTGTAAAGGACTTCTGTCTTTCTAGTTCTAGCTTTGGGGTCGTGGATCAGGATTTCCTCTAGGGTAAACTCAGAATACACCGGTTTGGGTGGGTACTCGGTGAAATGTACTGGGCCAAAGGGAGCTCCTGGTGGACAGTAAAGGTCAGGCAGCTGGTCCGTGGTTTCTTGGGGTAGGTGGGTGTGGGGTGCAGAGCCGCAAGACATAGGCTGGAAATGAAATAGAACTGGTAACAAGTAAGGTATGATCTGGTTGAACCAAAGGTTCATGTCACTTTATTGCAAGAATGGCAATGGGCATCTTCCTGGTGGTCCAGGGTATAAGTATGCCCATCTGTCATGGTAAACCTTTCACAAATTTCCTTGGCCTGGGTTTTTCTGTTCACTAGGTCTTCCCAGTCTTTGGTGGCATCAATTGCGGGAGTTATTCTATTGGCTGGCTCAAACTGAGAATGCTCAACTTTCCTAGTCAGGTTGTGGGATTGGTCGTCTCTGGGTGGCCCGCGTTCTATGGGAAGGTTCTCAGTTTTCCCTTCCGTGTGGGCCCAAGTTATCCCAGGATCTGTGGCTGGACCCGCCCGCTGATTGGTCAAGTTGTCAGGAGTCTTTGGTGTGGGAGGCATTGCTGTAGATGAATTTGATTTGCTAAGCTTCAAAGGATTCTCCAAAGTCAAATCCTGCTCTGGTTTAAGCCCAAAAAACTGCAGGCTGGTGGCCCGCAGGGAGCCAGGGTTTGAGTCTTGTAGTTGAGGACTTTCAATGAGCATAGTTGATAACAGTTTGTCACTTGTGACAACTATAAGTGAAACATGCATTACTAGTATCCCGAGTCTGCACCAATCAAGGAACAGGCTATTCACTGTTTGAGCTAAACTACGGATATAAACCAGAAATAATCACCCGCAACAATCAGCCATACATAAAGATCCCCCCGGGAAACCCCCACAGTAGAACAAGCACCAAATCTACAACACATCCGCCTCAAAGCTAAAATAGCTGAAATGAATAGGCTCAAGACACAAAAGGTAACCTCCACAGAGGAACCATTTCTTATCGGCTCCCCCCTCTGGGTTCTAGCTGGCAACAGAAAGAAACTAGACTCAGTACACAGGGGACCAGGAAGAATCATCAAGCACAGACCAGATCACAACACTTACCTAGTAAAATTCCAAAGTGCTAAAAACCCAATTATCAAGAAATACCACAGAACCTGTCTCTGCCTCAGCAAAGGAGAACACCCAACCAGACTAGTTCCAACTAGTAAACAGCTCCAGGAGCATCAGGCGGCAGCCATGAAAACAAAGCCCCCTCCTGATGCACCAGAGTAACCCCTTAAGGGAGGGGTGTGTTGAGGGTCTGGATTTACAAGCATTCTAGCTATCACCAACCTACTTAACATCCAGCTATTGCCCGATTTGGTCACCTTCCAATATACCGTTCAACATACTGAAAATGGTAACCAAGCAATATCACATGATTTTCCAAGTATCTAGTGGCTTGAACCCATCTTGCACATGACCAACCCCTAAGTTTGATCCAAATAAATCCCCGCCACAGTCAAGTCTATATAAGTCTAAAGTATTATCCAATAAAAGATACTTCTCTTCTTTCCTAATTCCATATTTGAAGCTTCCCCAAAAGTCGCTCCTTATCAGTATCATGGAAAGTCACATACTGTCCATGTACATCATGGTATTCAAGGGGCTTATCTGAGTAATGTTCCTCATAAGTCACAAGGCTTGTTCAAGCTGTGTTCTGCTTAGGATCAGGAATGTTTGATCCCTCTGATAGATGGGTGAATGATAGTAGAGCCACCGACTTAATGGTTAGTTGGTGAGCCATTCAGTGACTAATTTGGTGAACTACTCAGGGCATTAATTCCCTGAGAGGGAGTAATCAAAGATGTTGCAACACCCTTGTAACTCTGCTAAAACAGCACAGTTATGACACCCATAACTCGCGGTTGGTTACCCACCCTGACCCGCGTAGAATCGAACGGGATCGATGATTTCAATCCTTGCGGCACGGGCCAGCATCGAGCGAACTAGATCTAGGATATGTTGGCATTTGGTTTATGGGATTAGAGGGATTGATCCAACCATCATCTTAATTCCAACCTCCTTTGATAAAGGATAAGTTAAAACTTTCCGATATGGTATACGTAAGGCTAGATAAGTATACCAGGTGCAGTGGTGTACCCTGAACCTTTGCCTATTTCTGGGGGTTGGAGACGGCGATAACTATTGTTTAGGTTGAGCTGGTGCTCCAAGGTATGTAATTGGGAATTATATCAAAGCCCCCTTACCTCGGATATGCATTGTTTCCCTCAATAATTAAAGAATGTGCATTGCCATGTTTGATGACGCGTCGGTGAAAACTTTCTGGATCTCACCGCTTGCGGATGGGTTCATCCGTCTAGGTCTCTAGCCGATAGTTCAGCCGCGTTCGGCGTAAGCTTGGAGATGCTTATTTTTCCTTGCATTTAATTTCAATGCTGGGATGGTTGCTTGCTACAGGGTGGGTTATGTTGCGCTTTTGAGGTAATAAATTATCTCGTCTTTATTGAATGCGGCGGGGTGTTTGATTGGCTGGTAGAGTGGGGTTTATGCTTAATTTAGCAGACAGGCCTTGGGTTGATCGGAGAATGTGCTAATCTGGCATAGGTTTTAAGGTTGCTTGGTTTAAGAAGATTTGATTGGCCAAGGGAAATTTATAATTGGGGATCCAGCTGCGTTTGCTTGGATAGACAGTCCAATCATACGGCTTGGATTGGTTTATTGTTTGGGTAATGGTTCAGTAGCTTCGCATTAGGTAAGTTACGTATTTATATTTAGTGATGGTTACATTATCTAGAGTTGATTTTAAAATAGCTTCAGTTTTTGATGTCATTTAATTTTAAATCAGTTGGAAACCGTCAATAACATGTGGAAATTAAATCTTGATTATATTTATGATGTAATATATGCCTAAACATTTGGATAGTAGTTTTTATCCACGAAGCTTGTCCATCGATAGAAGCTTCCTTTATGGATTTAAGTTCCTGTGATGTTTTACCTTTAAACACGCATGGTTGAATAGCTGGGTTAGTTTAACTACAACCCATGCATGGAGAGCTCAGGCTTTATGCCATGGCTGATGAAGATAGTATGGGTCGGGTTCTTAATCGAGTGCTTTGCCGAATGACGGTGCATGAGCGTGAATATAAAAGGGAGTATCGCCATTGCAACCGGTATGGCACTTCAGGGAAGATTTCGAGTTTTGGTCAGCTTCCGTCCCACCATATCACCGTCAGATTTCAAGCAGAAGAAGCAACGCAAGATCCATTATAGCTCCACCAACCGCAAGCCTTGCGCCAAGAAGCATCTGGTATGTAAAGCTACCTACTCCTCGCTCCCAAAATCCAGCCCCCCTAAAGCCCCCTCTTGCCCGCCACAAGTGACACTGAGCTATGATGACTTTGTACCCCTGCGTGACTCTATCCCTACCTTCAATGACCTGGCCAAATACTCCCTCATCAACCTATGATCCAATTCTCCCTAGATAAAATACCATTCAAATACACATAAATCTTACATCTACTTGACCATTCCACAACGTTATGCTTTTAAACTGTCATCATGAATAACGGCACCCTGCCAGTTTGACTATATTTTAAATGTGGTATCCATCAGAAGCGCCATATCCCAATTAAACAGCAACAATGTACCCGCTTTGATAAAAACAGTTCAAAACTTAACCCAGCCTAACCACCTTTTCATTGGCTGGCCAAATACGAGTGGCAGCTTGGCTCGATTCGGGCCAAGGCTACTTCGGCCAAACTCTGGCTACTTCCTGCATTACGTCGCTCGCTTGAAAGGGGTATTTTAAACTGTTTAAATATAAGGCATTCAATATTAGTTGCAGCAACCCAAAGCCAGAAACTAGCCGAAGCCGAGCCGAAACATTCCTAGTTTCGGCACAGAGCGATCCACACATATAGATTCCCAATTCAGCTGGGCAAGCATAATGCCCACGAGTGGCTCCATCCGGTTCCGGTCCGTAGCCTGACAAGCATGACTAACCAACCTGCGTACGAAAAGCGGTTCCTGCAAACTTGAGTAGGACCAGGTTTCCCGCCAATCACGCGATAAACCCAGAACCCGCGTCCAATAATATATATAGCATCGTTAAAAACCTATATATGTAATAGAATAGCTGCAGCATCAAGCATCGGATCCAACCAACTTGGGACCTGGATCAAACCACCAAGTTTAAACAACCCGACTAAATATAAGCCAAGTTCCAAACATGTCCTATACCAACCACAGTTGTTTAGAATAGCTTCTCGGCCACACGGTTCCCAGCCAGTTACGGAGCCAAGTTCAGGACCAGCTGCCCCACCCGGTCAATCACGACAGCCAGCCCGGGGACGATAAAGTGGCCCCAGCTACGCTGATTTAAAAGCTACCCAAGGTTCCAGGGCCATCATGGGATAATCCGAGGTTGGAACCCTAGCCCTAACCAGCCCAGTTAAGCACATCTCCAAACCCAAGCTCGGAAAGCTTATTAACCAAAATATGCGGGGAGAAAAAGAAGCATATCGTATCTTTACTAAATATAGAACCTGTATAGCTAGGTGACACACCCCACCCCATCCATGAAGATCATGCCAGTAAAGGGGCTCAAGAAGAGACCCAGGTCCCCTTGGAACTCAAAGCCCTAACCCTAACCCTAGCATAGTATCCAGGCTTCAGGTAAAACCTTCCTCAACAACCCTGCCAGCCCTCAGGGAATCAACTTCCCAAGCCAAGAAATCAGGGATACCCCAACATCTCTCCTGCAGGGCAGAACTCCCTGGCCATCCTGGCCCAGGAGGACTAGGGTTCAGTCAAGTTGGTTGCAGCTGATCACCCAAATCCCCTACTCAGACCAGAGTGGGTTGGCTTCACTTTCAACAAGTCCCATTTCCTTACCAAGTTAGTTCACTCTTCCTTATTTATAGCTGGACCATCCTCTTTGAGGACCTTCTTTTGAGGTGACAGGCATGGTCCTATGCCATAGCCAGCAACAGTTGGGTCATATCCATAAACCTGCATATATAGACCTTTGCCCATGCTTCAACTTGCTCAATCACAGCAGACCATCAACCCTGTTGGCAGCATACCTTTAACAAGGAGGTGCCAGGGATTTCTTCCCTGACTACAACCATGTTGTTTTAATTAACAGTAATTTAAATGGCTTATCAGAAACAACCATTGGCAACAATAAGGCAATTGAGATAAACAATATGGTGCGCATTAAGAACCAGAACGAGCATCAAACTCTGGGACCTTTGGATAACATTAGCGGCAATGTTAGTAAGGGATTTGAGGTTGATCTACCTATTTATGTGGACCCAAGTCAATCACCTTACACTTTCGAACCTAATACTGTTAAAAGGAGCAGAACTCACACTTACTGCTCGCCTTCTGATTGGCTGCTTGCTCAGCAGTTTCCGCTTTCAAACCTAGCTATCACACCAACGGCTCCGAAACCTGATTCTACACCTAACGGGTTACTTTCCCTTGTTGAGGGTCTGGATGTACAAGCATTCTGGCTACTGCCAACCTACTTAACATCCAGCCATCGCCCAATTTGGTACCCTTCCAATATACCGCTCAACATACCGAGAATGGCAACCAAGAAATATCACATGACTGTCCAAGTATCCAGTGGCTTGAACCCATCCCGCACATGACCAGCCCCTAGGTTTGATCCAACTAAATCTCTGCCACAGTCAAGTCAATATAAGTCTAAAGTATTATCCAATAAAATATACTTCTCTTCTTTCCTAATTCCAAATTTGAAGCTTTCCCAAAGGGCGCTCCTTATCACTGGTAGCAGCTACGGTTTTTGACCACACCCATGAAAGAGAAAATGACTGACCAAAACACTCCCACCTTCACTCACATACTCAACCAGTCCACATCCCAGGAGACCTGGAAAACGTACTTCCGCGCCCACAACATCGACGAAGACATACCTAGTGGATGCACTGTATTTAAAGGTCTGGTCATGCCCAAAGCATGCACCAAGATAATTCAATACAGTTGCTCTCTTCAACCACAAACAAACACAATACCACCTATCACAGGTGAAGTGACCAACACCAAATACATTGGTATTGACAAGTTCTTTGGTAAAAACAAGGAAAATATCATCAACTAGCTAGACCAAACAGCCGCTAAACTCCGCGTCAGCCGCATCACTCATGAGAAATGGGTCCAGGAAGCCAGCAAGCGCCTGTACCAGGCTGCAGCTAACTGGTTTGACACCTGGGTCGGCTCACAAACTGACAACCAGCTTGACAACTGGTAAAAGAGCAAATTGGACATTATACACAATTTCTGTGTCACCAAATCCCTCCAAGAAGTCACAATACAGCTCAGCAATCTTCCTCAGAAGATCACTATCGCAGCTTACGCCAACAAATTCAAGGAAATACATCACAAGATCCAAAGCCTAGTGCAGGCTGGCAGCGTACACACCAGAGCATCATTCATCAACAGAATGAAACCCTCTGTTGCTGCCCTCATCCGCCCAGAGGCAAATACCTCCATGCCTGCGCTCATTACTGAAGCCAAGCGCGCTGAAAAACGCGCAAACATGGAATATGCTGCACGCAATGGCAATAGCTCCTCAAACGGCAATGGCAGAGAAAACTCCAATGGCAATAAATGCCAGAACACCAATCATAGCAATGGAAACTCCAATTACAACAATGGCAATTGTAGCCAAAGCGCAAACCGCCCCCGTCCCAAGAAAGAGGACACCACCGAGGTTAACAATGCTGAAGTAGCAACCTGCTATGAATCTGTCCCCACATTCTCTGACCTTAAAGGTCTTGAAACAGAGGAGAAGGAAAAAGAGGAGGGGGAACAGGCTTAAGTGCCCCTGTCTCCCCCCAACTTGACAAGAAACTGTCCCAAGGCACAAATTTTGCTGCTCACATCCCATGTGTCCCGCAGTCCTCTGTTTTTATGACCATAAGAATTAAAGATCACTCACAACATCTTGACTACCCATGCACTTACAAATAACATCCACATGAAATTTTATTTGACTCTGGTGCACAACACACTATGGTTAGCAAACCCTTTGTAACCAAGTACAAGATACCAGCTGCTAAATCAAACTTCAATTACGCCAGAATGGCAGACAAATCAAAGGTTCTACTCAAAGGCAAAACAGCTCCCTTCAGAATTAACCCCCAAGGCATACAAACTTCCATCAAAGGACTTTTCATGAACAACATAAACCACACAATTTTAGCAGGCATAGACTGGTTCATCTGAGTGAACCCCAGTGTATGTTAAAAAACAAAAATCATGACCATTAAATGCAACAGAGTCAATTTTAACATCCTCAAAGAACCAAATGACTTCATTCTAAGAGACACAGTATTTGTCCAGGTCATAAACCAAGACAATTCAGATCTTCTAACCAAAGACAGTACCCTCCACATAATGAGGTACACTGAGTTCAATAACATGCAAACAACCAAGATCCAATACCTAGAACTTGTGGCACTCCTAAATGAATACGCCCATGTATTCAAAGAAGAACTCATGTAGTTACCCCCCAAACGGGAGGTCAAGCATGTCATCAACCTATGTAAAGCCATGCTCAAACCTGCACCCCTCTACAGACTCTCTCCCATGGAGACCCAAACCCTCAAAACACAGATTGAGGACAATCTAGCAAAAGGCTTCATCCGGCCGTCCGAATCCCCATGGGGGGCAGCAAGATTCTTTGTAAAGAAAAAGGAAGGCACTCTACATCTAGTAACTGACTATAGAGCTCTCAATGCAAACACAGTAAAGAATAAATACCCTTTTCCACTTATAGAGGATCTGTTTGCAAGACTCTCAGTTGCCAAATTTTTCTCTAAAATTGACCTCACCTCAGGGTACAACCAAGTTGAAGTAAAGGAAAATGACATACCAAAAACTGTGTTCTGTACGCAATTTGGATCCTTTAAATGTAGAGTAATGAACTTTGGGACAACCACCGCTCCCGCAAAGTTTATCACCATGATGAACCAAGCACTAAAAGGTCTCTCAAACACATTATGCTACCTCAACAATATCATCATATTCTCAAAAACCAAAGAGGAACACCTCACGCATGTCCGCGAGACACTTGATTAACTTACAAAGCACAAACTTTCCGCAAAACCAAGTAAGTGCCAATTTATGGAAAAGGAAATCCTGTTCTTGGGCCACATTGTCTCTGACGGTGGCATCAAAGCAGATCCATACAAAATTAAAGCCATAAATTACATGCAACACCCCACTTCCGTTTAACAAGTTAGATGCTTTCTTGGAATGGTAGCTTACCTATGGAAATACATCAAAGACTGCAGAAAACTAACCACACCAATCAATGACTTAACCAAGGGTAATGCCAAAAATAAATTCATCTGGACTCCAGAATATGACAAGAATTTCCATTTATTAAAGCAAGCTCTGATTGAAGCACCAATCTTGCAATACCCTAAGAATAACAGGTGCTACAAGCTTGAGTCAGATGCCAGCAACACCGCCATTGGCGCAGTCTTGCGCGTCTGCCAGCCAGGGCAGCAAGACTTCCTGCCAGTATATTACAAAAGCAGAAAACTAACTAATACTGAGCAGAGATACCCAATACACAATAAGGAATTGCTAGCAATATATCACACATGCAAGAAATGGAGATGTTACCTAGAAGGACATTTAAACATCTGAGTACTAAATGACCATAAATCCTTAATATATTTCAAAACTCAGAACACACTTGCACGGCGACAAGCCAAATGGATGTCCCTGCTGGAGCAGCTCAATTTGGACATCCAATACAAAAAGGGGGCAGAGCTGGTCACGGCTGATGCTCTCTCCAGACTATGTCAGACTAGAGAAGATCACCCTGACCACCTGGACCCTGACTGGCCAAACCTGTACAACACTGAGTATAAAACCAAAGGGAAGACCCCTCAACACACCAACTGATCCACAATATATTAGTAAGAAACAAAAAGTATTTCCATGTATCAAATGGCACAGTATACCAAAGCATTAACAACAAACATGTCCTGTACATCCCACTCACACAAAGAGTTGACACCATATTAAGACATCACTGCCTACTAGGACATAAAAAGGCTAACAACCTATACCTCACATTAAAAGAGATAGTATGGTGGCCCAACCTCAAATAGGATATTGTTGATGTTCTGAAAAAGTGCACAGTGTGCAAGAAATACACCAGCACAAAGGCTCCTCAGCTAACAGTCAACCCAGTACCAGACCCTGAACCATTCAAGGTTTGGGGGCTAGACATAGTGGTCCCCTTCCCAGAAACAAAAAAATCAACGCTTCTTAATTGTAGCTATCAACTTTGCCACATGCTGGCCCATCTGCTGGGCAACAAAGGACCACAAAGCAGAAACCATCAACTGTTTCATTAACAAAGCAATCATAGCCAACTACGGCACTCCAGACTACATCATAACTGATGGAGCAACCAAGTTATCAGGCCACGTAGTAAACGTCAACTTAAAATCCAAAAACATTAAACACTCCACAACCTCTCCGTACAGGCCACAGGCCAACAGTAGAGTGAAACGCCTCAACAACAGCCTTATCAGGACCCTAGAGAAAATAATGGATGGCAAAGCCAAAGACACATGGCCACTATACGTGAAACATGCATTACTAGTATCCTGAGTCTGCACTAATCAAGGAACAGGCTATTCACTGTTTGAGCTAACTTACAGGTACAAACTGGAAGCAATCACCCACAACAAAAGCCCTACAAAAAGATCCCCCGGGGAAACCTCCCACAGTAGAGCAAGCACCAAACCTACAACACATCTGCCTCAAAGCTAAAATAGCTGAAATGAAGAGGCTCAAGACACAAAAGGTAATTTCCACAGAGGAATCACTTCCCATCAACTCCCCTGTCTGGATGCTATCTGGAAACAGAAAGAAACCAGACTCAGTACACCAGGGACCAGGAAGAGTCATCAAATACAGACCAGAGCACAACACTTACCTAGTAAAATTCCAAAGTGCTAAAAACCCAATTATCAAGAAGTACCACAGAACCTGTCTTCACCTCAGTAAAGGAGAGCACTCAACCAGACTGGTTCCAACTAGTAAACAGCTCCAGGAGCATCAGGCAGCAGCTGTGAAAACAAAGCCCCCTCCTGATGCACCAGAGTAACCCCTTAAGGGGGGTGTCAAGGATCTGGATGTACAAGCATTCTGGCTACCACCAACCTACTTAACATCCAGCCATTGCCCAATTTAGTCCCCTTCCAATATACCATTTGACATACCAAGAATGGTAACCAAGCAATATCACCTGACTGCCCAAGTATCCAGTGCCTTGAACCCATCTAGCACATGTTCAACCCCTAGGTTTGATCCAACTAAATCCCCGTCACAGCCAAGTCTATATAAGTCTAAAGTATTATCCAATAAAATATACTTCTCTTCTTTCTTAATTCCATATTTGAAGCTTCCCCAAAAGGCGCTCCTTATCATCACCTATAAAGTTTAAGTTCTATTCATCTTTTTGTCTTTGTATCTTTCAGTACTTTGGCGCCTCTCTCCAGCACATCTAGCAGAGATTTTACTATCCAGGGCCACAGGGTAAACCTTACACCTTCCCTTCTGACTAACCTGTGGCTTAGTACAAACATAATCCAAAGGTTAGGATTCCCTGTTGTGTGTCTGTGCTGCGCCTCAGAACATATCCGGGATTCAAAGATCTGGGGTACCAATCTATTCAGTTTCCTTACCATTGAATCATCCCATACTGTTTCCCAGGTGGTGTTTATTTGCTCATGATAAAGTCCATTTAGTGACATACTCCATTGTAATTATGATGTGCCACTTGACCTTAGGGTTCCCTGGCATGGGTTCAGCAATGCCCAAGACCCTTCTCTTTCCGGGCTTCCCCATGAAGACAGGTAACATTGGTTTTGGAGGAGTTCAGGGCTTGGAAAGCTTTTCACAGGTCTCACATTGGTTTACCAGTCCAAAGGTGTCCTGGTATAGGGCTGGCCACCAGTATTTGGTTCTGAGGGGCTCAGTAGGTATGGGCTCTGGTGAAGCTTAGGTTGCAATGATACCTTAACATAGCACATGCTCTCTTTGACATAAGTACATGGAGAGCACTAGTGCTGCAATAGCAGCGCCCATGCTGGCAGGAGCCATTTTGGTGCCCGGTTGGCATGGCCGCTGTTGACCAGAAAAATGGATTCTGCTAGGGAGCTTGCTAGCAGGGCAGCCAGAATCTTTGAGAATTGGGGAGCAGGTTAAGATGAAATAGAACCAAGCCCCCAAACACAATAAAATTGCAGTTTTAGCAACAGCCAAAAGGTTGTCACCAACAATTCCTGGGAGGCCAAAGGGGGGAAGGAATTAATTGAACACCAAAAGCAACAGAAAAAACCAAATGGCTAAACTAGACCAAAAAATTTCAAACTTTATTAGAGTAGAGAATGATGAAGCAAGGTCTTTCACAACTCTTGCATTCATTTAAAGGGAGGGGGTGGAATTCAGGTGAGAAGTTGTAGTCAAAATTGATTGGCCAATGATATGAAGGAAAAAGATGCATCTTTTGAGGCAGGAAAATCTGGAAAAATCCAAATGGACAAAATCAAAGGGAAAACTGACTCAACTAAAAATTGAGGAACCTGTCTTGAATGCAATTAACACTGCTCCTGGCTGCTCTTGCACATGATATTTAACCAGATGTGTCTCTTGGGTGAGTTAGGTGGGGCATTTACAGACTAATTAAGCAATAAATAGTGTGAGAACCTTTCTTGGGGTTTTTTCAGTAAATATTTGGAAAATATCCAGGAGTAAGTTGGCAGAGAAACCCAAGCATTTGGTGAGGATTGAAGTAGAGGCCCAAAAGGGAGGGTAACTTTATAGAATCCTCATCTTTTAGCTCTCAGAGGTGCCAACTCAGGAAGCATGAGAAAACTGTGGCTGTTTTGACCCAATATAATGCCAAGATTGATTAGGATCCCTGTTTGACCCAAATTTCCTTTTACTTCACTGAAAAAATCTGATCTTTTTCCAAGCAAAATACAGATGTAAAGGTATCAATGTTGACACTTTCTAAGCATAACCTATTTTCAATTATGGATCTGACACACTTACCATGTAAATATTATTATTGCTGTTAAAAAATCTATTTTAGTATGCTAAAATATAGAAATAGCCTTAGCACATATAGCACTCTACCAAAATGTCCATCATATAAATCTATCTGTGGCACCAAGTGTGGCTTTGATATCATGAATGTATTTGGAGCTAACAGCAATCCCATAATTTAATCCCAGTTTACTATGTGAATCACTATAGGGGTTATACTCAACAATAACATTGACAATCTGAAATGTCTACAATTTGCTTGTGATAAGTCACTGGAGTGGAATTAAGAAGATTGGAGTGGTGCAGATAAGCCTAAATTGCTATGCTGCAACTTATTGAGAATTTTTTTGGTGGGGAAGTTGACACTTAAACTTCTTCATACCTGAAGAGAAAAGCTTAACAGCCTTATATTAGTGGGGTGGTAAGATATCATATTACCACCCCAAAATAGAATTTTTAATAAAGAACTATGGCTAGTTTTTACCTTATTTTTTATTTTTTTATTTTATTACATGAACAAAATAACACCATAAACAGGTAATATTTATGGGAATTGTTGCAACATCTTTGATTACTCCCTCTCAGGAAATTAATTCCCTGAGTGACTCTCCAAATGATTCCTCAACTAATCATTAAGTTGGTGGCACTCCTATCATTTGCCCATTTATTACAGGGATCAAACATTTTGAGTTCTAAGCGGAACACTACTTGGACAAGCCTAACAACCACCATGATGTACATAGACAATATGTGGCTTCTCATGATACTGTATAATAATCTAAATTCATATCCAATAAAGTATCATTCTATTCTTAATTTTCCCATTTAAATTGTTTTACATACTTCTCAGAAGTATATACTCAACATTCTGCTTAATTTTAATAAAGCATACTAGGAAAAGGCATAGTATATTTCCAAAAAATGTCAACAGTGCCAATGCTGTCTTCAATAATGCATACAGGTTTCTAATTAACAGTGTGAATTCAGCATGATTTGCTAATTGTCTTTCATAATGCTGACACTTCTCACTTCCCACATATAAATATTTTACTTTTGCACAGTAAGAATAGCTGATTTTTAATTTGTTATATTTTTATCTTTACTCTTTCATATTTTTGGATCTTTAAGATAAAATTTATCCCAAATTTTAATCTTTTTGCATGTCTTATAACCTTTAAATTATTGTTTTAAACTTTAATAAAACACACACTTGTACCCAGTTCTCTATTTATACATACCCCATAAAAGCCTTTTAAGTCTAAAATTTATTTTTTATGGATTTCATAGTTGCTTTAGTTATTTACTTTTTTAAATAGATTGCTATATTTTAGAACAATTTAATTGTTAGTTCTAGGACAAGAATGCTTCAAAGCAGCCCAAAGGAACAAAGAATTCCCCAAGGCTACCAAAGCAGAAGACTTCATCCTTAAAGAAGGCTGCCCCAGCCCTCCCCTGAGAGAGTCCAGGTCACTCCACTGGGGGTGAGAAATCTGATGTTTTGCTCACAAACCACAGTTTTTACAACTCTGCATATGACAATAAGCCACTAAGAAGTGGCACATTGCAAAAAATCCCCCCAAAGATAAGACTACCACACATGAGGAGCACCAAGACAAGCCCCCTTCTCTACCCACCAGACTCCCCTCCTTTTAGCTTCTATGGAGCTGGTTTCAAGCCATGCCCCAATTAAATTAATGGCTTTTGCCATGCTCCTGCTTGCCCCTGGGACCCTCCAGTGGCCTGCAATAATTGCAATGTCAATTTAAAATTCAAGGTTATTTTCTACTTCCCCAAGTACTTCCCCATCATGAGTGTGAAGGGTGGACCGGCCATGGTGGACAATGGCTACATTTACTCCTGCAATAATGCCAACTGGGGCTTCAAGAGCCAGCACTATACCTTTGAGGAATGTTACTGCCCAGTATGACTCAACACTGAGCACTGGGATAAGGTACAGAAAATCAGAGGTAAAAACACTTGTGGTATGCCAAATACCACATCTCACATCTCCTGAATTGATATCTGGTGCAGATTTGCCCACCTCAAATAATCTTACCCCCACCCAGCTGGCTGTGCTTGCCTGAAAGTACCTCTCCACCACCAATCTCAAGAGAGTGCTGCCCCACAGTCAGTTGGTTAAGCTAGTGAGAAATAGACATCAAGCCTCTAACCTCCTGGCCAAGAGCACCACCACTATCAAAGAGCTGGTCCTCTCAGATTTAATCAAGAAGACATAGTATGGAGAGATGTTCCTGCTCCATGACAATGGAAAAGAAGTGAAGGATAAGATCATAGCCTACAGCACAACCCAAAACCTGGAGAAGCTCAACATTGCTACCACTTGGTTGTGTGACAGAACCTTTTCTACCTGCCCTACTATCTCCAAGCAGCTTTGGGAACTGTACAGGAAGTTCAACGTCCAGGTTATCCCCCTTGTCTTCTTCCTCCTTCCTGGTGCCAAGACTGAAGTCTACGCCAGAGCCTTCAAGATTGTCTGGGAATTTTTAAGCTCCCTTCCAGTCAACAAGCTCCCTTCTCTCACCCACGCCACCAGAACAAATAATTTCTCCATTGAGAAGGACAAGTCTGCCCAGTCCAATGAGCAGCTAGATCATGCACACTAACTTGGCCAAAGAGTATCATTATAGACTTAAACCTTGCTCAGTTCAGAGCCTTTAAGACTACCTTTAATAGAGAATTACAGGACTTATTGTTCCATATAAGAAATGCCATCATCAATCACCTCAAAAGCAAGAAGGAGCTCTTTGAGAAGTACCTAAATGATAGAAGTAAAAGTGACAATTTGTCATGACTCAGCTTGCTGCCTTGGATTTTTTGAAACAAGAGAACACAGGGCTTGGATTTGAGGCCATCCAAGAGGATGCTTATGTGTTGCAGATCCTGAATGGATTAGACATTAAGTTGTCCACTTAGGGATTGAGCTACAAAACAATCATGCAATTGCTTCTTCTCAACATGGGTTCAATAAGGATAACTACGTTTAAAAAGCCCATAAAATGAGTGTTTGAGTTATCTATAGAATGCGCTTCAGACACAGGCTTTACTTCTGAGGTTAATTATAGAAGCAACGTAAATAGAGCCACATGCCTCCATAAGGAAAGCCGTGTTAAACTGGTTGTTCTATTGTGTGGGACTTTCTAATGTGCCTGTCCACTCTCCTCCTTTTGGAAAGTCCTTCTGTCTGTGCCTCCTTTCCCCTGGTGGAAATTCCCCCGCCTCTTACTATATAACTGCGGCACTATCTAAATAAATACTAGTTTTTTCATTATATCCTTATATTCTTCTGTCCTACCAAAGGCTGTCAATATACCAACTACAGGTATAGTATTAAGAGTTAGGATCTTGACTAACTGTTTGTAGAAAATAGCATCCTATATTGCTACAAATACAACATTGGCGATCATGGCTTACCACACCAACAGCCCCCACCCCCGCGGTTCTTTCAACAAGGAGGGAAGAATGCCCCTGATCCAGTCTCCTGCCACTGCTCCCCCTTACCACCAGGCACCGGCCTTCACTGCTGCCAATGCCCATGCTGGGGAAAGATCAGGCGCTCCCTATGGCCTGCCCACCCTCAGTCACTTCATGCCAGAACACCAACGTCCCCAAGCCATTGTTTTTGGTCAACCACTGCTCTTGCAAGACCCTGCCCCTTTGGAAATGGATGCCAATTCTTTCCTCTCTGAGGACGCCATCTATAGTGCCATCCATGCCATGGACTCTAGTGCTGCTGGAAATGATTCTTGCTCTGAACATCTGGCTATTCAGCAACCTTCTGCTGAAAACTCCTTGGTTTGCTTCCAGAATCTCTCCCAGGTCAACCTTGACCAACTCTGCTGTGACCTCTACACCATTGAACATATCAAGGACTACTTACAACAGTTCACCCATCCTGCTGTATACCACAAAAAAATGCACCTGGTTTGCATCCAAATCCTGGTGCATGACCAGGGGATACTGGTATCCAATCAACAAATGTTTCTCCAGATCCTTTACTCTGAGCTTGGAACACTTTTAGCACCGTTAATCAGTACCTTGCTGAATTTACCAATGCCCAGAATACCATGCTTCACTGGGTTGATGCCATATAGAGAGGAATAGCCTAGCTAGTTCCAGTGCATGTGGTCCAGACCCTCACACATAAGGGTGTAGATGCCAATTGGATTAGTGTGGTTAAAACCCACATGCTTGATACTGGCCCCATGTTTCAAAGCCCGGCTCATGAGGTGGGAGACTTGGGCTGTTGCCTTGCCACCATTCCTTCATTCAACCCTACGCCTACTGCTATGGACAACTCCTCTTCCAGTCACCTTCTTGGCCGTGACATCCTTGAGCTCTTTGATCACTACAAGAAGATGCAGACAGAACTGGTCCAGCAAAGCGCCAATCTTGTCTTTGTGTTTGATGGCTACCACACTGTGTCAGAGCTTCAGGATTGTCTCAAACTTCAACAATTGCATGAAAGAGCAGATAGCCAGACCCAAGCCAGGAAGAATAAGGGAGTGATAGCCTTGCTCCAAGCTGAGCTTGCCACCCATGGAAAGCATATTATCTCTCTGTAAGATGACTTGTATATTACCCATCAAGAGAACAAGGAATATCAAGATGAGCTGGACAAGCAGAAACTTCTTCTGGACGCCTTCCAAAGCCAATTAAATATTTTGGACAATAAGATTATTGCTGCCAACTTACAGGCTATGTCCCTCAACTCCAAGAGTCTCCACAGTCCACAAAGGTCCTCCAGCCCTGAGTTCTATCATAGCTGCAAAAGAAATGATGGCCACACTTGGTTGGCTCCCAACACTGTACAAGTATTGAAGCCAGTGTTGGAGTCTGAGGACAACGTCCTGGCCACTCCTGAAGCCTCTGGGGCTGCTCAGGACAGAGAAGGTGAACACACAGCTCAGCAAGAGGAAAACTGTTGACGTGCCTCTGAGGCTAGATTTGCTGCCTCTACCCTCAGCCATTTTCTTCTCACCCTCTCCCAAGTGAGGATCACTCCTGCTCCCATCCAACATGGCTCCAACAACTTCAAGCCCGTCAATCTCCCCAAGTTTGACCGCAAGAGTAATGTGGCCATATCTTACGCCTATACCAGAACTCCATGTATGGCACTGACAATACCATGAGGGATTCTTCAATAATCAACTGTCTGGATGCTGAGACTCAAACCATTATCTTGCCACGTCTCCCTGAGAATGGCTGGACTTTTGCCAACATCTTCAGGGCCCTAACAGAAGAATTTGGTAACCAAGAAGCCCTTCTTGGTTGCAAGATGGACTTTGCTGACACCAAGCTAAAGGTGAGGGAAACCCTAGAAGACTTCACTTCTAGGTTCTACCTTGAAGATCAAACCCTGTTGTCTATGAGAGCTGTACAATTTATTGATGTGTAGTCAGCACTCATCAATGCTGTATGTGTCAACCGGTAGCTATCCCTGGCTCTTAAGTTGGGCATCTACAATGCTCACACCATTCCAGATCTGATTTGCCTTCTACACACCTACAAGAAGGAGTTTAAGATCCCTCTCACTGAAGGCCACCCCTGCCAGAAAGCTGAGTATATACCCTGCGTGGCTGTGGAGATGCCCAAGCCTTCTGACAAGGTTGGACCCACCCCAGCCAACAACGCTCCCTGTACTTGATTAAAATGCGGTATGACTGGCTGCTTCTCTTGGAAATGTAAGAACCCTTGCCAAAAGGTCCATCATGTAGGCATGGAAGACGCTGAGGAGGACTACACTAAGGACGCTGATATTGAGGAGGACAATGAGGATCAGTCAAAAAATAACTAAGCAGCCAGGACAAGGAGAAATCCTTGACTACCTTTGCCTTTTTGACACCCTCATCTCCCCCTTACCGCTGCCCCCAACAAACCTGCCCAGAGGCCTGCCGCGTTACCTTCCTCTGAGGCAACCCCTAAGGACAAAACCTCTCTGATTGACTTTGACCTAAGGTGGTGATCCCCCAAATAGCTCAGAAAACAGTGTCCTTACCCTATGCAAAACAACTGGCTAACCAGGTGTTGAAGTCACTCATGAGGAGGACAGTGCTGAACAACTGGCCAAGCTTCTTTAGACAGTACACGTCTTGGCCCCGCTAGAGTCCCTCAAGGAAGCAAGCCCAGCTGTGAGAGCTGCCATGGCTACCTTCCTGGAGAAGTTCAAGGGACTGAGCGTCCACTAGGTCTCTAAGATTGTGGAAATCAGATAGGACCGCCAGGATTGTACCTATATCAACCTGGTAGTGAACAAACCTCACGTTTGGGCCATACTAGATACTGGTGCTCCTGGGAACATCATATACTCATGACTGGTTAAGAAGCTTAAACTGGCACCGGACCTAGCCTATCATGAAGAGTTTGGTACTGCTGGGCCACAGATAACCAGAGCAAAAGGAGCCTATTCTTCCCTCCCTCTTTTCTTTGGGAAGCTAATGGTCACTGCTCCTGCTATAGTTCTGGAAAACAACAGCTATGGCATTCTTATTGGGACTAGCTTCATGGTTTAGTATGGCACTGTGATCAACCATGGAGACCATACATTTGGGATATTGGGCCACTCTATCCCCATGTTCTATCATGGAGACTGCCCTTCTGACCTGACCTTACGCCATCTGCACTACATCAAACTGGAGTACACAGATAGAGAACTTCCAGTGGCCTATACACTGTGTAGTAAGAAGGTCAAGGTGCTATCTCTTTTGGTTGGGGAAGCCAAAGGAATCCAAGTCTACGCCTCCTGTAATGTGACTATCCCACCTGGCTCTCAGGTGATCCACAATACAGGCCTCTTGCTGGCTCTACCAGCTGGTACTCATGGAGAAATTTTTGGCATTCATAATGCCTCCAGACTAGAATTATGGGTTTCACCAGGCATCCTCATGCCAAGTGAGAAGGAAGTGCTCATACTCTTGGCAAACATGAGTTGTGAAGCCATGGTTGTCTCCAAGCACCAACTCATGGCTTACATACAACTGGAAGAGCATGACAACCTGAAGGAGACCGCCCCCTTTGTGGATTTCTCTGAGCTGGGCCTAACCTGTGAACAACCACTTGTGCTACCAGTCATAAGCCTCAACTCCCTACTAGTCTCTCTGAAGAGCAAAAGGATCAAGCCATGGATCTCTTTGCTCAGTATAAGGATGTTTTTACCAAGGATGATTATGACCTGGGAAAGGCTACAGATGTTGCCCATCATATTGACAACTGAGGCAGTCCTCCTATCTGTTCCAGACCTATATGGTGTAGTCAAGCCAATCATGCCATAGCCAAAGAGGAGCTTAAGAAACTATTGGGATCTGGCTTACTGGTCCCTAGTAAAGGCCCTTGGGCTTCCCCTCTCCTGATTATCAAAAAAGGATGGCAGCATCTGTATGGTGATTGACTACTGCCGTCTGAATGCTGTTACCAAGAAGGATTCATATCCTTCCCTTGCATTGACAATACCTTGGACCAACTGGGTGGTGCCAAGTTATTCAGTGCCATGGACCTTATCAGTGGGTACTGGCAGATTAATCTACCCCCTGCTGACCAAAAAAAGTGCAATTATCACTGAACAAGAGCTATTCCAACCCACAAGGACTCCCCAAGGTCTGTCTAATGCCCTGGCTACCTTCCAACCGGCTATGGATGCAGTGATGGGTGATCTCAAACTCACCAGCGTCCTGGTCTATCTGGATGACATTAATATGTTCTCCCAAACCTTTAATGATCACTTGCAACACTTGGAAGAAGTTTTCCAGAGGTTACTTGCAGCTAATCTCAAGCTCAAGTCACGCAAGTGTAACTTCTTCAAGGAGCATCTTGAGTTCTTGGGATTCATCATTAGTCAAGATGGACTCTGGCCTGTACCTCTGAAGGTGGAAGCTATTGAGAAGATGCAGATCCCGTCCAATAAGCGGGACATGCAGGTCTTCCTGGGGATGATTGGGTACTACTGCCACTTCATCCCCAACTTTACATCCCTGGGTAATCCTCTTTTTCAGCTTCTCCAAACTGATAAGGAGTTCTTCTGGAGCCCAGCGTGACAATCTGCTTTCAATGCTCTCAAAGGAACACTGACTGCAGCTCCTGTGCTAGCCTACCCTGACTTTGCCAAGCCGTTTGTGGTTCATATGGATGCTAGCCTGACTGCAATTGGGGGTGTCCTCTTCCAACTGGACTCTGAAGGACTTGAACAACCTGTTAGATACTGCTTGTGTATGCTTAATGTTCACAAGAGGAACTACACTGTCACTGAGCGAGAGTGCCTGGCTTCAATACACTCCTATCAACAATTCAGAGTCTATCTCCATGGGGTACGTTTCACAGTTGTAACAGACCATGCCTCCCTGAAATGGCTGAAGACCCTCAAGGATCCTGAAGGGTGTCTGGAGCATTGGGCCATTAAACTTCAGGCTTATGACTACAAAATTATTCATCAATCCGGGGCAGCCCACCAGAATGCTGACTGTCTCTCCCGCCTTCCTACTGTTGCCTTAGTATCGCCCATGGCTGACATTGTCTATGACAAGCTTATAGAGAATCCTTCTTTGTGGGGAGAGGAGCCGGTAGAGATACAGAGGGCTCTCAAGAAGCTAACTGTTGATACCAGGGTCTCTAAGAGACAACTCCTGAAGCTTTTTGGAGACTTTTGGTTACCTTACATACGCCCATCCCTATGCATGGACTCAGTGGTGGCCGCTCACAAGACTAATGGTCATGGTGGTATACAGAAGATGTTAGCCCTGTTACAGCAGCACTGCTTCTGGGAAGGAATGTACACTGATGTAGTAGATATGCTAACCACCTGTCATGACTGCAACATTGAGAGACCTAAGGTTGCCAAGTTCCAACACAGACTTGTACACCCTGGGTTTGCTTTTAACACAGTAGTCATTGACATAGTGAGCCCCTTGCCAGTTACCAACAGTTGCAATAAGTTCATCATTGTGGCAGCTGATCATCTGACTAAATGGGTAGAAGCCAAGGCAATTCCCAACCAATCTGCACTGGTGACAGCCACGTTCATTCTGGAGAATATCATATTCAAACATGGTTGCCCCCAGATTCTGCTGACAGACAATGGTACCAACTTCATCAGTTATATCACCCCCTGCCTCAACCAACTGATGGGAATTTGTGGGACACTATCACCTCCTTATCACCCACAGACAAATGGCATGGTAGAGCGCACTAATAGGAGCCTGGTCCAGATACTCCGGAAGCTCAGTCACCAACATGAGACTGAATGGGATACCTTCCTGCCTACGGCCACCTTTGCATATAACATTGGGTACCATTGTGCCACTGGCAAGCTGCCCTTCCAACTTCTCTATGACCGGTAACCAGGACTCCCCCTTTACTATATTCCTTAGTAAAGCCCAGCCTGGCTGTGTCCCCAGAGGCATACCTCAACAAGCTGGTCCAAACCCTTAGTTGCTTGCAATTGGAGGCCTACACAGTAAACTTAAACCATAGGCTGCAGGACCTAGAACAAGCTGCATTCAAATGCCCTGCTTTACCCATTTACCTGGTAGGAGACTCAGTCTATTTCTTCAACAATAGAGGGTATGGCCGTGAATCCTAACTGGCCTCCCTTTGGCAGGGCCCAGTTCAAGTTATCCAGAAGACTGGCCCCAACTCCTACACCCTTAAGGAGCCCCATTCTGGGAAATTGATCACTAGAGTACACTCTCAATATATGTGTGCTACTCCTAGCAATCAAGAGTAATCCCCAATGAGGACAACAACCCAAAAAACAAAAGCCTAATTAAAAAATTCCATGTGTTGTTGTCCTGTTTGCAATAGCAATGCACCAAAGTATGAGGAATAAGAATGAAGAAACAAAGTGTTTATTGGAGACTGACAAGACTCTTCCAATATCTCACCAACTGTTCTACCACCTGAATGGCAGCCAGGAAACACATCTGGTTACCTACAGATCTATAAAGCTGATGACCAAGGATTGGGCAACAAACCCCACCAAACAAGACACGTGATTGACCCCAATGTCCACAGGAAAGGCGACCCCCAAGAAGATACAGTCCCACAGAAGACTCTTGCAAAGGGTATACTCTACTGGGACCTGACCACCCACCCCATAGAAAACAGACAAAGCCCACTCAAGGAAGACTCCCATGTTCTCCTCCCGCTTGGTATCATAGTGGTTGGTCCCTCAAAGAATAAGGTTGCCAGCCATCACCATTGGTACCAGATGAGCAGTACCCCCAACCATGTATGGCTTCAACACTTCATGTAAGGCTCGCCAAAGACGCTGCTCAAAGTTGCCAGAGGTTTTCCAACTGACTGGTTGAGCCTCTGTAATCCCAGGTGTTGCCATTTGTGAAGGACTGACTTCACTATGTTGGATACTATCCCCTGTTGCAAGACTGAGAGCACTTGACCCTCAAATTGGAATTCCTTCAACTGAATCTTCAAGTATTCTTCTGACGCCCACATGGAGAGCCGCCAATGGATACTGTTACCCTTTTACAACCCAGTTCCTTTCACCTCCCTGGGCTTTCCCAACGCTAGAAACAGTACAGCAAATAATGGGTCTGTCCCCACTAAGACCAGCTGAGGCACCAGTAGCTGATCTAGCTGAACCCCCAAGTCCAGATAGCTGCCGTCCACATCATGCAGGACTAACTGCTTTGCTGTTGACCTCACCACCTCCACTGGCCTGATATGCTTGCGCCTCTTTGGAATTACCACTTGCACCTTCTTCAAGGCTCTTCTTGGAACTCTTCTAGAGCTACTGTTACCATAGCCACCATCTTGAGACGCCTGCTATTTTTAAACCTGTTGTCTAATCCAGTGGAGGGAAATGTCACAGATCCTGAATAGTTTAAAGACATTAATTTTTCCACTTAGGGATTGAGCAACAAAACAATCATGTGATTGCTTCTTCTTAACACGGGTTTAATAAGGATAACTACGTCTAAAATGCCCATAAAATGGGTGTTTGAGTCGTCTATAGAATGTGCTTTAGACACAGGCTTTACTTTCAAGGTTAATTATAGAAATGACGTAAATAGAGCCACATGCCTCCATAAGGAAAGCCGTGTGAAACTGGTTGTTCCATTGCGCGGGACTTTCTAATGTGCCTGTTCACTCTCCTCCATTAGAAAAGTCCTTCTTTCTGTGCCTCCTTTCCCCTGGTATAAATTCCCCCGTCTTATACTATATAAGAACCTCACTATCAAATAAAGCACTAGTTTTTGGCATAATAACTTATATTCTTCTGTCCTATCTAAAGGCTGCCACTATACCATCTAAAGGTATAGTAATAAGAAGTAGGTTCCTGACTAACTGTTTGTAGAAATTAGCACCCTTTACTGCTACAAATACGACATTATGTCAAAAAGCACTCCAATATCTTCAAGGGCTACATTAAATACTTTGAGATTCAATGGGTTGGCAATAAAGTGACTTCCCAGATTGGAAAGAGCGGGGCCACTGCACCCTGGAACTGCCAGAGCGCCTGCCTGAACGGGGAGATGAAGACTACCTCTAGCCTGAAGGTTTGGCAAAAACACCTCAAGACCAAGTTTGGTGCCAACCCTAAGTTCAATAAATTCTTCCTGAAGCTTGAGGAGGAGCAAGCCAGGAATGTCTCTGTGATTGTACAACATTCACTTTAAGTATTTAGCTGAATAAATACTCTGAGATATATATGAGGATGTTCTGTTTTTACTGTTTATTTAATATGGATAAGTTTTGTTTGAATTCTTTGGGAGAAGATTCTGTACAGAAACTAGTATCTATATTAAATAAAAATTTAGGATAGGGTTTGATTAGTTAGGTTGTACTAACTAGAGAAATTGAGGCAGAATTAGCTGTATCAACCTTGGGGACTAGGTGTCCTGTAAACAGTTTATTTAACCCCAAAGGTTAATTAAAAATATACCTGTGTTGCAACATCTTTGATTAATCCCTCTCAGAGAATTAACACCCCAAGTAGTTCACCAAATGAATCAATGAGTGGCTCACCAATTAATCATTAAGTTGGTGGTACCACTATCATTCAACCATCAATAACGGGAATCAAACATCCATATCCTAAAAGGAACATAACTTGATTAAGCCTTGTGACTTAAGAAGAACATTACTCAGATAAGCGTCATGACCTACATGACGTACATGGACAGTATGTGGCTTCACATGATACTATATAATACTGTATATTCATATCCAACCAAGTATCATTATCTTCTTAATTTTCCCCTCTATCTTGAATAATATACCTCCCAGAAGTATATAATTGACAGTGGTAGCACAGGTAGGTTATCCATACCTACCCAACTCAAAGGAAAAATTCCTCTTAGGAAAAAGACCCAAACAATGGTACTCCCTAACGGCTGGAGAGACTACAAAGAAGGACAAGACATCCCCGCAGGCCTCGTCATCTACAACAACATCCTTGTACCCATCAAGCAATAAAATGCTCTCAAAGCCCACATACTGTTACCCCCAATTACAGCAGAGCCTCAACAACCCAAAATACTTAAAATTGTATTACAATGCCTAAACTCAGCAGAAATTGGTACCTTTGCAGGGTTATGCCGGGAAAATGCCACTCTCTGGATCAACAGCACACAAAGCAAGTTCACCCAAGTAGGCTACCCCCGCAGACTCTGGGCCAGTGAAGTCTCCCTCTGCGTCACAGGAGCCACCTCTTGTTTTGTGACCAAATGGCTTGACCAACATCCTGACCAGAAAAAAAACTGGGATATGTTCAAAGCTGCCTTCCTCAAAAAGTTTTCCATGAAGGATTCCAATGTGGTGATCATGACAGAACTTTGAACCTTCAAAATGACAGGAACAATTGAGGACTACATTGCAGCATACCAAGGTTTACGTGACTGAGCGCCCAGCACCATCAACTTTGATAAACTAGGACCTTGATTGGACTTCTACAACAGCTTCCCCACACATATCTGGTGTCAGTTTGACATGAACTGCTGCAAGAACCTTGAGGACGTATTCTTGGAAGGAAAACGTGCAGCTCAGAAGTCTGACAATCTGTACGTGTCAAACAAACAAAAAGAGAGCCCTACAGCCAAAAAAGACCCTTGAACAAACAAGTAAAATAACTGAGCCAACAATACCCAACCTCAAAACAGGAATCATAATAACCAAGCCAACCAGGCAAGCACCAAAGATACCAACAAAGAGAGAAAAGCTCAGGGGAGTGCTTAGGCAAGCCGCTCTCCCCCAATTCACAAGACTTGTACAGAGACCAAGACGTGAACTAAATCACCATGATCCAAGTACCCTCCAGTGATACTCTACTGTTTGTTGCCCAAACTGGAAATAAAATCCTCACTTATCCTTTCTGCTTTCACAGATACCAGGGAACAGCATTATTTGACACTGGAGCAGATTGATCCCTTGTTGACAAGAAATTTGCCAACCTCACAAAACTACCCATGGTCCAAAGCCACATCAAAAGAGTTATTATGGCAGACAATAGGAGCACACCAGTCACTAAGGAAGCAAAACCTTTCCACGCCCAAATTGGAGACATACAAACTACACTCAATGGTCCCATCATACCAATCCCTAAATATGATGTTATACTTGGCCTAGCCTGGATGAGAAAGACCAAACCCTGTATTGACTGGGATAGTGCTACCCTCACCATACAACACAGTGAGGTGCACTACCATGTCTACCCAACTCATCTTGACGCACTTATGAGAGATCATGTGTTTATGAAAATCATGGAAACAGAAGAGGAAACTGATCCTAGCTGAATCAATTGGAACACCTGCAGATACAAAATCATCCACTTTAAAAATACGGAAATCAGATGTGAGAAAGACTACATCTGAGATCAGCTGGTCAGAAAATTCCCTTCCGTCCTCCAAAAAGCCTTACCAGGGTTACCACCTGGCTGTGGTATACAACATGAGATTGACCTCAAGGGATCTGTACCAAAGGCACAACCTATCTATTGCCTCACATCTCAAGAAGAAAATACTCTAAAAGCCTATTTGTACAAAGCCCTTGAAAAGGGCCTCATTAGATCATCAAAATTGCCTTTTGGTGCCGCTGTCTTCTTTGTAGCCAAGAAAGATGGAGGACTCCGCCTAGTCACGGACTACAGGGCTCTCAACAAGGTCACAGTTAAGAACAGGTATTCCTTGTCCCTGATTGATGATCTTTTTGACGCCCTGGGGGGTCCCAAATATTCAAAAAATTGATTTGACAGCAGGCTGCCATTAAATTTGCGTGAAACCTGAAGACATCTCAAAGACCACATTCAGAGCCAAATACAGATCCTTTGAGTGTGTTTTCCTCAACTTTGGCATGACAAATGCCCCTAGTACCTTTGTGACTTTCATGAACAAGGTTTTCAAAGAACATATCGGGAAAAAAAGCAATCATCTCTTTGGACAATATAATTATCTACATCCCAAACTTGAAGCAACACTGGGAAGAAGTCTGTTTGGCCCTCTGTACCCTCAAGAAAAACTAAATCATTGCCAAGCCATTGAAGTTTGAATTCTTCTTGTCTGAACTCCCATTCCTTGGCCACATTGTCAGCAAGAAAGGGATAAAACCAGATCCAGAGAAGATACTTGCTATAACCAAAATGTCAACCCCCAGGAACAAAAGCAAACTCTGCACTTTCCTAGGCATGGTAGCCTACGCTAGAAGGTTCATACCTAAATGGGGTGCTCTGACAGCCCCCTTGTCAGCCATTACAGGCAAGACAATCAAATTTGTGTGGAAACCCTTACAAGATCAGCATTTCTGCCAAATAAAAGAACACATGGTCACCACCCCCATCCTCCAATACCCAAACCGTGAAGGGGTATACAAGTTGGAAACCAATGTGTCTGACTGTGCCATAGGAGGAGTACTCCGTATCAAGACAGCAGAGAACAATTTCCTCCCCGTGATGTATGAGTCAAGAAAACTATCTAACAGCAAACAAAGGTTCCCCATACACAACAAATAATTGGTGGCCATTGTACACTGCCTCTTGAAATGGTAATGATATCTGAAAGGAGCCCAAACATTCAAAGTCCTCACCAATCACAAGTCACTAGTGCTCTTCAAGACATAACAACATTTATCAATAAGACAAGCCTAATGGATGAGTCTCATACAGAGACATCTAATGCAAATTGAATACAAGCCAGGCAGAGAGATGCTTACTGCAGACGCCCTATCAAGGCTAAACAATAAACACATCCTCTGCACTGATGGTGACCCCAACTGGCCCATGTCAATCATGGGGAATCTCCAGGAAGGGTTCCCACCTGGCACACCAATGGACATCCAAGAGAAAGTCCTCAAGAACAAACACCTGTTCAAAAAAGTATATGGTACCCTCCATCAAATCCTTTCAAATGGTGACACTGTACCATACGTCCTGTCAACACAAAAGATTTATACAATCCTCCGATATCACAGAGATCTGGGACACACCTGTAGCAGGAACTTGCATGAATACCTCAAGACACACTACTGGTGGTCCAACATGTCAGATGATATCTGAGAAGTACTATAACAGTGCAAAGTCTGTTAAAAGTATGCCCAAACTAAGGCACTGCCCAAGTTAGTGGTACCAGTATCCATCACAATCTTTCAAAGTGTGATCACTGGAAATTTTGGGACCAATGCCTGGAAAGAACACAGGCAAAAAGTACATCATAACAGCTATCAACTATGCCACCAGATGTCCTGTAGCCCAAGCTACAAAGGAACACAAAGGTAATGACATAAGACAATTTATTGGAAAAGAAATCATGGCCAAGTTTAGAAAGCCTGACCTCCTGATCACAGATAGAGGCAGCAAACTCAAGACTATTGACACCAATATTTACTTTGCCAAAAACGGAGTAAAACATATCATTACCAACCCATACCACCCACAAGCAAATGGATAAGTAGAAAAAATAAACAGCTCACTAGTGGAAGCCCTCAGTAAGTTATCTGCTAACATTCCAAAGGCCTGGGTTGACATGCTGCCAACAGAACTCATGGTATTCAGAACTTGGGTCAATTGCAACACAGACAAAAGCCTGTACAAATTTGTCTATGGGCAAAAGCCCGCCCTTGTTAGTACTGCACCAGGACCACAATTACCTATACCTAAAAAGTACCAGAAAACAATGATCCTGCCATACAACATGCCAGAAAAGACCAAGAAGATATGGAACAAAAAATGATTGAAAGAGAGACAATCCCCTTGCAACAGGAATGATAACAAGTCAGGAACAAGATCTGGTTTGTCATTTATGACCAGCATAAGTTGGATCCAGGGTTACGTGGACCAGGTATTGTCATGGAGGTCAAACCCAACAACACCTACCTCATCAAAGGGATTGGCGCAAGAACTGAACTCAAACATATGCATCATGACCAACTCCGCCTATGCAAAGCAAGAACAGCCCAACACAACTCCAGACTCTCTTTCCTCAACTCTAAACTGGATCAGTACCAAGCACGCATCCCTGACTCTATCAACAAAATTCCCAAGGCTCCGCCTTCTAGCACCCCAGGGGGAGATGTTGCAACATCTTAAATTACTCCCTCTTGGGGAATTAACGCCCCAAGTAGTTCACCAAATGGCTCACCAACTAATCATTAAGTTGGTGGCACCACTATCATTTGACCATCAATGACGGGGATCAAACATCCAGATCCTAAAAGGAACACAACTTGATTAAACCTTGTGACTTAAGAGGAACATTACTCAGATAAGCCCCATGACCTACATGACGTACATGGACAGTATGTGGCTTCACATGATACTATATAATATTGTATATTCAGATCCAATAAAGTATCATTCTCTTCTTAATTTTCCCCTTTGTCTCGTTTAATATACTTCCCAGAAGTATATACTTGACACCTGCAGATATGATTAATGAGGATTTAATCATTGGGCCAAAATAGACTTGACTGTGTCAAGTAAAGACTTGATGTCTTTGAATTGAATTTATTAGCTACAGAGGTTCATCAATATAGTTGACAATGTATCAATTAACCAACAATAACCTAATACAGTCAAGGGTGCCTGGGTATTTAGGTTTTATCAGCTGATTCTTAGTTGGAACAACAATAGCTGAGATTTGAAATATATAGATTCCACTGGTATTTGGCGCCGGGAGCTTAGGAAGCTCCATGCCAAATTGATACATTGAAACAAAAGGTATCAGGTGATTACTTTGCATTGTAGGTACATTCTCATAGGCTGAGAAATGCGGGGATCTTTTAGGCAAAGATCTGTATTGAATGACATCAATATGTCATCAATCATGTGATAGGAATTAGGGGTTGATTCCTGAACCAGAGGGGGTTTCAGCCAAGTATGCCCTGAATTTTATATAATCAAAAACATCTAAATTCTAATAAAAATATTGTCAATTTTGACGCTTTCCCCTCAATCCTTTCAATTGATATTTCTTCTTTATTGTCATTCAAAAGAGCTAAGTTTGGGGTTCTCTGAGTAGAAACTGCTGCTGCTAGAAAGAAAATTCCCAAAGGCTCTCTAGAAGAGGCCTGGGAGAGTCTGGAGGCTACAAAGACTTTTCCCAATAAGTCATTAGTGGAGGTCAAAGCAGCTTTCAAAGAATTGTATACAGACTATTTTTCCAAGAAAGGAACCCCTGCACAAGGGAATAAAAATTTATGCCTGGGATTTGTGGAACTTGCTGGTAGGGTTCAATGAGATTCTGAAACAGGTGAAATATGCGGCAAATAGAGATATTGAAGCTGTCAAAGTAAAGGGAAAAGAAAAGAGTTGAGATCATGGCTAGATGGTGTGATAAAAATAAGTTGTTATCACAGAAAATTGCCTCCCTGGAGGTAAATCTCACCAAAGCTTTATCCCATGAAGGTTCTGGTAACAAGAGTCAGCTGGGAAATGATAATGGCAAGCTTGACTGGTTTGACCTGGATCCTTCACAGTCTCCAATTTACGGGACATGGTCAACTGGGTGGCCCCAAAGCAGGAGAAGAGCAAGGACCAGGAGGCAGTACAAAAAGTGGTCAAGAATAAGTATAAGGTGATAAAGATCAAACAGTACCTTGAGGATGTGGCAACTGCCCTTGCTGGTGAATTTAATTAGCTTAGTAAACTTTACTTTTATTTGCCTATATTTTTTAATTTTAAAATTTTAATTTATTTAGATATTAATAATCTTTTCATATATAAATGGTAAGTTTCAGGTATAGTTTCAATAAAGTTGTATATGAAATATCCTATACTTTGTTAATTTATCTGTAAAGAATAATATATTTTCAGTTGAGCCTATATGAAGCATAATAAATTATATAATTTTCTTATATTTTGTGGTTGCTTTAATATTTTATTTTACCATATTTCTGTATCATTGGAATTTTAATTTTTTTGGAACAAAAATATTTTTATAGTAAAGAGTGTTTTTTGCAAAGTAAATTAAAAACTAATTGCTTAATTCTCCTATTCTTATTAGCTATGGTATGTTTTTATTGCATTTTGACCTCTCTGGGGTCACTTTATTATATTAGTATTAATTACTTTTTATATTAAAAATGTTCAGGGTAAAGTGTGCTGTTAATTAAAAGTGTCAACATACAGAAGAAAACCTTCTTAAAAACCAAATTTGCACTTTGCTAAAGTGTCAACATGTTCACTGTTTCCAAAGAGCAGCTTGTGTCAACCCCAGAGTTCCCAAGCTTTCCAGGAAGGTCACTGTGGGGTTCCTGATCATCAGTCCCCAAAGTATGTCCTGGGTCATAGCCAGAGACCAGCTTGAAGGAGTTGTCATTCTCTAGTATGTGAAAATGTATCTCAGAAATATGTATAGGGGTCAAAATGGGCTTTTATTCACTCTCAAAAGGAAGATACCCTTAGAAAACTTCTGGTATATATCCCAGGGGTTTGGGAAATAATAGGGTTTTGTCAATACCTTAGAGTCTTCCAACAATATCTTGGACTCCTTGTAATTGGTCTTGGGCTCCTTCTCTTTAGTCTTGGGCTTCTGAACTTTGCTCCAGATCCTACTCCTTTATACCGGGCTTCTGCACATTTATCTTGGACTTCAGCTCTCTGTATAGTCCTTGTGGCCTTTGTAATCCACTGTTTTGAATCCCTGAAAAACTTCAGGTAGCTCTCCCTTTTATAGCTCCTTGTTTCAGTCCTTGTTTCCTCCCAGAACTCTTGGTTTTTAAATCTTAAACTATCCAGTTTCTTCTTCTCTACAATATATTAAATCTTTTATCTTACTTCAGCCAATTGAAACCCTGTTTTTTTGCTTCATTTCCCTAATCTTTAGGCTTAAACTCTTCAGTTAAAGCCTTCAAAACACTGATCAAACAGGCTTTGACCTGCAGCCAATCAAACACTCAGATTCAATGGTTTTGCCAAAATGTTCACATGAATGATACACTCTTGATCATGGTTCAAACCTGGTGATGTCTTGCTCTGGATAAACAACTGCTCTGTGTTTTGAACAATCTTGCCGTTTTTTCTGTCACATTTCTCCGGCAAAACTTGAGTATATCCACATATGTTTTACTTAAGGGATTTTTGAACCCTTAATTCTTCAATGTTTCCTCAAGTTTCTCTGCATTTTCTTCACATTTTTGCACTTTGAACTTGCCCATTGCTTGCTTCTTGCCTTTCCCAATCATTCTGACAAAACTCCAGCCTTTGTCCTAACAGTTTCTCTGTCCTGTTTCCAGCCTTTCTGTCTTCAGTTTGACTCAATTGTTTCTTAATAAATTTACAGTTCAAACACTATAAACCATTTCTTTCTCTCTTTCTTTTTTATATGAAAATTATCTCAATCTTTTTATCATATCTTTTGGCAGTATTAATTATTTTACTGCTTCTTTCTTATTAACAATCCTTCTTTTAAGAGCCCACATCAAGCATTTCTGCTACAGAACCCACTTCTGCTAATCCTTTTCAACCATCTTCTAGTTTTTGGTCTAGTCCTGCTTCAAGACCTTTAAGTTCTTCAGCTAGCCCTTCAGCTAGTTCTTCCTCATTCATTAACTAGTCCTTCCTAGTCCATCAGCTAGTAGTCCATCAACCACCTAGGTTCCATCTTCACCATGAACCATCTTAGTTCAAATCCTCACAATGATCTTCCAGTCCCTCTTACTAGTCTTCACTGTTGAGACTACACTATGAACCACTGTGGTTCCAATGTCAGTCCCTGTTACCAATACCTTAGACTCAGGCAAATAGTCTACAAGACTACTGGCATTTGACTGACCCTTGCAAGTACAAACCACTTAGGCCATCCAACCATAGACAATCCTTGTGTTTGTGCAGTTGTCTTTACTCACTCAGGTGGTTAAGTATGATCTTTCAGGTGAAAAGTAACCAACTTTACTTCCCAGAGGCCTATCATACCAAGTTCTGTAACTGCTTCCCCACGCAGATACCCTGATAACACCTATGATCATATCCATTCCCCAATGGTAGCCTTAGGAACTTCCCAAAGCCCCCAATGAAACAAAGACAAGGACACCCTACCAGTTTGTAAGGTAAGGTGCTTTCTCACAGACCTCATTCAAGCGCACAAGGGCACATAGAGCTAACTCAGCTCCTCCCTTTCCTGGTAGTCTGTGTTATCCACCAGGGTCACATCATCAACCAGCCCTGGTAGCCTGTGTTACCCACCAGGATGATCTACTCCTCACCCCTAGCAGTCAACATTCCCTGCTGGTTGGAGACACCTTACTAGCCCACAGCAGCCAATGTTCCCTGCTGGGCTATCACATTCCTCCCCTTAGCAGCCAACATTCCCTGCTGGGTGAGGACAACTAACCAGACCCTAGCAGCCAAAGTTACTTTCTGGGCTAATCCATTGTTTGCCTCTAGTAGTCCTTTGTTACCTACTAGGCAGGCATTACCTCCCCTATTAGCCAATGTTCCCTACTAGGACTTTACCTGTCAAAAGCCACTAGACTTTCTCTTGGGCAAAATTAGCCCCGCCTGCAAAATCACCCAACATATGGACCATCACAGCCACCAAGGTTAACATCACCAGAAAATTAACCACCACCACCACCATCAAAAGATTGTCATTTGTATACAACCCTGTATACCACTGTGATGATATTTCTTCTAGTATCATAGAGAGTGTAAAGCCTGTTCTGGATACCACCTACAAGCCTTATGTGAGTGATGGCAAAGGGCAAGGGGACAACAAAGAGCCAAAGTTTTACCAAACTGGGAATAGGCAAAAGATGCTCAAAAGATTTCTGCATTATTTAGCCAAGTGCATATGCCCTGTGTCATGGCAGAATCCAATGATTTGTTGCCTAACACTGTCACGGCCCATACCAGAGTCCAAATGGACTCCCTCAGGGGAGGCTGGGCCTGAAAGGCCATGTACACAATAGGCGCAATCCAGACTAGGTATTTGACAGCAGTGGCTAGGGGGCGCCAACTCCCAGTATGGGGCACAACTTGGTTGGCCAGCCCCAATACTGTGATGTGGACAAACCCCAACTTACTGAAGTCCTGGGCAGGAGGCGCGTTGGGGAGGAGAGGAGCAGTAGGAATCTTCTTCATAGCAGGCGGCAGATCCAGATGGTGAGGGTGGAAATACTACAAGTCAAGGGAGCAGGGTGGGTTGACTGGAGTAGCAGGAGTGTAACCAGGAGAATATGGATATGCAAGGTTATATTGTGTTGTGGATTCCCAAATAGATGCAAAGAGAATAATTAAATTTGAGCAAAAATAGACAATTCCTGCAATAAGATAAGGAATCCTGAGCATAAAGTCATTTTATTTTAAGATGTCAACAGTGAGTAGGGCTTCTCCTCTTCACTAATTATACTTACTGGTAATTTAGTGGCTTTTAGTGCCACCAGAGAACTGATGGCATCAATTGCAGTTAAACTTACAATTTTCACTGGAATTTGCATACTTGGACCAGGAGGTGAGTGCTCATTGGTTGGTATAACATGAACCTTTCTTGAACTGCAGCATGCCAAGGTGCCATAGTTATTTATAGATCCTGCAAACAATCAAGTGCCTGATTGCAAAATCAAACAATCACGACCCAATGTACCATTTTCCAACAGCTGAGAGGCACAAATTTGATGGTAGAATTGAAGCAAGGGATTTGAGGCTTGTGTGCCTCTCAAATCCTGGGTCATTTGTTAGTCAAAAGGGGGGTTTTCTTGCTCTGGGAGACACTAGGTAGGGGTTCCCAAGCTGTGGGGGTCTTGTCTCCAGGATGCCCAGCTGATTGTCCAGGGCTTTCTGGGCCCTGACATCATCCCCTACCATAGTTGAGCTTGCAGAGAACAACTCTTTATTCCAAGATTTGTATTCCTTCAACAGAGTAGTAGTGTTCTCAAGGTTGGATTCTGGTTCCCAAGTATCCTCTTCATTGGGGTACCCTTTCTATTTGATCAGGAAATGGGGTTTTTGGTATCAGAGTTTGTGTCCCAGGATAGCTTTGGCCTTGTGTTCCATGAACCCTCCTACTTTGATGGGTGGAGGAGCTGTTCTCACTATCTGGTGCAGGAGAAAAGGTTCTTTATTCTTTGATAACAGGGACGGTGGAATACGTTGTGAATCTTCCATCCAGGGGGGAAGTTCTGGTTGGTAGGCTACAGTACCAATGTGTTGTAAGACCTTTTAAGGACCTGTTTGTTGGGGGCTCAAGCTAGCACAAGGGGCAGTGGTCTTGATGTTTTTTGCGCTGAGGGATACAAGGTCTCCTACTTCAATTTGGGGGACTGGGGCTTTGTTTCTTGTTGGCAAAGTCTTTTATACTTGTACTGCTCTTCTCAGGTTCTGGGCACATTCTTCTTGGCATGCGTGAATGTTGCTGACCCAGTCTTGTCCTTATGGGTTGTTGGCTTCCTCTGTGGGGGGCGTCCCATGTGGGGCTGAATCTTTAGTTGGCTTTAAAGGGGGACATACTAGTGGAGCTGTGGTCTTGGTTGTTGTACACAAACTGAGCCATTGGTAAGTGTGTTACCCAATTGTTCTGTTCCTAGTTAACGTAGCATTGTAGGTACTGTTCAAGGATCTGGTTTACTCTCTTGGTCTGTCTGTTGCTCTGGGTGTGATATGCAGTAGAAAACAACCTTTTTATTCCCAAGTCCTTTAGTATTAGAGCCCAAAACTTGGAGGTGATTTGTGGGCCTCTGTCTGAGACCACTTCTTGTGGGAGTCTGTGGTTCATGAATACTTGGTTCCAGAATAGGGTGGCAGTTTCTTTTGCTGTTACTTTGGTTGTTGTTAGAATGAAGTGAGACATTTTGGTGAAAGAGTTGACAATTACAAGGATGTCATTAAATTCTTTTGAATTAGGTAGTTCCACAATATATTCCATGGATACTGACTTCCAAGGGCCTTCTGCAATCTGAAGGGATTGTAGTAATCCTTCTGGCTTTCCTTGCTTAGGCTTGGTACGTCCACATGTCTCACAGCCACTGAGGTATCCTTCAATTTCTGGCTTCATCCTGGGCCACATGTAGGTTCTCTGGATCCCTTTGAGAGTCTTTGTACGCCCAGGATGTCCTGACATGGGGGAGTTGTGGTATTCTTTCAGTATCTCTAAGCACAGTGGACCTTCTGGTACGTAGGTGCGTCTGTGTAGTTGCAAGATATTTCCATGTAAGGAGTAACCTGTTTGGTAGTATTGACTGTTGATATCTTTCTTTAAGTCTACCATGATGGAGATGCAGTGCTGGTCTACAGTCTGAGCCAGTTGGATTTCTTATCTTCTGCTGGCTAGTCCCAGGAAATGGAGCATTGGCTCAATCATGTTTAGAGACAGCAAGGATTTATTGTTGAATTCCTCAATCTCTTTGGTGCTAGGAAAAAGGTCTTCTCTCTGGCTTAGGGCATCAGGTACAATGTTGATCTTTCCAGGTTTGTAGCTGATTGATAAGTTGTAGTCTGCTAGAAATAGGGCCCATCTAGCTTGGTGCTGATTCAGTTGTTGCAGTTTAAAGAAGTATGTCAAGTTTTTATGGTCAGTCTTGATTCTCACTGGGTGATTGGCGTCACACAAGTATCTTCTCCAATATTTCAAGGACTGGATGATAGCAAGCATCTTTTTATTGTAGATGGGATAGTTCAACTCAGGTGGAGTGAACTTCCTTGAGTAGAAAGCTACAGGGTGCAGCTTACTATCATGCCTCTCCTGAAGCAACACCCCTCCAATGCAAAGTCAGAGGCGTCTTTTTCTACAATGAAGGGCTTATTGTAAACTGGCATTGCTAAGACAGGGGCACAAACAAAGGCGTTCTTTAGCGACTCAAAGGCTGACTTGGCTATGCCATCCCACACAAAGGGGTGCTTCTCAGAGGTGAGGCGGGTCAAGGGCAAGCATATCAAAAAAATTTGGACAAATTCCCGGCAGAAGTTTGTCAGGCTAGGAAGCTCCTGACCTCCTTGCGGTTCTTAGGCTCAGGACATGACGTCACAGCCTCTATTTTGTTGGGTGTCATTGCAAAACCTCATTTCAGTACATTATAGCCCTTGAACTCTACTCCCTCTTGGAAGAACTCAAATTTCTGCAGTTAAACAAAGAGTCTGTGTTCCTTGAAGCACTGTAGGACAGCTTGAAGGTATTCAACATGTTCTTTGGGGGTGTGACTGTAGACGAGTATGTCATCTAAGTAGGCTACACAACACTGATCCTTGAGTCCTCCTAAGACCACGTCCACCATGGTTTAAAAGGTGCTGGGCATGTTGCACATTCCAAACGGCATAACCAAGTATTTTTAGAGGCCTTGTCTGGTCTTGAAAGCAGTCTTCCATTTGTTACCAGGCCTGATCTGGATCTGGTTAAAGGCATCTCTCAAATAAAACTTTGAGAAGATGTTGGCTCCTGAAAGCTGGTATGAGAGGTCTTTGGCATTAGGTACAGGGTATCAGTTCTTTATAATGATGCTGTTTAGGACCTGATAATTTAACAAGGACAAAGGTTGCTGCTCTTCTTTTTAACAAACAGTAAGGGGGATGAACAAGGAGACTTGGAGATACATATATAACCCTTCTTCAACATCTTGTCCAAGTACTCTCTTAAGGTGGCTTGTTCCTTCATGTTACAACTGTAGACAGGTCCATGCTTAGATTGAGTTTCATGGAGGCGGTTGATAGTGTGGTCAAACTGGCTGTGTTTAGGCAAGGCGGAGGCATCTTCTTCTGAGAAGATGGACTCCCAAGGCTGCAAAAAATTTGGGATCTTGGCTTTTCAGGATTCCATGGTGATGTTGTTTAGCTCAGGGGTCTGCTGAGGGTTCAAGCAGGGAACCTCTAAGGTTTGGCTCTCATAGGTGACAGTCACCTGGTGGTTCTTATAATCCAAGTTCACTTGGTAGTCA
The DNA here is from genome assembly GCA_014839935.2 of Entomophthora muscae. Classification (NCBI taxonomy): domain Eukaryota; kingdom Fungi; phylum Entomophthoromycota; class Entomophthoromycetes; order Entomophthorales; family Entomophthoraceae; genus Entomophthora; species Entomophthora muscae. Next base: position 116,273 of record QTSX02005753.1, read on the forward strand.
ACCCACCATTCAAACCCTATCACTACAGGTTTGGGAAGCTTCTCCATGATGTGGAATCTGGTGGGCAGGAGTTTCCAATTTAGCTTCAGGGAGACAGACTTTTAGCATTTTTGGGACAGGTCTGTTGTCTTGTTATCCAATAAAACAGTTGGGAGTTTCCCTGGATTTATACACCCAGTTTCTAATCTAGACTATGTTACATGTACTTGAGATTTGCCCCACTGTCTAGGAGGGCTACAGTGTTCACCTCACGGTCATGGTAACATAAAGTAGTGTCAATGATAGAATAAGACTTTAAAGTGTTGTTTATTGCTGCCTTGGTGGCCCCTTGGGTTCTGTTGGAGAAGCTAGTGCAATCCTTGGATAAGTGGCCACTCTGGTGGCAATATAAGCATAGTTCACTTCTGACGTGGTGTTGGTATTATTTGGGGGTTATGTTCAAATGAGGCCTACTTGCACCAGGGGTCTGGTTATTCCAGGGTTGACCAGTGTGGTATCCTTGTGGTTGGCTGAATTCCATGCCTTGGGCAATAGCCAGAAACTCATCTTTGGGGAGATCACATCAGTGGTGTCTCATCAGGCTGGCGTGATGTGGGCTCAGACTGTTTATGAAATGCAGGCCTGATATGTTGTCAGGAATCTTGGCTGCCTCAGTCAGGCATAGGAATTGTTGTATGTAGGTCTCCAAGCCATCCCTTCCTTGGGTCAGGCGGATGAGCCCCATGTAGGCTTGGGTCTTGGCCCCAGCAGGGGTAGTTGCAGAGTTCATTCTCTCCAGGAATTAGTTGTAGGAGAGTATGAGGTCTGGGTCTTCCTCTAGGCTTGTCAAGAAGGTTTCACTGGCGTCATCCTTTTGTTGGGTGGATACCATCATAACCTTCTGAGCTTTTTCTCTGAAGCTCTCAGGGTGGGCCTGAACATGGCATTTATCATGATCATTCCTTTTCTGAAGCCAGCCAAGTCCATTTTTGGCAGGTCAGGAAAGGTTGTGGGGGTAGCAGTATTCTGGTTTGAGGTGGATATGGTCACCGCTGGACCTGGGATGGCTTGGAAACAATTTTTCTTGGCTTTTATTCTTTTCTTGTTTCTTGGTTGTATACTGTATTAGGTAGTAAGCTGAGGTCAAAAATAAAAGCATACAAAATTCCCCTATAATCAAAGAAGAATAGGGGACCAGGGTTACTAGTTTTGATATGGTTGATATACTGTCACAGCCCATATCAGAGTCTGACTGGACTCCCTCAGGGGAGGCAGGCCGGGCCTGGAAGGCCATGTACACAATAGGTGCAGTACAGACCAGGTAGTTAAATGCAGTAGCTAGGGGGCGCCAACTTCCAGTATGGGGATGGCCTGGTTGGCCAGCCCCAATACTGTGATATACACAAAACCCAACTTACTGAAGTCCTGGGCAGAAGACACAGTTGGCAGGTGGGTAGGAGGAATCTTCAGCATGGAGGGCAAAATGATCACTCTTGGTGGTCAGGAGGAGATGTATGAGGTTATAAAGTGTAATGGAGATACAAAATAAATGCAAACAGAATAGTTATATTGGTGCAAAAGTAGATAGATCTTGCAAGAAAAAAACTAATCTGACATAAAGTTGTTTTATTTTAAGATGTCAATAGTGAGGAGGGCTTCTCCTCCTCACTATTTATACTTACTGGTAATTTGGAGGCTTTTAGTGCTACCAGAGAACTGATGGCATCAATTGCAGTTAAACTTACAATTTTCACTGAAATTTGCGCACTTGTACCAGGAGGTGGGTGCTCATTGGTTGGTATAGCATGAATCTTTCTTGAACTGCAGCATTCAAAGGTGCCATAGTTATTTATAGACCCTGCAAACAATCAAGCACCTGATTGCGCAATCAAACAATCACACTTCTGATGTACCATTTCCCAATAGTTGATAGGCCCAAATTTGATAGTAGAATTTAAGCCAGTGTTGTAACTGTGCTGTTTTAGAAGAGTTCCAAGATGGAAATATTTATAAACTAGATAACATTCTCTATTGAGAGATAATAATTGTATAGTTAATGTGAGTCATGGATAGCAGGAACATGATAGGGTTAATCACACAGTGGGATGATGAAGGGAGTGGCTTGATCCTGGTAATAAGCCAAGCGCCAAAACAAGGTATCCACTGTAAGGGATCATCATCTGTTCATGTTCTTGAATTTGGAAATTTGAGTTGACTTCCTAGTTTGGCTTCAAGTGACTGGATAACTGGATTTCAGGTTAAAAAAAACTACTCAGAACCTTGCTGGCAGGTCAAGCATGCTGTTTCAACACCCCCAACTGAGGGTTGGCCTCACCTGGGGGCAGGTTGTCAGGGAGATTGTGCAGAGCCTGGGCGCCATATTGTACTAGTTTCTGTTTGGTGGTGGGTAGGGCAGTTTTGTGTTGTTTTTGTCTTACTTTTCAGGGTCCCAGGCAATCATGGTGCAGGGTTTTGTCTTGTTTGTGCTTCCCAAGTCCTTGCACAAGGTAAGTATTATTGTTTTTTACCTTTAGAATGATTGCTGGCCCTACTTTTTTGGGTTGTAGTTTGCTTTTGTCAACATTCATGACCCAGACTTTGTCCCCAACTTCATGTCTTTGACAGATGGGAATGAAGGTCTTTTGTAAGCGTGCCTTTTTTTGGCTGCTTGTTTGCTGTTGGCCTCTATTACTTGAGGGTCTGAGCGCAGGGGGACTTTACTTGGGATTTCCAGTTTGGGGCCTTTTAATGCTTGAATGATATTTGGCTGTGTGCTGTATACCAACTCAAAAGGGCTTTTTTCAGTGGATCTGTTCAATCAGGCTTGGCACACAAGTAATGCAGTTGGTAGCTGCTTATACCATTCTTCAGGTCTCCCGGCAGTGAGCTTGTCCAAGGCTTGCACAAGGCTACCATTTAGCCACTCTACACGTCCATTGGCCCGTAGGTGTATGGTGTTGTTATGGTGTGTTTGACCCCATTTTTGATGAGGTATATGTTGGTGTCTTCAGAGGTCAATTCTTTGCCTCTTTCAGCTATCAGGAGTTCTGGCTTTCCAAACTTGCTGATTATTTCTTTTCCTATGAACCGCCACATGTCATTGCCAGTGTGTGTCTTTACTGCTTGGGCTACTGGCCATTGTGTAGCAAAGTATATTGCAGTGATGATGTTTTTCTTATCATTGTGTTTTCCTGGCATGGGGCTGACAATTTCTAGGGTCTAAACCTTGAAGGTTAGCTGGTTGCGGATGGGTAGTACCAATTTTGGTGGGGTTCTGCTTTTTGCAAATTTCTTGCACACTTCACATTGGTCTAGGACTTCTTGAATGTCACAGTACAGGGTCGGCCACCAGGGCTTGTGTTTAATAAACTCATATAGGTTGCAACTCTTGGTGTGCCCTAGATCTCTATGGTAACGTAGGATGGTGTCCACTTGCTGGTATGTGGGGATATAAGGGATGGTAGTTCTGCTGGACATTTTTTGATGCAATGTTCCATACACGTCTGCAAATAGGTGTTTGTTCTTAATGACTGTTTCTGTTGTTATATTGGTTGTGCCAGGGGGAAGCCTTTGTCCTTTGTCCAAAGTACCAGGAGGGGCCAGTCTGGGTCAAGCCCATTTTCTCCTCTTGTGGTGCAGACATACATGCACAAGAGGGTGTCCGCCATGGCAAGTTCTGGGCCAGGTTTGTATTATATGAGCATATTGAATCTCTCTAAGAGTTCCATCCAGTGGGCTTGACAACAAGATAGATTTGCTTGAGTTTTGAAATATATGAGCAACTTGTGGTTGGTCAATGCTGTGAATTCTTCCCATTTTTCTAGATAACAACGTCATTTGACTAGGCAGTGTACAATGGCCAAAAATTCTTTATTGTGGATAGGATACTGACACTTGCTGTCTGTCAGTTTTTGAGATTTGTAGGCTACGGGCAGGAAGTCACCATTATTTTTTTTGATTTGTAGTACTCCCCCAATAGATGCGTCTGAGGTGTTAGTTTCCATCTGGTGCTCCACATTCTGTTTGGAATATTGCAGGATAAGTGCTGTTGTGAGCTTCTCTTTGAGACGTCCAAAAATGAGGTAACATTGGGGGGTCCATACAATTTTGGACTTGGCGCCTGTTATGGCGGACAAGGGGGCGGTCAAGATGCCACAGTTGGGTATGAAGCGTTGTACATAGGCCACCATTCCCAATAAGGTGCGGAGTTCCAACTTATCCTTGGGTGGTGGCATCTTGCAGATGGCTTGTATCTTTTGACTGTTGGGTTTGATGCCGTCCTTTGAGACTATGTGTCCTAGGAAAGGCAGTTACTTGGGGAAGAACTGGCATTTGGAGGGTTCAGCCAGCAGCTTGTGTTGTGCAAGGGTAGCAAAGACTGCCTCTAAGTCCTTGTGGTGCTGCTCTACCAAGGGGCTATATACAATAATGTTGTCTAGGTAGACTAGGGCATGCTTGCCTATGTGCAGGGCAAACACCTTGTTCATGAAGGTCACAAAGATTGAGGGGGCATTTGTCATACCAAAGTTGAGTACCACACACTTGTACAAGCCATATTTAGTACAGAAGGCTTTTTGGGGATATCTTCCTCCTTGATACAGATCTGATTGTAGCCTGCAATTAGGTCAATCTTGAAGAAGACTGTGGCTCCACCCAAAGCTCCAAAGAGATCATCAATAAGTGATAGAGGGTAACAGTTTTTGATGGTAACTTTGTTTAGGCTTAATCATCCGTGACTAGGTACAGGGTGCCATCCTTCTTGGCCACAAAGAATACAGCGGCCCCAAAGGGAGATTGTGAGAGATGGATAAGTCCTTTCTCCAAGGCCTCCTTGAGGTAGGCACGTAGGGCGTCATCTTCATTTGGGGTCAGACAGTAGATATGGCGTGCTTTGGGTACAGCTCCTTTGAGTTGAATGGAATGTTGGATGTGTTTTTCCAGGGGTAACCCGGGTAGAGCCTTCTGAAGATTTCTGGATGGTGGACCACAATTTTGCAATCCTGAGGCATGGAGGTATCCTGGTGATCTTTGAAGTGTATGATCTTGTACTGGCAAGAGTCCCAGTCAATTGCCTTGAGGTTCTCTCTTTTATCCAGGGTCTCTTTAATGCGCACAAAGACATGGTTAAGTAGGAGTTGGTCCACTGAGTCAGGGTAGATCTGATGGTTGACGCCTTTGCGTTTGATGGTCAATACCAAGGTTGCCCAGTCTACGTGGGGGTTGTTCTTTTGCAACCAGTACAAACCCAGTACAATCAAAAACTTGAGAAAATCAATGACGGGGCCCTGGATGGTGGAGTGCAGGTTCTTAAGCATGACAGAGAAGGGGGCAGCTTCTTTTGTCACAGCAATGTGATGTTCATCAGCTAAAACCACATTTTTAATCTGCAAAGGATTAATGGTCAGCTTGAACTTGTCCACAAAGCTGCTGTTGACTAGGGTTCAATCTGCACCCAAATCCAGGAGTGCTGAGCCTGTGTAGCAGCAAAATGGAAAGGATAGGACATCAGTTTCTTGGGATGTCTGGCAATGGTGTACAGTACTGGGTCCTCCAAGGGCACTTGGATTATTGGGCATTGATCCACGCCCTCAGGCCAGTACTCATTGTTGGGCAAGTCAGGAGTTGTGTGGGGAGAGCTTGGCTTGCTTAGTGCTCTCCCCTGGCTTTCCCTTGTCTGGATTGCCTTGTGTGGCAGTGATATGGAAATGGGTACGGTTTGAATGGCCACTGTTCCTGTTTCCATGTCCATTTGAGCCTGCAGGTTTATGGTTTGCACTGCTGCTGTTGTTCCCAGAGGGTGGTCAATTGGAGCGCCCAGATGGGTGAGAGTCCTTGGGTCTCTCTTGCTTTCCAGTTTGCGCCTTGTGGAGAGTTTTGGACGTTTTTCTGCTTTATCTGCTTCACAATACAGACTTTGTAGATTGGTCACTTGGTCCAGGTTCATGTGTCTCATTACATGCAACTTGAGTGTTGTAGTACATGAGGTGTGCGGCTGGGGTGTCAAAGGCCATGTTGGATGGTGCACAAAGTTGGAGTTCCTTGTAGGTGCAGGTGAGTTCCTTCACAGTGCCTGTCTGGGTCAGGTTCTTTACTTGGCGTATGATCATGAGCGCTGTATCCTTAAGCACAAACCTCGCCAAGAAGTCTTGTTTGAAGGTATCTCAGTTCTTCTTGGTATGTTTTTTGTGCCACTTGTTGCACCAGGTGCCAGCGTCTTGGGTCAGTTGGATGGAGATTTCTGCAATCCAAAATTGCTGCAGGCATTTCATCTGGGCCAGCTTGCTCTGGGAAGACTGGATCCATGCGGCAGCATTGTTATTGTTGGCCCCGGCAAAAGGTTCCAAGGCAGCGCTTTGGAGTCTTTGGGCTATGTAGGCAGGCATGGTGTTTTTGTCAGCTGGTTGTGGGATGATGGCAGCCGTCTGGAAGAACCCTTGTGCAGACATGGCATTGAAGGCGGTTAGTGGGATCACTGTGTTCTGGTACAGGACAAAACCATCAGGTATCTCAGCACCAGGGGTGTACAGAGTCCAGTCTAGCAGGAGGCCAGACATGGTTCTATCAAGGATTTTTTGGCTGCGGCAAGTACGGGCAACAGGCAAAATTTTGGGGAATAAAGTAGGATGGGGAACCTACCTGTGCTACCAATGTCATAACTGTGCTGTTTTAGCAGAGTTACAAAGGGAAAATATTTAGAAACTAGATAACATTCTCTATTGAGAGATAATGATTATATAGTTAATGTGAGTCATGGATAGCAGGAACATGATAGGGTTAATCACACAGTGGGATGATGAAGGGAGTGGCTTGATACTGGTAATGAGCCAAGCGCCAAAACAAGGTATCCACTGTAAGGGATCAGCATTTGTTCATGCTGTTGGATTTGGCAATTTGAGTTGACTTCTTAGTCTGGCTTTGAGTGGCCAGATAATAGGGTTGCAGATCACAAACCTGCTTACTTGAAACCTTGTTGGTGGGTCAAGTCTGCTGTTTTGACACCAGGGATTTGAGGCTTGTGTTCCTCTTAAATCCCGGTCCATTTTTTAGCCAAAAAGGGGTTTCTTGCTCTGGGAGACACTTGGTAGGGGTTCCTAAGCTGTGGGGTTTTTTTGCCTCTAGGAAGACCAGCTGATTGTCCAGGGCTTTCTGGGCCCTGACAAACACCAAAAAGTCCAAGTACATCACATCCTCAATGTCAAAACTGTGGGGTTGCCCCTGGCAAGGTTCCTCCCAAGAGGATCTGTGACCTTTGAACCAACTTCTGAATGACCTGTAGCCATTTGAGGAAGTCAACTTGAATTACTAAATCCAGCAACAAGAATCAGTGACAATCCCAGTCTGGTGGATAGCTTGTTTTGGCGCTTCCTTGATTACAAGGATCACGTCACTCCCTGCCCAATCCAACTGATTGATCATTGCAATTTTGTTCCTCTTATAATAATTTCACTACAACTATGACCCATATATCTCAATAAAGATATCTATCCAGTTTTTAATCATTTTTCCCATGTAACTCTGCTAATACACCCAGTTACAGCACCAACTCCACCCACAAGACCTTTATATGCTTATCAAGGAAACTTGGGATTAATAGAAGGCCGCAGCTATTGTTGGTATTTTGGAGAAATCAGTAAATCAGCTGTATAATACATACCTGAAAACCAGTGCCGTTCTCCTTGCAGAGAAATCCCAGCATGAGTCTACTATCCCGGAAATGGAGTATATCTGGGAAACCAAGCAGTGAATCAACAGAAATTGCCATCATGAACTGGAAAATATACAGTCCATAGTCAAATCCATTTTTTATTTGAGGCCTTGATTTTGTATTATTATTGCATATTGAAAAGTAAGATTCTCTTGGAAAAAACTCATGGTTTCTCCATACAATTGGAATAGCCCAGCTGTTGCAACTAATATTCCTCTCTTGCCTGCCAATGTATCTCACAATACACAGGGGGCGCTTGATGAGTTGCCCATGGCGTATCTAACGGCATGGATTAATCTGATGGTAATGTCAAATTACAGGCACTATATCCTAATTAGGAGTGCTGCCAATTTGACATTGCCAATCCCTGCACAAGTTATTCCTTGGCTCCAAACCTAGCATGAAACATGCCACTATGCCACTCCCTGTAGCCTTGTGGCTTTCCCCATATAGTATATTAATCACAATATTCTACAATAAACAATACCTTATTTGATTCATTCCTGTCCTTTCTATCAGACTGTTGTCTTCCCCAATCAAATACTGAACTATCATTGGTTCAGTTGCAACACTGGTAGCAGAAGTAGGTTCATAACCTACCTAAAAGCAAATTTCCCCAAGAAAAGACAGATTAAAGGCTGTATGGTTACTCCACACCAGGAAAACTTCCTCCCTATCCCTGATGGGGACATCCCCAAGGGATATATTATCTATCAGGACCAGTTGGTACTCACCAGCGTTTACAACTGGCTCCACCTAGGGCAATACAACAACAGTGTCACACTGCCACAGTTGGACCTCTTGCAATGTATGTTGAACCTCCAACTAGAGTCCTTTACTGGTGGCATGGAAGGAGATGACATTGTCAGTTGGTTTTATTCCACAAAAACCCTCCTTTGCATTTGCCAAGTACCTAAACCCATGTGGGTTGCCACCGCTTCTGGGCACCTCACGGGACCTGCCGCGGTATGGTTCATTAACTTGGCCAGTCAGGAGAATGAAGTTACTTGGACCACGTTCAGGGACGCTGCCATATCCCACTATAGCTAGACCTTTGTTGTAAATCACACTATTCAAGCATTATTAATTTTTCCTTTGATGGGATCACATTTTGAGTACAAAATCATTCAGTTTCCTTTCTCCCTTTAAAATGGGCTTCACTCCAAATTGGGTGAAGGGCTCATTTAAGTTCTGAATGGTAAACTGAGTGAATCTTGACCCACTTATGAGAGTGACCAGTGATCTAACTGTCCTTCAACTGTTTTATGGTAGACCATTGCCCTAAAATAATCTAAATGATTCATCCAATAAAATTAAGTTCTGTTTACACTATTTCTTTGTCTTTATCTTTGTACTTTGGCACCTTCTTCCTAGTCCCACCTAGAGTAGATTTCTGATAATTATCATTCCCAGGGCCTTAAGACAGATTCCTTATTCATTCCTGAAGACTAACCCTTGGCTTAGTACAAACCCAATACTACCGTTAGGATCACCTGTTCTGTCCCTTGGCCGCGTCCAAGTACACAACAACTTTCTTGCCCATTGTAGTGGGAACCCCTCTGCTTGTTATCAAGCAGACAGACAGTGTCCCTGAATACCTTACTGCCTGGCAGCAAGAGCTTGCTGCCGCTCCTGAAGCCATCACTGACAGAAATGCAATGCTACTCACCCTCATTGTCAATGGGTTTAAGCCCAAATCTTAAAGTGGGTTCCTGTAGGGTGCTTGTGGGGTTCCTGGTCACCAGTCCCCAAGTGTGTTCTGGATTGTAGCCAGGGACCAGCTGGAAGGGGTTTTCATTCTCTAGTAAGGGGAAATGTATCTCAGAAATATGTATAGGGGTCAAAATGGGCTTTTATTCACTCTCAGAAGGAGATCCCCTTAGAAACCTTCTGGTATATGGCCCGGGGGGTCAAGGATACAATATGGATTTGCCAATACTTGGAGTCCTTCAACAATATCTTGGACTCCTTGTACTTGGTCTTAGACTCCTGCTCCATTATCTTGGGCTTCAGCTCTCTGTATATCTTTAGTGACCTTTGTATTCCACTTGTATTAGTCCAATCAAGCTTCTGCTGGTGATCAAAAGGCTTCCAAAAACCTCTTGTCAGAAACTCAAAAGGCCTCGGAAAGACCCTGTCAAAGACCCAGAAAGACCTCCAAAAAGACCCTGTGTACTTTACTATCAACACAGAGTAGGTGGTTGCGCACATAAGTTGGACTTTCTGTGGATTGGCCCTTTAGAAGTGAGCTTTAAGCAAGGGTCCAAATATACTGTAAAGCTCCTTTCCAGTGGCTGTCCTTTTGCTTGAGTGCACGCAAAGTTCCTTCATAAATACTACCCCCCTAAGGCCAATCTAGGGGAGGGTAATGCCGTGAATACCGCTATTCACCATGTATCAATTTTGCCTTTGGTGGGCCATTTTGAAGACAAATCTCTCGCTTTTGCTTTCACCTCTCAAAATGAGTTGATGACTGAATCAGGAAGTACAATTGTTTGGTTTCTTGACTCTGCGTAACTCACTTGCCCCACTAATGCTGGTGGCAAGTGATCCTACCGTCCATGTACTGTTTTGTGGTAAAGCTATACAGTATATATTCCCAATCTTTATACCCAATAAAATTTAAGTTCTATTCATATTTTTGTCTTTGTGTCTTCTGTACTTCTGCGCCTCTCTCTAGCCACAACTAGTAGAGATTATTCTTCCAGGGCCGCAAGGTAAACACATCTGCCTTCCCTGTCATCTAACCAAGACTTAGTATGAATCCAATCCTAAGGTTAGGATTTCCCGTTGTGTGTCTGTGCCGCGCCTCAGAACACAACACATGTCATGAAGGCATACTGTGCTAAGAACGTGCTCCAACGTATAGTTACAACCCCCTATCATCCTCAAGCCAACAGACACGTGGAACGGTTAAATGGCTCCCTGGTTCAACTGATTGCCAAGCTCTCACAAGAGCACCCTAATACTGTGTGGACTGAACATCTTCCCACCACCCTACTGATCCTGCAAGCAAGAATCAACAGGGGCACTGGGTTCAGCCCTAGCACCCTGGCCTTTGGAACACCTGACAGTCTGACAGGGGTTGAACAGAGGAAAGCTAGATCCAAGGTTCCTGACAAGCCTCCCCTAGTAACAACTTCATCCCTGGACCAATGGTGTGCCAAAGCCCGGGAAATCAAACACAAGTGGATTGCAGGAGGGACAAAACACCTCAAAGCTAGATACGCTGTAGGTGACCCCGTCTACACCCTCAATCCCAATTCTGCCAAGTTGGAACCCTATCACCTAGGGCCCTTCAAGATAGCTTCAGTCTATGACAACCACACTTACCAACTTGAAGATGCCCAAGGAAGCACCAAGAAGCTTCACCATGATTGCTTGCGCCCCTGCTGCGCCATCCCCACACAAAAGTTGTTTGTGTGAACCTTTCCAAACCTTCCACAGGTTCCAATCCTGATGTCTGATGACAAACAGGGGGCAAGAGGATGTTGCAACCAAGATTCCTCTCTTGCCTGCTAAAATATCTCACAATACACAGGAGGCGCTCAATGAGTCACCCCTTTATGTATCTAACAACATGGATTAATCTGATGGCAATATCAAACGGCGGGTACTTCATCCTAATTAGGAGCGCTACCAATTCAACTTACTGATCCCTGTACAAGTTATTCCTTGGCTTTGAACCTTACATGGAACTTCCCACTATGTCACCCCCCTTGTGGCCTTGTGGCTTTCCCCATATAGTATATTAATCACAATATTCTACAATAAACAATACCTTATTCTTTTTATTCTGTCCTTTCTATTGGACTGTTGTCTTCCCCAATTCCAAATACTGAATCTTCATTGGTTCAGTTGCAACACAAGGAAACACTAAGACCCTCCACCATAATTGATTGCACCCCTGCCACACCATTCCCACACAAAAACTCTTCATGAGGACCTTTCCAAACCTTCCACAGGTTCTAATCCTGGTGCCTGATGATAAACAGGGGGCAAGAGGGTGTTTCAACCAAGATTCCTCTCTTGCCTGCTAGCATATCTCACAATACACAGGGGGTGCTCAATGAGTCACCCCATGATGTATATAATGACATGGATCAATCTGATGGAGATGTCAAGTTACGGACACTATCTCCTAATTAGGAGCGCTGCCAATTTGACATTGCTGATCACCACACAAGTTATTTCTTGGCTCTAAACCTTACATAGAACCTGTCACTGTGCCACTCCCTGGTGGCCTTGTGGCTCTACCCATATAGTATATTAGTCACAATACCAATTAATAAACCTTATCTTACTCTTCTTATTCCTACCCTTTCTATTGGACTGTTGCCTTCCCCAATCAAATACTGAACTATCATTGGTTTAGTTGCAACACTCAAGAACAGATTTTTTGAAGCCCCTCTATTTAATTTATGTTCTCCATAAGAGGGGGATCTAGAAAGTATGGGAGCTTATATATGAGAAAAGAGGAGATGAAGAATACATCAGTTTAGAAATTAATTTTAAACAAGTTTATAATCAATAGGATCAATTATGTTTAGTTTTGGCGTTAAAGGTAATTTTTAGGATATACTATCCTTTCTAAAAATATTATATACTTGTTTAAATAGATTCACTAGCTTTGCTTTAATTTGATTAGAACTGGCTTTGTGATGCTCGTGTCAAGGAGTTATTTTATGATTTGATATTAAGTAGTCACATTTTGGCTGTAGCAGCTCATAGACAGAAGCTAACTGGACCTGGGCCAAAGCATCCCTAGTCTAGACCAATCAAATATATAACGTATCTAAAAAAGGGATTAAAGTGACTTTAAAAAAATAAATTTAAAAGCTTGATTTCTGGATATAAAATTCATTCATTCCATTGAATATATCTGGAAATCATATTAATTTGCCATATCATCCTCAGGTGGGCCAAAAAAGTTGTTGGCAGTTCTAAATTGGCTAAAGCCAGGCTGCACATTGACCTTTTCAAGGGAGAATCCTTTGACCCAAGGATAATTTTGGAATATAGTTTCTTCTACAGGGCCTTTTTTGAAAACAACATACACTTTGTTCTTGGGCAGCGTGAATTCTCTGGAAACATCATATTTAAAGCCACTGTAATCATATGCATATAAAAATATATGACTAAACAATTCAGAGTGGCTGTTAATCAGTGAAGCAAAGGAGGACCATTGGTATGAAAACAAGGAGAGGGCAAGCTGCCCAGACAAATCCCAACCCTTCACAAGGGTTTCAAGGTCCTTAGCTGGTCTGAAGAGTCATAAATCAAAATTAATGCCATCATATCCTACTTGGTCTTTGGGTACTGTGGCTGGCATGAAGTTGTCCTTGAGTGTAAGTGCCACAGTAGCATTGGTTTCTTCATATACAAGCTGGTCATCACAGATGCGAGGTAAGCGACCCTTTCTGTTAGCTTTGACAAGAGAAAATATCTTGACTTTATTAGCATTTCTCTTGCAGGCGTCAACAGATGTCTTATTCAAGAGACATTTACCATTTGAGCAGTCCTTGGTATTGAAGTCAAAGTGAGGTGAGTAGATGTTTGTTGTGATGAGTTCAGCACTGGGAGTACAGAGATCTTTAAGCTTCTGAGTTGCGGCCAAAGCAGTGAGAACTGATAAAGAGAGTTTCATTTGAATGGCAATCATAGACCAAGCTTATAGCTTTATATACCACCCTTGCATGGGATTCGGGATTAGGATTGCTTGAAATTCTCGTGAACTTTTAATAAAATTTGCTTTGAGTTTACATTTCCACTGTAGCTAACGAATATTTTATTACTAGATATGATGTATTTAGTTCTGAATAGTGATGCTTCGGCCCTAACTTCCTTCAGCTCTGGGCCGCTACAGCCAAAATAGAACTACTTAATATTTAAACTAATTAAAATAAATGTTTACAGGAAGTGACTCAGAGCCAGAATTTGTTGCAGCTGCCCAAGGTTTAGCCGAAGCAGCCCTAGTTCTGAATTAGACATGATGTAATTAGTTCGTGATCCAATGAGGTAGATTTTAGCTGCAGTCTTGCATGCATGTAAATCCAATAATCTTCCTTTCAATTCTCAACTTGCATTAGCAGCCATAAATCCTCAATCGATATTAGATTTAATAAAAAGTGTATTCAATACTCTCTAGATTAGCAGTACATCATCTCTATTGGCTGTGACTAGTGTGGCCAAATAGATCTTTGACGTTCCCATTCTGAAATGGTGTCTAGCTGAACTCGAAAGTGCCCCAATCCGAGAGTGAACGATTTTAAAGCAATGAACTCGAGTCAAAGCAAAGTGAAGGGTAGGAATGCTTCGTCTCAGTCCCGGCCGGCTACCGGCTATTGGCCGCTATAGCTAAAACATAATTCTAGTATATTTGAACAGTGTAAAATAAATCTTTGATGGGAGTGACCCAGAGCCAGAAACTGGCCGCGGCTGCCTGGGGCTTGGCCGAAGCAGCCCTTCAGTGAAGGGACTAAAATTGCAAACTCAAAATGACAAGTTTAAGCGAAATAATCATATTTGAAACAACAAAGCACTACCTTCTATCGCTCAGTAGGGTTTAATTCTAAGTGGTTCCCTGTCCAAGGACAGATAAAGTTGAACTTAATTTATCAAAACAATAAATATTATTATTTTGAGGCTGGTATTATTTATTATCTTTCAATCTAAAAAAGGATTTTCAAAAAAAGTTTTAAACTTAGTTTGAAATTTATTATAGCTTAAATTGCACATTCCAAGCATAAATATAAAATCAATATATATAGAAGCAAGTCTGTCTGTCTGTAATGCAGCTCGAGTGCACTCAAGTCTTAAGGAAATGACTCGCTAATATTTAAATTTAAAGTTGATGGGCAAGCCAAAAGCGTGATTTGGCTCGTCTATACACGCAATCCCTTACAAGCATCTTTTAAAGCATGGTTGAATCCAGTGGATTATGGCCTAAATTATGTTGAAATGAGAATATAAGCCGCTCAGGATTTAAATATTATATTTAACTGTTTGATTCTTAAATAGTGGTTCAGCCTTTGCAAAGAGGCTTATCTGTATATTTTATACAATTCCAGAATGTGTGGATTAAAATTAAAAAGGGAGAAACAGATTGTTTAAGAATAAGATTAAATTTTGAATTGATTTGCCATACTTTTATATGATTGGATGTTTCAACTGTATGTATAGGATTGGCTTGACTTGAGAAAAGAGAGCTTGATTAATCTAAAGAGATATGATTTAAATTAGTCGTATAAATGTTAGTTTAAGTAAGAGATGACTGGCTGCACATTTCAATTTATTAGTTTTGAATTGCAATAATAATATTACATACAGATACATCACCTGATCCAAGTGGTTGCAGATTGTTATAGAGTTAACCTTGCTTACCAATGCAGCATCCTGATTACGATGTCAGCACAGTAAACTAGCATTAATAATGTTAAGACTCAACAAATGATTATCATAAATTTAGAGTTCATGGGAAATCTTTCAGATGATTTTCATCAAAATAGTACCAAATATGATAGCTCTAGATGCTGAGATTCAGAGTGAAGTACTAAGACAAGATTGCATCATAATCAAAGGCCTGGACTCAATTTAATCCATCTAAATTCATACTCAGTACACATTATTAAAACTAAAATCACCATATATCTGTAAACACTAAACCTACTTTAATGTTCAATAGCTTATTTTAAAAAAGAAAAATATTGGGTCTATATTTTATAGTATATAAAATATAAAATCTTAATTCCCATTAAATTTTTATTTTTATATTTCTAGATTGAATAGTAAACCTACACTTATTTAGATTTATAATTATATATACTTGAATATACAATTAAATCACAAAGCTCTAAACTTTAAAGTAACCTTTATGTAGACCTTTTCAGATAGTATTTTTTAAATTAAATAGGTGATAAGTAATCTCAACATGAAATTTTTATAAAATATATTGATTTAATATACTGTAAATTCAGAACCTAATGGTAAAAATGCGGGATTGAGAAATCCTTGGTCCAAATTTCAAATCATATTTGTGGGATGGCCTTTTTCAATTGAATTGAAGTCTTTGTATTTTTATTTTAATATTTCAAATTGCAGGAACTCATAGACACTTTTTGAATTTCAAGTTGAACTGCATGTTTCAAGTGGATGAAATGAATTAACTGGAATCAGATCTGAAGTGTTCAAATCCATCAACCATTTTTATTAAGTTTACTATTTTTTGAAATTGAAGGATTGTCAAGTCCAAGAACCAAATTTCAAACCAGAAATTAATGCCACTAGTAAACTCAAATATTAATTTTAGGAACTGAAATCAACTTTGTTTCAAGTATATTCTTCTGAGAAGTATAATAAACAAGATAAAGGGGAAAATAAGAAGATAATGATACTTTATTGATATGAGTCTAGAGTATTATATAGTATCATGAGAAGCCACATGTCATCCATGTACGTCATGGCAGTCATGGGGCTTGTCCAATTATTTTTTGCTTAGGACTCAAAATTTTTGATCCCTGTAATAGATGGGCAAATGATAGGAGTGCCACTGACTTGATGATTAGTTGAGGAATAATTTGGAGAGTCACTTGGGGAATTGCTTTCCCAAGAGGAGAAATCAAAGATGTTGTGGCATCTCCCCCTGGGGTGCTGGAAAGTGGAACCTTGGGAATTTTCTTGGGAGTATCAGGGATTTGGGCTTGATACTGATCCAGTTTGGCATTGGGTACAGGAAGTTGAGAGTTATGTTGTGCTGTTCTTGCTTTGTACAGGCAGAGTTGGTCATGGTGCTTAACTTGAGTTCTGTGCAAGTGCCTATTCCTTTGATGAGGTGGGTGTTGTTTGGTTTGACTTCCATTACAATTCCTGGTCCTCATACCCCTGGGTCCAATTTGTGCATGTGGTGATTAACAACCCAGATCTTGTCCCCAAATTGAAAGTGTTCCTGTTGTAATGGGATTGCTTCCTTCTCAACCCTTTCTTTTTCCTTGTCCTCTTGATCCTTCCTGGTGCACTGTACGTCAGGGTCACTGTTGTCTGGTACTTTCTTAGGAAGAGGTAATTGTGGTCCTGATTTAGTGCTAACAATGGCATATTTATGACTCTAGACAAGCTTGTATAGGCTTTTTCCTGTATTTCAATTTACTTGTGTTCTGCACACCATTAGTGCAGTTGGCAGCATGCTAACTCAGGCTTTTGGATTGTTGGTAGTGTTGCAACATCTTCAATTACTCCCTCTTGTGGAATTAACATCCCGAGTAAATCACCAAGCAGCTCACCAAGCGGTTCACTGCCCAGCAAATAAACTGGTGGCACCATTATCAGTTAACCATCTATGACAGGGATCACTCAATCCAGGTCATAAATGGAACACAACTTGATTAAGCCTCATGACTTAAGTGGAACATTACTCAGATAAGCCTCATGACCTCCATGACATACATGGACAACATGTGGCTTGTCATGATACTATATAATATTCTATATTCATATACAATAAAGTATCATTCTCTTCTTAATATTCCCCTTTATTTTTGTTTATTATACTTCCCAGAAGTATAAACTCGACAGTAGATAACTTACTGAGGGCCTCTACAAGAGAACCTTTTAGTATTTATACTATTATGTTGGCTTGTGGGTGATAGGGGCTGGCTATATTATGCTTTATTTCATTTTTCCAAGGTAAATGTTGGTGTCAATGGCTTTAAGTTTGGTTCCTCTGTCTGTGATTAAGAGTTCAGGTTTCATGAGCTTAGCTATAGTTTCCTTGCCAATAAACTGTATTATATCATTTTTTTGTGTTCCTTTATAGCTTGTTCTACAGGCCATCTAGTTGCATAGTCAATAGCTGTGATAATGTAATTTTTGCCTTTGTTATTGCTGGACATTGGTCCCACAATATCCAGTGACCACACTTTGAACAGTTGTGTGATTGACACTGGCATTACTGGTATTACTGGCTTGGGGGGTGCCTTGGAGTGGGTGTACTTTTCACAGACTTTGTATTGTTCTAGTACTTCCTTGATATCATCCAGCATGTTGGGCCACCAGTAGTGTGTCTTGAGGTATTCATGCAAGTTCCTGCTACAGGTGTTTCCCAGATCTTTGTGGTATCAAAAGATTGTGTCAATCTTTTGTGTTGACGGGACATAGGGTACAGTATTGCCACTTGGTAGTATGTGGCGTAGAGTACCATATACGTTTTTGACAGATGTTTGTTCTTGAGGACTTTTTCTTGAATGTCCATTGATGTACCAGGTGGGAACCCCTCTTTGAGATTTACTATTATTAACATGGGCCAATCAGGATCCCTGTTGTGTTCTGAGGCACGGCACAGACACACAATGGGGAATCCTAATCTTAGGATTGGATTTGTACTAAGTCTTGGTTAGATGACAGAGAAGGCTATGCAATTATCTTGCGGCTCTGGAAGAATAATCTCTACTAGTTGTGGCTAGAGAGAGGCACAGAAGTACTGGACAACACAAAGACAAAAATGTGAATATAACTTAATTTTATTGGTGAATTAGGAAAAGGAATATATAGTGGGGTTGATACCACAAAACACTACCAGGACAGTAGGATCACTTGCCACAAGCATGAGTGGGGCAAGTGAGATGCGCAGAGTCAAGAAACCAAGAAATTGTATTTCCTGATCAGTCATCAACTCATTTTGAGAGGGGAAAGCAAAAGCGAGAGATTTGTCTTTGGAATGGCCCACCAAAGGCAAAATCAACACATGGTGAATAGCAGTATTCACAACATTGCCCTCCCCTAGATTGGCCTTAGGGGGGTGGTACTTGCAGAGGAACTTGGCATGCACTTGAGCAAAGGGACAATCACTGGAGAGGAGCTTTACAGTGTATTCAGACCCTTGTTTAAAGGTCACTTCCAAAGGGCCAATCCACAGAATGTCCAATTTATGTGTGCGCCCACCCACTCTGTGTTGGTAGTAAAGAACACAGTCACCAACATCAAATTCAGGCAAGGGGGAGCGTCCAGCAATATTGGGAGAAATCTCAAGCATCTTAGTTTTATATGCAGAAGTGTAGGCAGTGGCCTGTATATCAATTATGCGGTTTACTAGATCCTTGATGTGGTTGTCAGGATTCATGGCCTTATCAGAGGAGAGTAGGGGGTCCCCAAGAGCGATGGGGTAGTAGCCTCTTGCCCATACAGCATAGCAAAAGGGGAGTACCCAGTGATACAATGTTTGATAAGACAATACACAAAGAGAGCAGCAGGTAAGTATAGGTCCCAGTTGGCAGCATCAGAGTAGGTGAGCTTCCTCATGATAGAGACCAGTGTTGAATTTGCACGCTTGACTGCCCCATTGGTAGAAAGGTTGTAGGGGGCAGAGAAAGACTGGTGAGACCCCAAAGCTTTGACAACAGAGGCTACCAGCTTAGCATTGAAGTTAGTCCCATTATCTGAGAGCAACACTTGAGGACAGCCATGGCGGTAGAAAACATCTTGCAACAGGAAGGCAGCAGTTGTCTTAGCCGTGATGTTCTTTGTAGGGCAAGCCTCTACCCACTTGCTGAAGTGATCAACAGCAATCAGGATAAAGCAACACCCAGAACGTGAGCGGGGGAGAGGACCTACTGCGTCAATGATGAAAGTATGAAAAGCATGTTGAGGGGGAACTAATTTGATTTTGTGGGCAGCAGCTCAAGGCCTCTGCAGCTGGCAGTTGTGGCAACTAGCTATGACATCTGGGATCAGCAGGCAAAGGTTTTCCCAGAAGTAATTCTTCTCAAGCCAGTCAAAAGTCTTGGTAATGCCTCCATGTCCAGTCTCTTTATGAGCTTGAAACACCAACAAGAGGCAAAGACTGGGCTGTACATAAGGCAGATATTGATCTTGTACTTTCTTGAAGAGCTGATTGTTGCGTATGAGGGTACCTTTAAATAGCTTGAACAAGGCCAGTTGGACCTCTTCTGTCTTGCTTTCCCAATAAGAAGGGTATCCAATTAGTTTGTACAACCAATCAGCCTCTGCAGGATGTAAAGCAAGAATGGGCATTCTGGATAACCCATCAGCGTTCTGATGTTGAATCCCAGGGCAATGGAGCACAGTGAAGTTGTAACCTTGCAGACGTAGGGCCCATCTAGCTAGGCGCCCTTCTGGCTCCATAAGTTGTTGTAACCATTTAAGCAAAGTGTGGTCATTGACAACTGTGAAATGGGTACCATACACATAGTGGCGGAACTGTTTGACTGTATGCAACACGGCAAGACACTCCTTCTCTGTGACACTATAATTCTTCTCATGCTTGTTTAGCATGCAGGAAGTGTAAGCCACAGAATGGTCTACACTCTCGTTGTCTAGTTGGGACAGAATAGCCCCAATAGCAAGATTGCTAGCATCAGTATATAGGATGAACTCTTTATCATAGTCGGGAAACACAAGGATTGGCGCCTCTTTGAGTTTTTGCTTAAGGGTTTCACAGGCTTGCTGCTGACTGGCGGTCCATTCAAAAGGGACATTACGTAACAGCTGGACTAGAGGTTCACTAGTATTGGCAAAGTCAGGGATAAACTGTCTGTAGTAGCCCATCATCCCTAGAAAGACTTGTACCTCTTGCAGGTTGGTGGGCGGAAGCATTTTGTCAATGGCTTCAACCTTCTTGGTCATTGGGCAAATCCCTGTCTGGGTTACTTCATGGCCCAAGAATTTAAGACACTCTTTGAAGAAAGCGCACTTGGAAGGTTTTAGTTTGAGACCAGCTTCTCAAATCTTTATGAACACCTCTTTGAGGTGAGCCAGGTGATTTGTGAAGGTAGCGCTGAAAACTGTTATATCATCTAAGTATACTAGGACGCACAACAACTTCAAGTCACAAATAATGGAGTCCATGGCCCTTTGGAAGATGGCTGAGGCATTGCAGAGTCCCTGCGGCATGCAAATAGGCTCAAACAGCCCTTCAGAAGTAATGATCACGGCTTTTTGGAAATCCTTGGGCAATAGGTCAACTTAACAGTATCCAGATGCCAGATCCATTGCAGAGAAAAACTTAGAGCCTCCAAGACGTTGGAGAGCATCATCAATACACGGCAAGGGGTATGAGTCCTTCTTGGTCAAAGAGTTCAATCAGCGGTAGTCCATCACAATATGATGACCTCCATCTTTCTTCTTTAAGATGAGTAGCAGGATGCCCAAGGACTTTAGGAAGGTGCCAGCAGCCCAGCGTCTAACAGTTGTTTGAGCTCTTTAGATACCTGGGTGTCCTCCACTCAACTGCGGCAATATGGTTTAGCACGGAAGGGAGGAGCGTTGCCAGTGTCAATCTGATGGATAACACCTTTGGCTAACCCATAGTTGGTACTGTCATTAGCAAAGATGTCAAAAAATTGGTCTAGCAAGTCTATAACCTCTTTCTGTTGAACCAGGGACAGCTGTGGAAAGTCTTGTGCAGTGAACAAGGATAGGACTTGGGGTTCATCCTCAGGTAGAGTAAAATCTTGGAATATGTCAAAGGGATGAAGAGACAGGACCTCAGAAGCGCTCAACAACTTGCCATATCCGACAACCTGCCCCCTAGACACAGTCATGGGAAGAGCAGTCAGGTTGGCTACCAACAATTGAACAGGGTACTTATGGGAGACATCTAGGATTCCAGGACAGAGATAAGGTTTGTTGCGCCCTAATGAGGGGGGGAGTACAACTCCAAGAAGGTTCCTTCAGGTAGTTCATATGATATCTGGGAGTCTAGGATGACCTGGGAGCCAGGGGGGATGGTGATAGTGAATGTGGCTAGGAGAGGGATCCCCTAAGACACAGGACAAGCCATGGGTAGACATTTCATGTTTGAAGAGTGGGTGCAATATTTGAGGGTAAAAACCCCAGTGAGTTATTCCAAAGTGCATGTCTCCAGGCGCTTCCCGGGAACTTTAACCAGTTCTTCAAAGGTCAGAGGGACTTTGTATCCCATAATAGAGAGGTAACCATCTTTCAAGTTGAGTATCCCATTATATTCCCAAGGGAACTGAGTGCCAACTAAGAGATCACAACTCTTGTTTTCCAAGACAACTGCTGGCGCAGCTAGGAGAAGCTTGCCAAACTACATGGGTAGAGCAGAGTACGCCCCTATGGAGCGGGTCATAGACAGTCCAGCCGTGCCATACAACTGGTGATAATTAAGGTCAGGGGAAAGTTTGAGTTTCTTCAAAAGTTTGGAGGAGACAACGTTGACTGGCAAGCCAGTGTCTAAAACAGCCTTGATCTTCACTTTTTGAATGGATATCTCTACTCAAGTGGTAGTGCAACCAAAGGGTGGAAGGACAGCCAAGATATCTTGAGCCTCTGCTATTTTCTTATCCCACTTCTCAATCATGCATCTTAATCCTGGGAACTCCTTATAAACAGTTTGGAGAGGGAGCAAAACAGATACATTCTTGAAGACAGCGTCAGCAACCTCAGCAGCTTCTTCTGACGACTCCACTAGCACAGGGGACCTCTTAGCTTGAGTGAGGTAAGGGCAAGAGACAACTTCTTTGGATTCAGGCAAAGGCTTAGCCGTAGTTGTAGTCTTTCCTGATTGCAATTTATAGGAGACTGTAATGGTTTGGGGAACAGCCAGAACAGAGTACCCATATGCATTGGCGTTGTCTGTATCAGAGTCATCCAGGTCAGAATTGTCAGAGATATCATGGAAAAATAGGAGGATAGGAGGTGCCTCACTATCAGCAGGATTGGAGTCAGGTATAGAGGGAGGGATTGAAAGAGATTGGGAAGAATTGTCAACCAAGAGTGTCTCTGCCTCTAGGTTGACTGCTTTTTTCCCGCCTGCTCTTTTGGATCAGCTCCTTCAACCCATGGGTTGGTGCAGACTCATGAATGGTGACCTATCTGACCACAGTTGTGGCAACCTTGGCGTCAAGGGGGATTTTGCGAGTTCATGGTAAGAATTCAAGGACTACAGGAAGACAAACCAGAGTTAGAAGCAGCTCAGCTTTCCTTAACAACTGCTCCAGAATGGGTAAGGTGCATGTCCTGCAACAGCATCTTTATGCTCTTCATAGAGGAAAGCATAGCTTTATGGGCTTTGAAGTGAAGACACAGAAGCTGGTTAACTTTGAGGGCTTGAGCGCAAGCCATGTAAGCTTCATGGGCTGTCAATTGTCTGCTTGTTATCAGTTGCTATCCTTCTATGTAGAATCTGTCTGCAAACTCAGCTAGTGTCTCTTTAGGCTTGAAAGCAATGTGCACAAAAGCATCCTTTTTTACTTCTAGGCTAAGGTCACCACCAAATTTGTCAATCAGAAGCTGCTTCATATCTTCCCACGTCTCAATGATGGGTAGTTCAGGCACCACCACCTCCTGGCAAGTTGGGTGTAGACAGGTCAAAATATGTTCCTTCTTAACCTCATCTGATGCTTGTCTCATGGCAGTTTCATAGATAGTTAGGAAAGCTGCAATGGTTGAGGTTTGGGGATCAAAGACTTGCTTAAAGGTAGTCTTGAAGTGTGCTTTGGGAGTTGGACCACCATTATTGCTATCAAGTACATTTATATGCGGGGGAAATTCTGCTTTGGATTCAGAGGGGGGCTGTCTAGCCCACAGCTGACAAACACTTTCTTCAAGGGTAGTCAGGGTCTCAACAGCGCGGGCACCCGTACTGATAGCTTGAGTGGTCTGTTGTTCAGTAACATCTAGGCGTTGACCTTGGGAGGTCACTACTGTGGAGAGCTCAGCCAGTCAAGAGGTAAGGGATGGCCCCACTGAGAGGCAAGGGGCAAACCTGTTGTTCACAGAGTCAATCAATTTGCTCATCTCTTGTACATCTCTATCCAGTTCAGTATGATTCTGCTTCAAATGATCCACCTCTTTAGCTAGGGCAATTAGTTCCCTAGCGCATTGGATTTGAGGGGCTCCTGGTAAGCCAGGGCAGCAACCATCTTTGTCAACAACCCCAACTGGACTAGCAACAGTTGCCATCATCTTGCGTAAGGCAGCAAGTTCTTGCTGTAGCTCAGCAACTTGAGCAATCAACTCAAGCACCTGGGGGTCAGTTTGAGGAGCCTCAGTAGGACGTCCTTGACTGCAAGTAGTTGTATGTAGCTCTTGAATTGCATCCCATATTTTCTGCTCTCTATCCACCAAGTCATCAGAAGGGGGAGAGGGAGGAACATCTGGTTTGGGTGTAGATAATTCATTCACTTGACTCTGGAGTTTGGCTATAGCAGCAGCAGTGGCAGCTCTCTCTTGACCAAACGCTGTACTGAGTTCATTAAGGCTGTTAGCAGCAAAGTCCGCTATCTACTGTAGTTGCTCAAAAGAATATGTGCTGAATGCATTGAGCTGCTGCACAAGTTGTTCAAAATCGGAGAGATAAGCATTCAAGGTGGAATCTACTTGAGTTTGCCAGGGTTTTTCTAGCTGATGAAACTTGTGTAGACACTCCCTGACGTATTTGGGGATGGACTGGCGTATTTGTTCAATAGAATTAACCAAACGGGTCTGGGAGGTAACAGAGTTGCGCTGATTGTCAGATACCAAGGAAAACAGGGAATGTATCAACTGTTGGTAGGCAGCAAACTGGTCCCAGTGATGAGTAACCACTGCTTGTAGAGACGAGATTTCTTGGACATGGAGCCCCAACACCATCTGATGGTGGGCCAAGGCAGGCTGCACAAAGGACAATAGTAAGTGCTCAGCGGAGCCAGCCGCTGAGAGGAGATGTTGTGGAAATTGAGGAGCCACAATTAATTTGTAGTATTCAGTCCAACTGAACTGCAACTGAAGGCAAGGGATGGCTCCTTCACGGGCTATCCCAAGGGCTACTGACATGACTTGTTCTAAGTCAGGGGTACCCATGGGGTAAGCAACTAGGCGGGGACCATTTCCGAGGTTCAGTACAGTAGGGATAAAAGGCAGGTTGGCAATATCTTCCTCAATAGGAGGGCTAGTAATTTCAGGCAAAGTCAGCTCTTGTATAGGCGGAGGCAAAGAACCTGAAAACGTGGATGCAAAAGGGGTAACCAAGGGGCTTACAGCCCCTGTAGTGAGCACCATTTTTGTTGTGTTCTGAGGCGCAGCACAAACACACAACGGGGAATCCTAACCTTAGGATTGGATTTGTACTAAGTCTTGGTTAGATGACAGGGAAGGCTATGCAATTACCTAGCAGCCCTGGAAGAATAATCTCTACTAGTTGTGGCTAGAAAGAGGCGCAGAAGTACTGGACAACACAAAGACAAAAATGTGAATAGAACTTAATTTTATTGGTGAATATGGAAATGGAATATATAGTGGTTGTTGATACCACAAAACACTACCAGGACAGTAGGATCACTTGCCACAAGCATGAGTGGGGCAAGTGAGATGCACAGAGTCAAGAAACCAAACAATTGTCTTTCCTGATTCAGTCATCAACTCATTTTGAGAGGCAAAAGCAAAAGCAAGAGATTTGTCTTTGAAATGGCCCACTGAAGGCGAAATCAACACATGGTGAATAGTGGTATTCACGACAATCCCCATCAGTGCATAGGAGATGTTTACAGTATAGCCTTTTTTGCAGATCCTGAATGGATCAGACAATAAGGCGTCCACTTAGAGATTGAGCAACATAACAATTGTGCAATTTCTTTATCTCAACATGGTTTTAGCAGGGTTAATTACGTTAAAAACGCCTTAAAAATGTGTGTTCAAAGCGCCTTTTGAATGCGCTTTAGATGCAGGCTTGACTTCTGAGGTTATAAATAGGACAACATAAATATTGCCACTTGCCTCCATTAGGCAAGGCGCGTGAAATCAGCTGTTTTCTTGTGTGGCTCTTTCTACTGTGCCTTTCCACTCTCCTCCTTTTGGAAAGTCCTTCTGTCTGTGCCTCCTTTCCCCTGGTGGAAATTCCCCCACCTCTTACTATATAACTGCGGCACTATCTAAATAAATACTAGTTTTTTCATTATATCCTTATATTCTTCTGTCCTACCAAAGGCTGTCAATATACCAACTACAGGTATAGTATTAAGAGTTAGGATCTTGACTAACTTTTTGTAGAAAATAGCATCCTATATTGCTACAAATACAACATTGGCGCTCATGGCTTACCACACCAACAGCCCCCACCCCCGCGGTTCTTTCAACAAGGAGGGAAGAATGCCCCTGATCCAGTCTCCTGCCACTGCTTCCCCTTACCACCAGGCACTGGCCTTCACTGCTGCCAATGCCCATGCTGGGGAAAGATCAGGCGCTCCCTATGGCCTGCCCACCCTCAGTCACTTCATGCCAGAACACCAACGTCCCCAAGCCATTGTTTTTGGTCAACCACTGCTCTTGCAAGACCCTGCCCCTTTGGAAATGGATGCCAATTCTTCCCTCTCTGAGGACGCCATCCATAGTGCCATCCATGCCATGGACTCTAGTGCTGCTGGAAATGATTCTTGCTCTGAACATCTGGCTATTCAGCAACCTTCTGCTGAAAACTCCTTGGTTTGCTTCCAGAATCTCTCCCAGGTCAACCTTGACCAACTCTGCTGTGACCTCTACACCATTGAACATATCAAGGACTACTTAAAACAGTTCACCCATCCTGCTGTATACCACAACCAAATGCACCTGGTTTGCATCCAAAGCCTGGTGCATGACCAGGGGATACTGGTATCCAATCAACAAATGTTTCTCCAGATCCTTTACTCTGAGCTTGGCAACACTTTTAGCACCGTTAATCAGTACCTTGCTGAAGTACCAATGCCCAGAATACCATGCTTCACTGGGTTGATGCCATATAGAGAGGAATAGCCTAGCTAGCTCCAGTGCATGTGGTCCAGACCCTCACACATAAGGGTGTAGATGCCAATTGGATTAGTGTGGTTAAAACCCACATGCTTGAGACTGGCCCCATGTTTCAAAGCCTGTCTCATGAGGTGGGAGACTTGGGCTGTTGCCTTGCCACCATTCCTTCATTCAACCCTACGCCTACTGCTATGGACAACTCCTCTTCCAGTCACCTTCTTGGTTGTGACGTCCGTGAGCTCTTTGACCACTACAAGAAGATGCAGGCAGAACTGTTCCAACAAAGCGCTGATCTTGCCTTTCTGTTTAATGGCTACCACACTGTGTCAGAACTTCAGGATTGTCTCAAACTTTGACAATTTCATGATAGAGATGATAGCCAGACCCAAGCCAGGAAGGACAAGGAGGGGATAGCCTTGCTCCAAGCTGAGCTTGCCACCCATGGGAAGCATATTATCTCTCTGTAAGATGACTTGTATATTACCCATCAAGAGAACAAGGAATATCAAGATGAGCTGGACAAGCAGAAACTTCTTCTGGATGCCTTTCAGAGCCAATTGGATAGAATGGACAGTAAGATTATGGCTGTCAACTTACAGGCTATGTCCCTCAACTCCAAGAGTCACCACAGTCCAAGAATGTCCTCCAGCCCTGAGTTCTATCATAGCTATGAAAGCAATGATGGCCACACTTGGTTGGCCCCCAACACTGTACAAGTATTAGAGCCAGTGTTGGAGTCTGAGGATGACGTCTTGGCCACTCCTGAAGCTTCTGGGCTGCTCAGGACAGAAAAGGTGAACATGGAGTGCAACAAAAGGAAAATTGCTGACATGCCTTTGAGGCTAGGTTTGCTGCCTCTACCCTTAGCCGTTCCCATCTCACCCGCTCCCCAGTGAGAATCACACCTGACCCTTCCAACATGGCTCTAACAACTTTAAGCCCGTCAACCTACTCAAGTTTGACCGCAAGAGTAATATGGCCATGTTTTTACGCATATATCAGAGCTCTATGTATGATGCTGATAATACCATGAGAGACTCCACAATCATCAACTGTCTGAATGCCAAGACTCAAACCATCATCTTGATGTGTCTTCCTGAGAATGGCTGGACTTTTTCCAATGTTTCCAGAGCCCTTACAGAAGAATTTGATAGCCAAGAAGCCCTTATTGGTTGAAAGATGGGCTTTGCTGACACCAAGCTAAAGGTGGAGGAAACCCTAGAAGACTTCACTTCTAGGTTCTACCTTGAGGCTCAAACCCTGTTGCCTATGAGCTCTGTACAGTTTATTGATGTGCACTTAGCACTCCTCAATGCTGTACGTGTCAACTGGGAACTATATCTGGCTCTTAAGTTGGGTATATACTATGCTTGCACCGTGCCAGACCTGATTTGCCTCCTACACACCTACAAGGAGGAGTTTAAAGTCCCTCTCCCTGAAGGCCGCCCCCACCAGCAAGTTGATTATAGACCCTGTGTGGCTGTGGAGATGCCCAAGCCTTCTGACAAAGTTGGGGCCGCTCCAGCTAACAACACTCCATGTACTTGCTTCAAATGCAGTATGGCTGGCCACTTCTCTTGGGAATGTAAGGGGCCCCACCAAAAGGTCTACTATTTAAGCATGGAGGACGCTGAGGAGGACTACTCTAAGGACGCTGATATTGGGCAGGACAATGAGGACCAGTCAAAAAACTGCTAAGCAGCCAGGACAAGGAGAATTCTTGGTTGCCTTTGTAATTTTGACACCCTCATCTCCCCCATAATGCTACCCCCCAACAAACCTACTCAGAGGCCTGCTGCTTTACCATCCTCTGAGTCAAAACCTAAGGATGAACCCTCTCTGATTGGCTTTGACTCCCAACTAATACATGAGGATGCTGAATCCAAAGGAATTCAAGAGGACCTCCTACATTGAGCTCTCACAGTTCTCACAGTTAACACTTGAACCCATTGGACAGCGCTTTTCCCTGAGGTGGACATCCCACGGATAGCTTGGGAAACAGTCTCCTTACCTTATTCCAAACAACTTAATCAACCAGGTGTTGAAGTAACCCATGAGGAGGACAGTGCTGAACAACTGGCCAAGCTTCTTTGGACAGTACACGTCTTGGCTCCGCTAGAGTCCCTCAAGGAAGCAAGCCCAGCTGTAGGAGCTATCATGGCTACCTTTCTCAAGATTTTTAAGGGACTGAGCGTACACCAGGTTTCCAAGATTGTGGAGATCAGAGAGTATCCCAGGATTGTACCTATATCAACCTGGTAGTGAGCAAAACTCACTTCTGGGCCATACTGGATACAGGTGCTCCTGGAAACATTATATCCTTGCGGCTGGTCAAGAAGCTTAAGCTGGCACCAGACTTAGCCTATCATGAAGAGTTTGGTACAGATGAGCACAGACCACTAGAGCAAAAGGAGCCTATTCTTCCCTCCCTCTTTACTTTGGGAAGCTAATGATCACTTCTCCAGCTATAGTTCTGTAAAACAACAGCTATGACATTCTTATTGGGACTAGCTTCATGGTCCAGTATGGCACTGTGACCAACCATAGAGACCATATGTTTGGGATTTTGGGACACTCCATACCCATGTTCTACCATGGCAACTGCCCTTTTGACCTGCCCTTACGCTGTCTGCACTACATCAACCTGTAATACACAGATGGAGAACTACCAGTTGCCTATACACTGTGTAGTGAGAAGGCTAAGGTGATATCTCTCTTTTTTGGGGAAGCCAAGGGAATCCCAGTCTACGCCTCCTGTAATGTGATTATCCCACCCAGCTCTCAGTTGATCCACAATACAGGCCTCTCTCTGGCTCTACTAGCTGGCACTCATGGAGAAATCTTTGGCATTCCTAATACCTCCAGGCTAGAACCATGGGTTGCACCAGGCATCCTCATGCCAAGCAAGAAGGAATTGCTCATACTCTTGGTCAAAATTAGTCATAAAGCAATGGTTGTCTCCAAACACCAACTTCTGGCTTACATACAACTAGAGGAGCATGACAACCTGCAGGAGACTGCCCCCTTTGTGGACTTCTCTGAGCTGGGTCTACCCTGCAAACAACCACTGGTACTATCAGTCATAAGTTTTGACTCTCTGTCTGGCCTCTCTGAAGAGCAAAAAGATCAAGCCATGGATCTCTTTGCTCAATATAAGGATGTGTTTTCCAAGGATAATTATTGTCACAGTAGGTTCCATCATGCCAGGTATTATCTGCCCAGGCAAGAAGGCTCAAAAAGCCGGGAAACCTTTATCAAAATTGACCAAGTTAACAGATTTAAATCTAACAGTCAATCAAAAATGGGTTATGGCTGCTCCAGTCTGTCAGCTGAAACCGGTTCCCCCTTTCAAATTGACATTGATAAATTGGCGTAATTTGAGGGTCACCCAATATGAGCTTGTCAATCAGCATGGTTGTCAGAAACTAGTTACACAAGGGTTCTTTGCAACCTGGACCAGATACTTACTTGACAATATTGAAGGAATAGGAGGCCAAGACTCAGGTGTTATTGCTTAGTCAATTTTTCTTATATATATTAAATAATTTTCACTGTTTCAACTCTAAGAGTTGAGTCCTCCCAAAATTTTACTCAATAAAAATCATTTATCCCAAGTTCTAATTTACTTTTTAAAAAATGCATCCTGTGGTTGGGTTGTTACAATATATTCTGTAAAATCAGATTCTCAACAGAATTATTTCTGGAAGATGGGGTCCTGCAGTTGGAACTTTGTTGTTGGTGCCGCCCAATGTTAATTTTGCACTAAGCAATTTTGCAGCTCCTCCCCCCATTCTTGAAACTGAAAATTGTGTTGCCTCCTAATGTCCAGAATTTTATTCTGAAGATTTATTGATGTTGTCTCAGGCCATTTATCTTGGGCTACTTTGGTTAGGATTAATTGTTCTGCTTAATCCTGGTATTACAATTGGAAATTTCACAAAAAGATATTTGAAGCCACGTTGGTGGTTAATCATTAATTCTATGTGGATTTGGGTGGTAATTCCCCATCACTTAGAAACGGCTTCATACTATCCCGCAATTTATGTCACAATTATGACCTGGGCAAGGCTGCAGATGTTTCCACCATATTGACACCCAAGGCAGTCCACCTATCTGCTCCAGACCTATACAGCATAGTCAAGCCAATCATGATGTAGCCAAAGAGGAGCTTAAGAAACTATTGGGATCTGGCTTACTGGTCCCTAGTAAAAGCCCTTGGGCTTCCCCTCTCCTGATTATCAAAAAAAGGATGGCAGCAACTGTGTGGTGATTAACTACTGCTGTCTGAATGCTGTTACCAAGAAGGATTCATATCACCTCCCTTGCATTGACAATACCTTGGACTGTCTGGGTGGCGCCAAGATCTTCAGTGCCATGGATCTTATCAGTGGGTACTAAGATTGATCTACCCCCCACCAATCAAGAGAAATGTACAATTTTCACTGATCAATGGCTATTCCAACCCACAAGGATGCCCCAAGGTCTGACCAATGCTCCCACTACCTTCCAACGGGCTATGGATGTGATTATGGGTGACCTCAAACTCACCAGTGTCCTGGTCTATCTGGATGATATTAATGTGTTCTCCCAAACCTTTAATTATCACTTGCAACACTTAGAGGAAGTCTTCCAGAGGTTGCTTGCAGCTAATCTCAAGCTCAATCCACGCAAGTGCAACTTCTTCAAGGAGCATCTTGAGTTCTTGGGATTCATCATTAGTCAAGATGGACTCTGGCCTGTGCCTCTGAAAGTGGAAGCCATTGATAAAATGCAGAGCCCAGCCAATAAGCGGTACATGCAGGTCTTCCTGGGGATGATTGGGTACTACTGTTGTTTCATCCCCAACTTTACATCCCTGGGTGACCCCCTTTTTCAGCTTCTCTGTGCTGATAAGGAATTCTTCTGGAGCTCAGTGTGCCAATCTGCCTTCAATGCTCTCAAGGGAACACTGACTGCAGCCCCTGTGCTGGCCTACCCTGACTTTGCCAAGCCGTTTGTGGTTCATACAGATGCTAGTCTGACAGCAATTGGGGGTGTTCTCTCCCAACTGGACTCTGAAGGACTCAAACACCCTGTTGAATACTGCTTGTGTACGCTTAATGTTCACAAGAGGAACTACACAGTCACCAAATGCAAGTATCTGACTTTGATACAATCCTACCAACAATTCAGAGTGTATCTCCATGGGGTACATTTCATGGTTGTAACATACCATGACTCCCTGCAATGGCTGAAGACCTTCAAGGATCCTGAAGAGCATCTGGTGTGTTGGGCCATTAAACTTCAGGCCTATGACTATGAAATCATTAATTGAGCCAGAGCAGCCACCAAAATGCTGACTGTCTCTCCTGTCTTCCTACTGTTGCCTTAGTATCCCCCATGGCTGACATTGTCTATGACAAGCTTATGGAGAATCCTTCTTTGTGGGGAGAGGAGCCAGTAGAGATACAGAGGGCTCTCAAGAAGCTAGCTGTCAAACCCAAGGTCTCTAAGAGACAACTCCTGAAGCTTTGTGGAGACTCTTGGCTACCTCGCATACACCTATCCCTACACATGGACTCAGTGGTGGCTGCTCACAAGACTACTGGTCATGGTGGTATACAGAAGACGTTAGCCCTGCTACAGCAGCACTGCTTCTGGGAAGCAATGTACACTGACGTAGTAGATACACTAGCCAACTGTCATGACTGCAACATTGAGAGGCCTAAGGTTGCCAAGTTCCAACACAGACTTGTACATCCTGAGTTTGCCTTCCACACAGTAGCCATTGAAGTAGTGAACCCCTTGCCAGTTACCAACAGTTACAACAAGTTCATCATTGTGGCTGTTGATCATCTGACTAAATGGGTAGAGGCCAAAGCAATTCCCAACCAATCTGCACTGGTGACAGGCACATTCATTAAGGAGAATATCATATACAAACATGGTTGTCCACAGATTCTGCTGACAGACAATGGTACCAATTTTACCAGTCATATCATCCCCTGCCCCAACCAACTGATGGGAATATGTGGGACACTATCCACCCCTTATCACCCACAGACAAATGACATGGTAGAGGGCACTAATGGGAGCCTGGTCCAGATACCCTGGAAGCTCAGTCACCAACATGAGACTAAATGGGATACCTTCCTGCCTGCGGCCACCTTTGCATATAGCATTAGGTACCATTGTGCCACTGGCAAGCTGCCCTTCCAACTTCTCTATGACTGGTAACCAGGACTCCCTCCTTTACTATATTCCTTGGTAAAGCCCATCCTGGCTGTGTCCCCAGAGGCATACCTCAATAAGCTTGTTCAAACCCTTATTTTCTTGCATCAGAGGCCTACACTGTAAATTTAAACCATAATTTGCAGGACCTAGAGCAAGCTGCATCTAAAAGCCCTTCCCTACCCACCTAACTAGTAGGAGATTTGTTCTACTTCTTCAGCAATAGAAGGTACAGGCGTGAATCCAAGCTTGCTTCCCTTTGGCAAGGTCCAGTTCAAGTTATCCAGAAGACTGGCCCCAACTCCAAGACCCTTAAGGAGCCCCATTCTGGGAAATTGATCACTAGAGTACACACTCAGTATATGTGTGCTGCTCCTTGTGACCAAGAGTAAGCCCCAATGAGGACAAAACCCCCCAAAAAAAGCCTAATTAAAAAATTATGTGGGCTGTTGTCCTGTTTGTGAAAGTGATGCACCAAAGTATGAGGAATAAGAATGAAAGAACAAAGTGTTTATTGGAGACTGACAAGACTCTTCTAATACCGCACCAACTGTTCTACCACCTGAATGGTAGCCAGGAAACACAACTGGTTGCCTACAGATCTGCAAAGCCAATGACTAAGGATTGGGCAATGAACCCCCACCAACCAAGATACACAATTGACCCCAATTTCCACAGGAAAGGCGACCCCAAAAAGATACAGTCCCACAAGAGACTCTCATAAAGGGAATGCTCTACTAGAACCTGACCACCCACCCAACCTGTAGAACACAGGCAAGGCCCACTCAAAGAAGACTCCCATGTTCTCCTCCTGCTTGGAACTACTGTGGCTGGTCCTGCAAAGAACAAGGTTGCCAGCCATCATCATTGGCACCAGATGAGCAGTACCCTCCACCGTGTACAACTTCAACACTTCCTGGAAGGCTTGCCAAAGATGCTGCTCAAAGTTTTCAGAAATTTTCCAACTGACTGTTTGAGCCTCTGTAACTCCAGGTGTTGCCCAAGCGCAAAGAACTGGCTTCACTATGTTGGATACTGTCCCCTGTTGCAAGACTGAGAGCACTTGACCCTCAAATTGGAATTCCTTCAACTGAGTCTCCAAGTATTCTTCTGCTCCCGCATGGAGAACCGCCAATGGATACTGTTACCCCTTTGCAACCCAGTTCCTGTCACCTCCCTGGGCTCACTCAAAGCTAGGAACAGCGCAGAAAATAATGGTTCTGTTCCCACTAAGACCAGCCAAGGCACCAGTAGCTGATCTAGCTGAACCCCCAAGTCCAGATAGCTGCTGTTCACATCATGCAGGACTATCTGCTTCTCAGTTGCCTTCTCCACCTCCACTGGCCTTGTATGCTTGCGCCTCTTGGGGATTACTACTTGCACCTTCTTCAAGGCTCTTCTTGGAACTCTTCTAGAGTGACTGTTCACCATAGCCACCATCTTGAGACGCCTGCTATTTTTAAACCTGTTGTCTAATCCAGTGGAGGAAAATGTCACAGATCCTGAATAGTTTAGACATTAAGTTGTCCACTTAGGGATTGAGCAATAAAACAATCATGTGATTGCTTCTTCTCAACACAGTTTTAATAAGAATAACTACGTTTAAAATGCCCATAAAATGGGTGTTTGAGTTGTCTATAGAATGCGCTTTAGACACGGGCTTTACCTCCAAGGTTAATTATAGAAATGACGTAAATAGAGCCACATGCCTCCATAAAGAAAGCCGTGTGAAACCGGTTGTTCCATTGCGCGGGACTTTCTAATGTGCCTGTCCACTCTCCTCCATTAGGAAAGTCCTTCTTTCTGTGCCTCCTTTCCCCTGGTATAACTTCCCCCGTCTTATACTATATAACTGCAGCACTATCTAAATAAATACCAGATTTGTCATTATATCCTTATATTCTTCTGTCCTATCTAAAGGCTGCCACTATACCATCTAAAGATATAGTATTAAGAAGTAGGTTCCTGACTAACTGTTTGTAGAAAATATTACCCTATACTGCTGATAAGGAGCGCCTTTTGGGGAAGCTTTGGGTATAAAAGATAGGAAGAGAAGAAGTATATTTTATTGGATGATACTTTAGACTTATATAGATTTAGCTGTGGCAGGGATATTAGTTGGACCAAACCCAGGGGCTGGTCATGTGCTGGATGGGTTCAAGACGTTGGATACCTGGACAGTCATGTGATATTGGTTTGTTGCCATTTCTGGTATGTTGAATGGTATATTGGAAAGGCACCAAATTGGGTAATTACTGGATGTTAGGTATGGCAATAGCCAGAATACTTGTACATCCAGACCCTTGACACATCCCTCCCTTAAGGGGCTACTCGGGTACATCAGGAGGGGGCTTTGTCTTGGCAGCTGCCGCCTGATGTTCCTGGAGTTGTTTACTATGGGCACCAACTGGGTCAAGTGTTCTCCTTTGCTAGGGTGGAGGCAAGATCTGTGGTACCTTTTGGTGATGGGCTCTTTGGCACCCTGGAACTTAACCAGGTAGGTGTTCCTGTCTGGTTGGTATCTGATGATTCTTCCTGATCCCCTGTGTACTGAGTCTAGTTTCTTTCTGTTCCTGGATAGGACCCAGACGGGGGAGATGATAGGGAGTGGGTTCTCTGTTGAAGTTACCTTTTGAGTTTTGAGTCTCTTTATTTCAGCCAGTTAAGCTTTGAGGCGTATGTGTTATAGAGCTGGTTTCTGTTCTACTGTGGGAGGTTTCCCTGGGGGGATCTTTACATATGGTTGGTTATTGCGGGTGACTATTTCTGGCTTGTACCTGTATGTTAGTTCAAACAGTGAGTAGCCTGTCCCTTGATTGGTACACACCCGGGATACTAGTAATGCATGTTTCCAGTATAGCGGCCATGTGTCTTTGGCTTTGCCATCCATTATTTTCTCCAGGGTTTTGATAAGGCTGCCATTAAGGTGTTCAACTCTGCCGTTGGCCTGTGGCCTGTAGGGTGAGGTTGTGGAGTGTTTGATGTTCTTTGTTTTTAGATTGTTGTTTTCTATGTGGCCTGTTAGCTCTTTTGCTACATCTGTTATGATGTAGTCTGAAGTGCTGTATTCTGCTATGATTGCTTTATTGATGAATCAATTTATTGTTTCTGCCTTATGATCTTTTGTTGCCCAGCAGATGGGCCAACATGTGGCAAAGTTGATGGCTACAATTAGGAACTGTTGATTTGTTCTGGTTTCTGGGAAGGGTCCCACTACGTCCAGTCCCCAAACCTTAAATGGTTCAGGGTCAGGTACTGGGTTAACTGTTGGCTGTGGAGCCTTGATGCTGGCGTATTTTTCACATACTGTACACTTTTTTAGAACAGTGGTTATGTCTTTCTTCAGGTTGGGCCACCATACTATCTCTTTTAATGTGAGATATAGGTTGTTAGCCTTTGTATGTCCTAGTAGGTGGTGATGTCTTAATATGGTGTCAACTCTTTGTGCAAGTGGGATGTATGTTTTGTGTTTATCTTTGATGATTCAGTATACCGTGCCATTTGATATGTGGAAATGTTTTTCATTCCTTACTAGTGTATCATGGGTTAGTTGATGTGTGTAGGGATTCTTTCCTTTTGTCTTGTACTCAGTGCTGTATAGGTTGGGCCAGTCAGGGTCCAGGTGGTCAGGGTGATCATCTCTTGGCTGGCATATCCTAGAGAGAGCATCAGCTGTGACCAGCTCTGCCCCTTTTTTGTATTGGATGTCCATATTAAGCTGTTCCAGCAAGGACATCCATTTGGCTTGGCACTGCGCAAGTGTGTTCTGAGTTTTGAAATAGATTAAGGATTTGTGGTCAGTTAGCACTTGGATGTTTAAGTGTCCTTCAAGGTAATATCTCCATTTCTTGCATGTGTGATATATTGCTAGCAATTCTTTATTGTGTATTGGGTACCTTTGCTCAGTGTTTGTTAGTTTTCTGCTTTTGTAACATACTAGCAGGAAATCTTGCTGCCCTGTCTGGCAGATGTGTAGGACTGCACCAATGGCGGTGTCACTAGCGTCTGACTCAAGCTTGTAGCACCCGTTGTAATTAGGGTATTGCAAGATTGGTGCTTCAACAAAAGCTTGCTTTAATAGTTGGAAATTCTTGTCACATTCTGGAGTCCAGATTAATTTCTTTTTGGCATTACCTTTGGTTTGGTCATTGATTGGTGTGGTGAGTCTTCCACAGTCTTTGATGTATTTCCTTAGGTAAGCTACCATACCAAGAAAGCATCTAACTTGTTTCACGGAGGTGGGGTGTTGCATTTTATTTATGGCTTTTCTTTTATCTGGGTCTGCTTTGATGCCACCATCAGAGACAATGTGGCCCAAGAACAAGAGTTCCTTTTCCATAAATTGGCACTTACTAGGCTTAGTGTATATTTTGTGCTTTGCGAGTAGATTGAGTGTCTTGTGGACATACGTGAGGTGTTCCTCTTTTGTTTTTGAAAATATGATGATGATGTTGAGGTAACATAATGTGTTTGAGAGGCTGTTTAGCGCTTGGTTCATCATGGTGACAAACGTTTCAGGAGTGTTGGTCATCCCAAAGTTCATTACTTTACATTCAAATGACCCAAATTGCGTGTGGAACGCGGTCTTTGGTGTGTCCTTCTCTTTGACTTCAACTTGGTTATAACCAGATGTGAGGTCAATTTTTGAGAATTTTTTGCTCCAGAGAGCCTTTCAAATAGGTCTTCTATGAGGGGAAGTGGGTATTTATTCTTTACTGTACTTGCGTTTAGTGCTCTGTAGTTATTAACTAGGCAAAGGGATCCTTCTTTCTTCTTTACAAAGAAACCTGCTGCCCCTCACGGGGATTCCGACGGCCAAATGAATCCTTTGGCTAGGTTGTCCTCAATGTGGGCTTTAAGTGTTTGGGTCTCCATGGGGGAGAGTCTGTAGAGGGGTGCAGGTTTGGGCATGGCTTTGCATAAGTTGCTGCCATGTTTGACCTCTTGTTTGGGGGGGTAACTCTGTGAGTTCTTCCTTGAATACACTCATGTATTCATTTAGGAGTGCCGCGAGTTCTGGGCATTGGATCTTTTGTGTTTGTATATTATTAAATTTGGAGTACCTCATTATGTGGAGGGTACTGTCTTTGGTTAGATGTTCAGAGTCATCTTGATTTATGACTTGGACAAAGACTGTATCTCTTAGAATTAGGTTGTTGGGTTCTTTGAGAATGTTGAAATTGACTCCATTGTGTTTTATTGTCATGGTTTTTGTTTTTCAACATACGCTGGGATTCACTTGGGTGAACCAGTCCATGTCTGCTACAATGTCATAGTTTATGTTGTTAATGACAAGTCCTTTGATGGACGTTTGTATGCCTTGGAGGTCAATTCTGAAGGGAGTTGTTTTGCCTTTGAGTAGAACTTTTGATTTGTCTGCCATCTTGGCGTATTTGAAGTTGGATTTGACAACTGTTATTTTGTACTTGGTTACAAAAGGTTTGATAACCATAGTGTGTTGTGCACCAGATTTGAATAAAATTTTATGTGTATGTAATTTTTAAGTGCATGGATATACAAGAAGTTGTGGGTAATCTTTAATTTTTACGTTCATAAAAATGGAGGATTGTGGGACATGGGGGATGCAAGGAGCAAAGTTTGTGCCTTGGTACTTCTTCTTGTCAAGTTGGGGGGAGACAGGGGCACTTAAGACTGTTCCCCCTCCTCTTTTCCCTGTTCCTCTGTTTTGAGACCTTCAAGGTCAGAGAATGTAGGGTCAAATTTGTAGCGGGTTGCTACTTCAGCGTTGTTAACTTTGGTGGTGTCCTTTTTCTTGGGACAGGAGCGGTTTGCGCTTTGGCTACAATTGCCATTATTACAATTGGAGTTGACATTGCTATGATTGATATTTTGGCGTTTATTGCCATTGAAATTTTCTCTGCCATTGCTGTTTGAGGAGCAGTTGCTGTTGCGTGCAGCATATTCCATGTTGGCGCGTTTTTCAGCGCGCTTGGCTTCAGCAATGAGCGCGGGCATGGAGGTATTTGCTTCTGGGTGGATGAGGGCAGCAACAGAGGGTTTCATTCTGTTGATGACTGATGCTCTGGTGTGTATGTTATCAGTTTGTGCTGGGTTTTGGATTTTGCGACCTATTTCCTCAAATTTTTATTGTAGGCTGCAATAGTGGTCTTCTGAGGAAGATCACTGAGCTGTATTGCAATATATTGAAGAGATTTGGTGACGCAGAAATTGTGAGTGATGTTGGCTTTGAACTCTTCCCAGTTGTCAAGCTGGTTGTTGATTTGTGAGCCAACCCAGGTGGCAAACCAGTTAGCTGTGGCCTTGTATAGGCGCTTGCTGGCTTCCTGGACCCATTTCTTGTGAGGGATGCAGCTGGTGCAGAGTTTAGCGGCTGTGTGGTCTAGCCAGTGATGATGTTTTCTTTGTTTTTACCAAAGAACTTGCCAATACCAATGTATTTGGTGTTGGCAACCTCACCTATGATAGGTGGTTGTGCGTTTGTTTGTGATCAAAGAGAGCAACTGTATTGAATTATCTTGGCACATGCTTTGGGCATGACCAGAACTTCAAATACAGTGCATCCACTAGGAATATCTTTGTTAATGTTGTGGGCGTGGAAGTACGTTTTCCAGGTATCTTGGGATGTGGCCTGGTTGAGTACGTGGGCAAAGGTGGGCGGGTTCTGTTCAGTCATTTTCTCTTTCATTGGCGTGGTCAAAAACCGTAGTGCTACCAGTGATAAGGAGCGCCTTTTGGGGAAGCTTTGAATATGGAATTGAGAAAGAAGAGAAGTATATTTTATTGGATAATACTTTAGACTTATATAAATTTAGCTGTGGTGGGGATATTAGTTGGACCAAACCCAGGGGCTGGTCATGTGCTGGATGGGTTCAAGTTGTTGGATACCTAGACAGTCATGTGATATTGGTTTGTTGCCATTTCTGGTATGTTGAATGGTATATTGAAAAGGCACCAAATTGGGTAATTACTGGATGTTAGGTATGGCAATAGCCAGAATACTTGTACATCCAGACCCTTGACACTGCTACAAATATGACAGCCTTGATAGGGCATCTGCAATAAGCATTTCCTTGCCTGGTTTGTATTCAATTATCATGAGATACCTTTGTATGAGGTTTATCTATCCAGCTTGTTGTCTAGATAGATGTTGTTGAGTCTTGAAGAACACCAATGACTTGTGGTTGGTTAGCACTTTTATTATATGTGCACCTTCTAGATAGCATTACCACTTCATTAAACAATGGACAATAGCTATCATTTCCTTGTCATGTATTGTATATATTTGCTCACCATCAGACAGCTTTCTTGATTCATATTCTACAGGGAGAAAGTACTTTTCTTCAATCTGAATTTGGAGTACTCCCCTTTTGCGTAATTGGAGGTGTTAGTTTCTATTTTGTATACTCCTTCACAATTTGGATGTTGTAAGATGGGGCAGTGACCATGCGCTCTTTTAGTTGTTGGAAATATTATTCTCTTAGTGGTGCCCATACAAATTTGGTTCTCTTGCCTGTGATTACAGATAGGGGAGCAGTCAAGGCACCCCAGTCAGGGATGAATTTTCTGACATAGGCTACCATGCCTAGGATGTACAAAGCTCACTCTTATTCCACAGCAATGGCATGTTGGTTATGGCTTGTATCTTTTCTGGGCCCAGTTTTATTCTGTCCTTAGTGATAATATGTCCTAGGAACAGGAGTTCAGACAAGAAAAGTTGCATTTGAAGGTTTGGCTATGAGTTGGTTATCTTTGAGGGTTCAGAGGACCAGGTGGACGTCTTTCCAGTGTTGTTCTATGGTTGGACTGTATATAATTATGTTGTCTAGGTAGATGATTGCCCTTTTTCCAATGTGTTCCTTGAACACTTCATTCATAAAGGTTATAAAGGTACTTGAAGTGTTTGTCATGCCAAAGTTAAGGAACACACACTCAAAGGAACCATACTTTGTTCTGAAGGCTGTTTTTGGTATATCCTCAGGTTTCATACAAATTTGGTGATAACCTGCTGTCAAGTCAATTTTTGTGAAGACTTGGGACCCCCCAGGGCATCAAAAAGGTCATTGATCAGAGGCAGGGGATACCTGTTCTTAATTTTGACCTCATTGAGAGCCCTGTAGTCTGTGACCAGGCAGAGACCTCCATCTTTTTTTGCTACAAAGAAGACATCTGCACCAAAAAGCAATTTATAAGGTCTTATGAGCCCTTTTTCAAGTGCTTTGTCAAGATAGGCTTTTAGGGAATTGTCTTCTTGTGGTGTTAGGCAGTAAATGGGGTGTGCTTTTGGCACACTTCTCTTGAGATTAATTTTTTGCTGTATGTCCCAATTGGGCGGTAGTCCTGGTAAAGTTTCTTGGAAAACAGAAGGGGATTCAATGACTAGCTGTGCTTGGATTGGGTCTCTTTCACATGTGGTTTCTGTACTTTTAAAGTGGATAACCTCATATGTGCAAGTGTTTCAGTTGATTTTTCTAGGATCTTTTTCTTTTTTTATCTCCATAATCTTTACAAATACATGGTCCTTAATGAGTGTGTCAAGATGAGTTGGGTAAACATAGTGGGGGAGGGCGGCTCACCTAAGCACTCCCCTGAGCTTTTCCCTCCTTGTTGGTGTCATCAGTGCTTGTTTGATTTACTTTAGCAGTGTGATTTTTGTTTTGAGGATGGGTATTATTAGCTCAGTTTTTCTGCTTGTTAGGTTGAGGGTCTTTCTTTGGAGAGGGTCTTTCCTTTTGTTTGCTTATTACATGTAGGCTTTAAGATTTCTGTGTGGCACATTTTTCTTCTAGGAACACATCCTAAAGGTTCTTGCAGCATGTCATGTCAAAATGACGTCTAATGTGTGTGGGGAGACCATTATAGAAATCCAATTATGGTCCAGCTTTGTCAAATTTAATGGTGTTGGGATCTCAGTCACATAGGTCTTTGTAGGCTGCAATGTACTCCTCAATTGTTCCTGTCATTTTGAAGGTTCTGAGCTCTGTCATGATCACCACATTGGAATCCTTCATGGCAAACTTTTTGAGGAAGGCGGCTTTGAACATATCCCAGTTTTTGTTCTGGTCAGGATGTTGGTCAAGCCATTTTCTTACAAAGCATGAGGCAGCCTCTATGATGCAGAGGGCAATCTCACTGGCCCAGAGTCTGCGGGGTAGCCCACTTATGAAAAACTTGCTTTGTGTACTTTGGATCCAGAGGTTGGTGTTCTCTTGGTGTAGTCCTGCAAACATTACAATCTCTGCTGAGTGTAGGCGCTGGAATACAATGTTGGGTATTTCAGTTGTCTGCGGGATTGGAGTTGGGAACAGGTTCAGGATGCCACAAATGTTAAGGATATTATATTGTTTGGTAGGGACAAGGAAGTTGTTGAAGACAAAAAAACCCCGTAAGGATGTCCTGTCCTTCTTTGTAGTCTCTTCAGCCTGTGGGGAGTCCCATCTGCTGGTTTCCTTTCTTGGGAGGATTTTTTTCCTTTAAGTTGTGTAGGTGTGGATAACTTACCTGTGCTACCACTGTCAAGTACATACTTCTTGGAAGTATAATAAACAATATAAAGGGGAAAATTAAGAAGAGAATGATAATTTATTGGATATAAAAATAAGATAGTATATAGTATCATGGAAAGCCACATACTGTCCATGTACGTCATGATAGTCATGAGGCTTATCCAAGTGATTGTTCTGCTTAAGTCACAAGGCTTGTCCAAGTTGTGTTCTGCTTAGGATTCAAAATACTTGATCCCATAATAGATGGCAAAAGATAGTAGTGCCACCAACTTAATGATTAGTTGGGGAATCATTTGGCGAGTCACTTGGGGAATTAATTGCCCAAGAGGGAGTAATTGTAGATGTTGCAACAAGTGGCTTATATTTTATTTTAACATGCTTTAGACCACACTCCACTGAATTAAATCTGTTTACTTTCAAAGATACATGTAAGGGATTGAATGTAAGGATGAGCCAAATTGAGCTTTTGGCTTAACAATCAACTTTTAAAATCAAATTTAAGTAAAAATTAATTCAGTCAAATCCCTTACAGCTTGAGCCCACTTGAGGTAACATTAAAGACAGACAGACAGAAAGACTCACTTTTATATATATTAACAGATATATAATTAGAGTTTTCCCCACCTAATATCCTGATTATAGATTTTTTATTTCTTAATTAGTTGTTTTTGGTTTTACAACGCCCATTTTAGAATACCCAAAATAGTTTCCTCCCTTTTCCCCAGATTTTATACCAAATTTAAGCACATAATACAATATCTTTAAAATTTATATTTCATATCTTGTGTCTTGTGTCTTATTTTAGATACCTTGGTATCATTCTTGATTACAATTCATTACACACAACAATCAAGTGGTTTTATTTACATGTTGAGTTGCTATTGTGTTTCATTTTTGGTTTGGTTTTGCCTCACCGCGCTTGAGTTTATTTTGTTGCTAATTTATATATTAAGCATGTTTATACTGAAGGTCAACTCACACCAT
Source organism: Entomophthora muscae (assembly GCA_014839935.2). NCBI lineage: Eukaryota > Fungi > Entomophthoromycota > Entomophthoromycetes > Entomophthorales > Entomophthoraceae > Entomophthora > Entomophthora muscae. The sequence continues at coordinate 159,374 of QTSX02005753.1, forward strand.
TTTTTTGTGAATCCATGTATCTTGGTTTGTATTTTGAATAGTTTTATTTGGCATGTGAGCACTTTGTTGCTGTGTTGACCCATTTTGTCCATTAACACCAAAAATTCCTGTTAACAGAGTGTATATTTTACACTGAATGTTGGAATTTGCTTAAATCTGAAGTATTTTTGGTTGTTGTCATAGCTTTTAAAACTAATGTATTGGTTTGTTGTTGGATCAAGTTTTTCACTTTAATGACTTAGTTTATTTGTTTTTCAAAAGCCTTAATAAACATAGTAGCTTTGTAATATGGCTAAATTATTTTAATTTGTGTGATAAGTTTTTTTTAAAAAAAATCAGTGTGCATATTTGTTATGTGTCTGGACAATTTTGTCCATTAGCACTCTTTTTCTATGAAACGAGCTTTTATTTCTACCAAAAATTGAATTTGTTTTGGACTGAACTGAGATTGTTCTGGGTTAGCATATTTTTGTTAATCTCAACAGGTTGTAAAGCTACTGTATTCCAGAACTGCCACATGTAGGATCAGGAATCAGATTTTGTCTTGTTAGCAAGTGAAAATCATATAAATAAAATTGAATTTTCTTTCCATTTGGTTACACATTGCAACAAGTTATAATAAAGCTATAAACTTAGGTTACATCAAATTATTAAAAGATACATGTAACCATATCTTGTTTTTAAATAATATAGATTGCATGAGATTGATTAAAATTTTCTTAGTGGTATTTATATTTAAAGAAAAATACTAATTTTTTTAGTAGGCACTGATCTTTAATATAATTCTTTTTTAAACAGGGGATTTATATATTTTTGGATTTTTAAAATTTTACTTTTTATAGATAATATATATATGTTCCGGCGCTTTTTTTTCTCAATAAAAAAATAACAGACACTTTGGCCGAGCGGTTAAGGCTTCCCCCAATACCTTCCCTATTTATCAAATAAAGTAATAAAGTTTCCTGAGCCCCTGCTGGGGGTTCTTTTAAAAAATTATTGGCCGAGCGGTTAAGACGTGAGCCTAGAAAGCTCATGGGGTTTCCCCGCGCAGGTTCAAATCCTGCAGGTGTCGTTTTACTCAAAGAAGCAACCTTTTTTATTTCGAGCTTGAAAGTTTCATATGGTAAAATGATTGAGTTTTTATTTAGATGATTATACAGTTTATTAATATACGTAATAGAAAATCAATACAGAAAGCATATAATTTTCAATTATAAACTTGTAAGCATATTATTGCATTCCAGCAGCTTAAATGTTGTGCTATTATGTGTTAGTGTGAAATAAAGCTAAGAATTTGTATATCAGTACCATAAAAATAACTATATTTTGCTATACCTTTTATCAATAAAGATTACCAAAATCAAGTACTAACCTCTGGGAAGTTACTTTATAGAAATCAATCAAACTATTTCTTCTCATGCTGAAAGCCATAAATGTCCAACCCTATCACTATTCATTAAGACTAAGTCTCAATAAAAATAAATGTTTGTCAGGGTAAAGTAAAGTGAGAGCTTGTCATAATTGATCAAATGGAGAATGTACACCCAAATGAGGATGACATTACCAATGGGGAGAAGAGAATGCGTGTTTACTCAGAAATGGTAACCCTTGAAGAGTGAATAAGGAAAGTTACAGCAGAAGATTATGCACAGGTACATCAAGAAGACCTTAGTTTGGCTCAATGTCAAGGAATCAGCAGCATAGATAGGCACATATTCAATTTTGCGGGGTTTAGGAATCAGTTCAGCAGGAGGAGGAAGATTACCAGGAAATTGCAGAGATGAGAAAGCAGAATCTAGCCGTCTGGTTATTAAAAATCTGATTGGAAAATATTGAAATAAATGAATCACTGAGGAAATATATATATTGAGAGTGAAATATTGTTGTAACTGTGCTGTTTTAGCAGAGTTACACAGGGAAAAATATTTAGAAGATAGATAATAATCTTTATTGTGAGATAGTGATTATATAGCTATTGTGAATCAATGGATAGCAGGAACATGATTGGTGATCACACAAATGATGGAAGAGGGGGTGGCTTGATCCTTATAATGAGTCAAGCGCCAAATTGAGATATCCACCGTGAAGGATCATCATCTGTTCAAGTTGATAGATTTGGTAATTTGAGTTGACTTCCTAGTCTGGCTTTGAGTGACCAGGTAATCAGATTGCAGGTCACAAACCCGCTTGGTTGGAACCTTGCTGGCAGGTTGAGCCTGTGGTTTGGACACCCCCGGCTGAAGGTTGGCCTCTTCTGGAGGCAGGTTGTCAGGGAGGTTGTTGGGAGCCCGGGCGCCATATTGAACCAGTTGTTGCTTAGTGGCGGGCAGGGCGGTTTCTTGTTGTTTCTGTCTTGCTTTGCAGGGTTGTGGTGTAAGGTCTTGTCTTGCTTGCGTTTCCCAAGTCCTTGCACGAGGTAAGTGTTATTGTTGTTTACCTTTTGAATGATTGCTGGACCTACTTTTTTGGGTTGTAGTTTGCTTTTGTCAACATTCATGACCCAGACTTTGTCCCCGACTTCATGTCTTTGACAGATGGGAATGAAGGTCTTTTGTAAGTGTTCCTTTTCTTTGGATGCTTGTTTGCTGTTGGCCTCTATTACTTGTGGATCTGAGCAAGAGGGGACTTGACTTGGAATTTCCAGTTTGGGTCCTGTCAATGCTTGAATGATATTTGGCTGTGTGCTGTATACCAGTTCACACAGGCTTTTCCCAGTGGATCTGTTCACTTGGGTTTGGCACACAAGTAACACAGTTGGTAGCTGCTTATACCAGTCTTCAGGTCTCCCGGCAGTGAGTTTGGCTAGGGCTTGCACAAGGCTACCATTAAGCCGCTCTACATGTCCATTGGCCTGTGGATGGTATGGTGTTGTGACAATGTGTTTGACCCCATTCTTGGTGAGGTACACATTGGTGTCTTTGGAGGTCAATTCTTTGCCCCCATTGGTTATCAGGAGTTCTGGCTTTCCAAACCTGCTGATTATTTTCTTGCCAATGAATTGTTGGACGTTGTTACCGGTGTGTGCCTTCACCACTTGGGCTACTGGCCACCTTGTCGCAAAGTCAATGGCTGTGATGATGTATTTTTTGTTGTTGTGCTTTCCTGGCATGGGGCACATGATGTCAAGAGCCCATACTTTAAACAGTAGTTGGGTTTGAATGAGGAGTACAGACTTAGGCGGGGTTTTGCTTTTGGCAAACTTTTCGCAGACCTTGCACTGTTCTAGAACTTCCTGGACATTGCAGTATAAGGTTGGCTGCCAGGCTTTATGTTTTAGGAATTCTTATAGATTCCGGCTCTTGGTGTGTCCAAGATCTCTGTGGTAGCAAAGAATGGTATTCACTTGTTGATGTGTGGGGATGTAGGGGATGGTTGTGCCATCTGAAATTTTTCTGTGAAGAGTCCTGTATACATCAGCAAAGAGGTGTTCATTCTTGATGACCATTTATTTGGTGATATTGGTTGTGCCTGCGGGGAACCCTTTGTCTTTTGTACAGAGCACTAGGAGAGGCCAGTCTGGGTCAAGCCCATTCTCTCCCCTAGAAGCACAGACATACAGGCAGGACAGGGCGTCTGCCATGGCAAGTTTAGCCCCAGGCTTATATTGGATGAGCATGTTAAACCTTTCTAAGATTTCCATCCACTGTGCTTGGCAACGTGACAGGTTTGCTTGTGTCTTGAAATAGATGAGCGACTTATGATTGGTTAGTGCTGTGAATTCTTCCTGCTGTTCCAGGTAACAGCGCTATTTGACTAGGCAGTGTATGATGGCCAACAGTTCTTTGTTGTGGATTGGGTATTGACACTTGCCATCCGTCAGTTTGCGCAACTCATAGGCTACGGGCAGGAAATCACCATCACTATTCTTAATTTGTAGTACTCCCCCAATGGATGCATCTTAAGTGTCATTTTCCATCTGGTATTCCCTGTCTCATTTGGGGTATTGTAAGATGGGCGCTGTTGTGAGCTTTTCCTTGAGACGTCTAAAACAGAGGTCACATTGGGGGGTCCATACAAACTTGGACTTGACGCCTGTTATGGTGGACAAGGGGGCGGTCAAGACGCCACAGTTGGGTATGAAGTGTTGTACATATGCTACCATTCCCAAGAAAGTGTGGAGTTATGATTTGTCCTTGGGAGATGGCATTTTGCAGATGGCTTGTATCTTCTGGCTGTTGGGGTTGATGCTGTATTTTGGGACTATATGTCCCAAGAAGGGTAGTTGCTCTTGGAAAAGCTGACATTTGGAGGGCTTGGCCAACAGTTTGTGTTGTTCCAGGGTTGCAAAGACTTCCTCCAGGTCTTTGTGGTACTGTTCCACCAAGGGGCTGTAGACAATAATATTGTCCAGGTACACTAGTGCGTGTTTGCCTATGTGTGGCGCAAACACTTTGTTCATGAAGGTTACAAAGGTGAACGGGGCATTGGTCATGCCAAAGTTGAGTACCACACATTTGTAGGAACCATACTTAGTGTGGAAGGCTGTCTTGGGGATGTCTTCCTCCTTGATGCAAATCTGGTTGTAGCCTGCAGTTAGATCAATCTTGGAGAAGACAGAGGCTCCTCCCAAGGCGTCAAAGAGATTGTCAATTAATGGTAATGGGTAACAATTCTTAATGGTGACTTTGTTTAAGGCGCGGTAGTCTGTGACCAGGCGTAAGGTACCGTTCTTTTTAGCCACAAAGAATACAGCAGCCCCAAAGGGAGACTGTGAGGGGCAGATAAGTCTTTTTTCCAGTGCCTCTTTGAGATAGGCGCACAATGTGTTGTCCTTGTTTGGGGTCAGCCTGTAAATGGGGCGTGCCTTGGGTACAGCCCCCTTGAGTTGGATTGAGTGTTGGATGTGTTTCTCAGGGGGTAGCCCAGGTAACACCTCCTTGAAGATTTCTGGGAGCCAGGCCACAATGTTGCAATCTTGCGTGTGGAGGTGTCCATGTGGTCCTTGAAGTGTATGATTTCATACTGGAAGGAGTCCCAGTCAATTGCTTTCAGGCTTTCCTTCTTGTCCAAAGTCTCCGTGATGCGTACAAAGATGTGGTCTTGTAGGAATTGGTCTACAGAGTCCAGGTAGATTTGGTGGTTGACACCTTTACACTTGATGGCCAACACTGAAGTTGCCCAGTCCATGTGGGGGTTGTTTTTCCATAACCAGTCTAGTCCCAGTACAATGTCAAACTTAGGGAAGTCAATGACAGGATCTTGGATGGTGGAGTGGAGGTTCTTAAGCATGACAGAGAAGGGGGCAGTTTCTTTTGTCACGGCAATGTGATGTTCATCAGCCAGGACCACGTTTTTAATCCGCAAAGGATTAGTGGCCAGCTTGAATTTATCCACAAAGCTGCTGTTAACTAATGTTTGATCTGTGCCTGAGTCCAAGAGTGCTGAGCCTGAGTAACTGCAAAAGCGGAAAGGGTAAGACATCAGTTTATTGGGATGTCTGGCAATGGTGTACAGTACCAGGTCTTCTGAGGGCACTTGGATCATTGGGCATTGGTCCACGTCTTTGGGTTGGTATTCATTGTTGGGCAAGTCAAGAGTTGCGTGGGGAGAGCTTGGCTTGCTTAGTGCTCTCCCTGGGCTTTTCCCTCATCTTGGTTGCCTTGGGTGGTGGCAACACAGAAATGGGTACAATTTGATTGGCCATTATTTCCATTCCCATTCCCATTCCCATTTGAACCCGTGGGCTTGTGGTTGTTGTTGTTGCTGTTGCCTCCAGGAGGTGGTCAAGAGGAGCGCCCGCTTGGATGGGAGTCATTGGGTCTTTCTTGTTTCCCAGTCTGTGCCTTGTGCAGAGCGTTGGATGTTTGTTCTGCCTTTTCTGCTTCACAGTACATGCTTTGCAGTTTGGTAACCTGGTCCAGGTTCACATGTCTCATCACGTGCAACTTGAGAGCGCTGTAGTACATGAGGTATGTTGCTGGGGTGTCAAAGGCCATGTTGGATGGGGCGCAGAGACAGAGTTCCTTGTAGTCGCAGGTGAGTTCATTAAACGTGCCTGTCTGGGTCAGGTTCTTTACTTGGCGTATGATCATGAGTGCCTTATCCTTAAGCACAAATCTTGTCAAGAAGTCCTGTTTGAAGGTGTCCCAGTTCTTGTCAGTGTGCTCTTTGTACCACTTGTTGCACCAGGTGCCAGCGTCATGGGTCATACAAATGGAAATCTCTGCAATCCAAAATTGCTGTGGGCATTCCATCTGGGCTAGCTTGCTTTGGGCGGACTGGATTCATGCAGCAGCATTGTCATTGTTGGCCCCTGCAAAGGGCTCCAAGGCGGCGCTACAAAGTCTTTGTGCAACATAGGCAGGCATGGTGGTTTCTTCAGCTGTTTGTGGCATCAAGGAAGGCGCCTGAAAGAACCCTTGGGTGGACAGGGCGTTGAAGGTGGGTAGCGGGATCACCATGTTTTGGTAGAGAACAAAGCCATTAGGTATCTTGGTACCAGGAGTATATGGCGTCCAGTTGGGCAGGAGGCCAGACATAATTCTGTCGAGGATTTGTTGGCCGCAGCGTGTGCGGGCAACAGGCGGAATTTTTCAAGATAAGGTAGGATGGAGAGCCTACCTGTGCTACAATGTTGTAACTGTGCTGTTTTAGCAGAGTTATACAGGGAAAATATTTAGAAGATAGATAATAATCTTTATTGTGAGATAGTGATTATATAGCTATTGTGAATCAATGGATAGCAGGAACATGATTGGTGATCACACAGCTGGATGGAAGAGGGGGTGGCTTGATCCTTATAATGAGTCAAGTGCCAAATTGAGATATCCACCGTGAAGGATCATCATCTGTTCAAGTTGATAGATTTGGTAATTTGAGTTGACTTCCTAGTCTGGCTTTGAGTGACCAGGTAATCAGATTGCAGGTCACAAACCCACTTGGTTGGAACCTTGCTGGCGGGTTGAGCCTGTGGTTTTGACAATATTTTAAACTAATAAGGTAGTTTGGTGAGGACAATTATTACTTAAAGCCTTTGGGTACATCTTGATAAGGTGGTCTCCTTATATACAATATTTAGACAGCTTACAGATACCACCAATGGTGGTTCTGTAAGCTGTTAACTGATCTCCTTTGAGGACAGGATTTGTTGACCAGCAGTTCAAGGAAGGAAAAATTGGGTGTGGGGCATCCACATCCCACCTGGACCAAATTTTCTGTGCCACCACCCACTTGCAATCAATTGTTAGATTTAAATTTACAATTGCCTCAAGCGGACAGGGCTTCAGGTTGGTGTGACAGTTCACATGTTTGGTGGTTTGCAGGCAGGGCTAATGTTGACCAAGTAAAAGTTTGGTTTTTGTTAAAGGTAGAGGCCTAGTAGGGAATGATGGCTACTAGGGAAGGTAAGGCCAAGCTAGTAGGTTTAAAGACTACTAGGGGCAGATGTTGTCTCCACCCAGCAGTAGATATTGGCTGCTGTGGGCTAGAGGTCCTCATCCAGCAGGGAACTGTGGCTGCTTGGGGTGAGGAATGAGATAGCTCAGCAAGGAACTTTAGCTGCTTTGGTGGGGAGTGATCTGGCCTGATGGGTAGCATGTGCTGCTCAGGCTAGAAGATGTTTGGACCCCTGGCAGGTAGCGCGGGCTGCCAGGGAGGGGATGAGCTTTGAGAGCTCTACAAACCCTGATACACTTACAGGAGGTCTGTGAGCAAGCATTCTACCTAACAGACTGGTAGGGTGTCCTTGTCTATGTCCCTATGGGAGCTTTGGGGGACCCAGAGTGAGCATTTGAGGGCATGGATTTGCTTGGAGTGTCACCAAGGCGGTTTGATCAGGGAAGCAGCTGCAGAACTTGATGTGATCAGGTCTCTGGGAAGTAAAGCTGATTACTTTGAGACTGAAAGCCCAGACTTCATCACCTGGGTGAGTAAAAACAACAGTATATACTTTGATGATCTATGGTTGAATAGCCTAAGTGGATTACCACTTGCAAGGGCTCATTCAAACGCCAGTTTAATGTAGACTCATGCCTGGGTCTACAGGTTCTGGTAATGGGGACTGATATAAAGAACCAAGGTGGTTCACAGAATCATCAGAGAAGAATAGTAAGAAGGACTGTTTGATCACAGTGAAGACTAGTTGAGAGACTGTTGGTTCATATTGAAGTTTGGAACCAAAAAGGGTTTTTTGTGCAGGTGGAACCAAGGTGGTTCCTAGTGAGGATAATCTGATGGACTGAAAGATCATGATTCAGGAGTAGCTGATCATGATGAAGAAGCTGTTTAAGGAATAAAATGAGCTGTTGGTGGACTAAGATGGACTGATTGCTGGTTAAGCTGAAGAGCTGAAAGATGTGGTTAAAGAGCTGGCTGAAGGACCAGAAGATGATGGTAAAGAACTGATGGTCTGGAGAAATGAGCAAAGATTTTGCCAGATTGATTTGCTGAGGATAGATGAAGGTGGGATGTTTTCCTTGTATTTTAAAATATTTGTAAATATATGGGGAAAACGTTTTAGAGGTCCAAAAAGAACAGTTTAAATAGTATTCTACTATTTAAATTGCTTTAGGTTGAATGCTGGGAAGACTGCTGCTGGAATAATGGACCGGTTAACACTTTGGTGCATAAAGAGCTGTTAATTTGAGCAGTTTAAGCAATGGAAATTGATTTCCTAGTTGGATCCCAGTGGAACTTTTGGAATGGTCTATTTATGCGCTCTGCATTCATTGGTTGAGTTCTGGAAGGTTTCCTGATGAATATGATTGGTCAGAAGCCAAAAGCTTAAAGTATAAGCAAGGAAATAGTGAATTAATACTTTAAGCTTTTGAGAAAGTAAGTATTTAAGCTTAAGTTATTATAGGAAAAAGTGAGCGGCAATGGTTTAAGCTTTTGAAGAAAGCCATTTTGAAGGCGGAACCGTTGGTAAAAAGACATTATAAGAAGGAAGCTACCTGGAAAGTTACAGGGTCTTTCCAAGTCTTTGACGGGGTTTTTTAAGTTTATGCCAAAAGGTTTTTGGAAGCCTTTTGATTGCCAGCAGGAGATTGGTTGGACTTATACAAGTGGAACAATAAGGCCACTAGAGCTATAAAGAGAGCTGAAGCCCAAGATAACAGAGCAGGAGCCCAAGATTAAAGAGCTGGAGCTTGAAATAAGGAGCTGGATCCTAAGCGCGGCACATGAGTCTAATTCTAAGGCGCAAGAGTCCAAGTTTAAGGAGCAGAGGTCCAAGAACAAGTACAAGGAGTCCAAGATATTGTTGGAGGACTCCAAATATTGACAATTCCATATTGTTTCCCTGACCCCCTGGTCCATATACCAGAAGGTTTTTAAGGGGATCTTCCTTCTGAGAGTAAATAAAAGCCCATTTTGATCCCTATACATATTTCTGAGATACATTTTTCCTTACTAGAGAATGACAATCCCTTCCAGCCGGTCCCTGGCTACAATCCAGGACACACTTTGGGAACTGGTGGACAGGAACCCCACAGCCAGGTTTCCCTGGGTGGCGGCGCTTTGGCTGAGCCAGACCTGGGAAAACTATGGCCATGACATTACTATCCTTCCTTGGTAACAAGGACTTACCACCTCCTGGGAGTGCTGCCAGTGCATAGTTCTTGTGGGCAAGAGGGAGTTTCATGGCAGCTAAGGTGGCCTTTACCAGAAATACTGCTTGGGGATTGTTCTCGTGGAATTCCTGGAGCATTTCCTGGGTGTGAGTGAGGTTCCAGTGGGGAATCCAACAGTTTTCTGAGGCTGGGTATCCCTTCCAGGCTACTAGGTAGTGCAGGAGCTTGCAGGATAGTTTAGATGCAATTATTGATTCCAGTTCATATTCCAGTTGTTCATCCACCACTATGGGGTCAGGAGTAGATACAGGGGGACCTTCATACTTAGTTACTAGGCATTCATGGAATGTGCTGAAGATGTGGAAGGAGGGAGGGAGGTCCAGTTGGTAGGCTGAAGATCCAATCTTCTTTAAGATTCTGAATATACCTACTCTTTTGGGACCTAGCTTCCTGCAGGGTACTTTTAGTCCCATGTTCCAGGAGTCAACCAGTACTTGATCACCAATCTCATACGCTGGGCCCTCTCTTCTTTTCATGTCTGCATAAGCCTTATAAGTTGTCACGGCATGAGTTAAGGACACTTTGACTTCTTTGTGGATTCTTTTTAAAGCTGCTGCCTGTGAGGATGCCAATTCCACTTTGCTACCTGAGAGTGAGCCAAATTTACATTGGGGGTTGTAGCCATAATTTGTGTAGAATGGGGAGACATTAGAAGAGGAGTGTGGGGCATTGTTGTAAGCAAACTGGGCCATTGGTATGTTAGGGACCAGTTATCTTTTTTAGAGTTAGAGCAGCATCTAAGAAATGTTTACAAACATTGATTCACCCTCTCTGTCTGGCCATTGAATTGGGGGTGGTAGGCTGTTGATCTGAATAACTTAATGCCTAGGAGTCTGGAGAATTCCTCCCATAATTGTACTGTAAATTGGGGACCTATGTTGCTTATGATCTCTTGGTGGATTCCATGGTTGGCAAAGACATTGTTGACAAACAGTTTGGCCATCTCAACTGATGTGATTGTGGTTTGGCAGGGGATGAAATGACCCATCTTTGTGAAACAATCTACTACTACCATGGTTGCATCATAACCATTTGATGGGGGGAGTTCTACTATGAAATCAACAGAAAGAGATGTCCATGGTCCATTTGGAATTTGTAAGAAAATCAGTAGACCTGTCTGTTTGAGACTGGAGGGCTTTGACCCAAGACAAATCACACAGCCCTTCAGGTACTTAGCTACGTCCAATGTGAGACCTCTTCAATCAAACTGTCTATGGATTATCTCTATGGTCTTAGTTTTCCCTTGGTGACCAACCAATATGTTTTCATGGTGGACCTTGATGACTTCCAGGAAAATATCACCATCAGGTACCCACAGATAACCATTGTAAAGTATGGTACAGTCTTCAGAACTGTAGCAGGTGTAGGGAGTAGATTGACTTGCCAACTTAAACAAATGAGGGTACTGTTTGTCTAAAGGTTGCATCAACTTAACTCTAGCTATCAGGTCTGAGTTGGTAGGTTCTTGGACACTTAGGGTGCAGATTGTTTCCATGGGATGAGAGGATAGAATGGCGCTGGGGGGAATCATGACCTTTTTATTGAATTTTTGTTCAGCCTTAACATCTGGAAGGAATGCTGGGTTACAACTGAGTGAGTCTGCCAGATGGTTATCAATACCCTTGATAAACTTGTATTGGAATTTGAACTTGACTAGAACTTTGTACCATCTAGTCTGAAGTTCAGTTAAGAGATGAGGTTCCTGGTAATACAGTAGGGCTTTGTGGTCTGTCCTTACTGTAAATGAGTGTGTGGCTGAGAAAAGGTGATGCTGCCAGTATTTCATAGACTCTACTACTGCTAATAACTACCTTTTATAGATCATATAGCTGAGCTCTTTGGATCTCATTTTCCTAGAGAAATAGCCCACAGGGTATTCTAGTCCATCATCAGCAGTTTGTAGAAGAACTAAGGCAATGGAAAATTTGGAGGCATCTGTCACTAAGATGAAGGGTTTGGAGGCATCAACATGGTGGAGCATGGTTATAGAACACATGATGTTCTTAACAGCATTGAACGCAGCATCACAATTTGCGGACTATTCCTGAGTTCTTCTCCCACTAGCAGCGTAAAAGGGGCTGCTGTTTCTGACAAGTGGGGGGTGAAGAGTTTCAAGAAGTTACATGCTCCCAGGAAACTGTGGAGTTGGGTAATGTTATTTGGGGTCTTCCAATTCCTTATTGCAGCTTCTTTGTCAGGGGAAATGGCATGGCCTTTCTCCAAGATCAGATTTCCTAAGAAAAAATCTTACTCCTGAAAAATTTACATTTGCTCAGTTTGATGACAAGATTGGCCTTTTGGATCCTTTCCACTATGGCACAAAGGTAGGTGGCATGAGACTCCTCATCTGGAGAGTATACTAAGATGTCATCCATGTATGCAATAGCACAGCTCCCAATGAGGTCACCCAAGACTGCATTGATCATCTTCTGGAATACTGCTGGGGCGCTTTTTAGATCAAAGGGCATGACTTGGTACTGAAAGATGCCTTTCTTAGTCCTGAAAGTGGTGAGCCATTCCTGATCTTCTTTGATGTGCATCTGGTTGAAAGCATTTAAGAAGTCCAGCTTTAAAAAGATCCTAGCTTTCTCCACCTCCATAGAGACATGAGACTCAATGGGCATGGGGTATAGGTCTGGTACAGTCACATTGTTCAGGTTGCCAAAATCAATTCAGGGGCGTAATGATCCATCAGACTTTTGAACAAAAAGCAGTGGAGAGCATATAGGAGAAGATTTCCTAAAGATCTGTCCTTTGGATTCCATGTCCTTTGTCCATTCTTCTAAGCATTGTTCCTCATTTAGGTTCAAGGGATAGATAGGAGAAGCTACTTTCACCAAATCAACAGTGAGTTTAAACTCAAAGTCAAATTGTGAGTGTGCAGGGAGACCATCAGCCAGCTTAAAATCAAAGGCTGTGTGTAAGTGGGAGAGGCATAACAGAAGGACATTAAATGTTGTGGTGTGTTTTGTTATTGCCAAGACTGACATTGAGATGTGAGGGGCTTCTTTCCCAAACAGGATCATTGGTACCTCCAAAGAAATTCTGGCAGGATGAGCAATACTCAGTAGGTTATCTTTGAGGATTGGGGTGATATTGTGCTCCTGCCACCATTCCACACCTAGGATCACAGGGTATTTCAGGCGCTTTGCCACTGTGAAGTCAGAAACAAAGGCATGATCAGTGATGGAGAAGGATAATGTGTGACATAGTATGAATGAACAGAAGACATTGGATACCCCTCCTTTGCACAGAGCACCAGGATTATATTCCAAACCTAGCTAGTCAACCAGATCTTTTGAAATGAAGTTGTTGGTGACACCAGTATCTACTAAAGCTACAGCTTTTGTTAGATGTGATGTGGAAGCAAAGGAACAATGAAACAAAAAATACCCCATCTTTGTTTTATTTGATAGAGGGGGATGATTGGAATCAACTTGTACCTGGAGTTGAGGAGCTGTTTGAATGGACAACAAGTCCTCATTCAAGGCTACAAAGGATTGGTCAATCACAGGTTCAATGACAATAGGCTTGAGGCAAGGAGTAGGCACAACCTTATTCATAGTGGCAACGTGGAGATCCAAAATAGCCTAAGCCTTGGCAGATAGCAATGGAAAGTTTGGGTTGAAGAATATAAGCTTACAGGCATTGGTGGTGTTACCTGAAGTGGGCACTTGGGAGTCAGTAGAGTTCAAGTTTGCCAGGGTAGTACTGGAGTTGTCAATATTGTAAAAGGAGAGTGCAGCCAGGATAGAAATGCTCTGAGGAGGCAAGCTGCTGAAAGGAGCTATAGCCAGAGTAAAGACTGGGGTCACAAGAGATTGAGAAACCTCAGGGGATATGGGCCCTTGTGGAGCGGCTGGCTCCTGTTGACTTTTCAAGCAATTCAACATGGGAGGAGCCTTCAACAACAGAGGCTGAGTGGGCTGCTGGGACATTACTAGCTTACCCCCAACTGCTTGCAGGAGGCACTGTATCATATCAGAGACAAAAGCGGAAGGGTGCAAACAGGGTGACAAGCTTTGACCGGTGTGGTCAAGGCTGAGATAGAGGGCCTCAAGCTTAGCGCTTTTGGGGAGTGATGACTTATTGGCATTGGCTTGAAACTGCTTGAGGTGCAAGGGTAGAGGTTGAGGGCCTTGGGAACTTGAGAACAGGGCTTTGTAGTCAATCAAGGAGGAAGTTGCTGGAGCTTGGCACGTCACCAAAGGAATTAGGGCTGACACATCATCAAAGGAGTTGGGTGCTTGTTCAAGAATAGACAAACATCACTCATGGGATTCAGGTTCTGCTTGTTTGATTAAGAAGCTGAGAAGCTTCTGAGGGAAACCATGCTGGGTCCATTCCTCAGCCAGTGCCAAGCTTTTTTTGCAGTATTTAACAAGGGGGATGGAAGGCTAGGAGTAAGCTGCCAGAATTTGAGGCGTGAGAGTAAAGTATAACAAGGTTATGTGATCTCTATCTTTGCAAAAAATGGATATAACAGGGGAAAGAAAACCACTTCACAAATAGTCCAAAATGAAGTAATGAGCATTATGGAAGTCACCACTGAAATATCCATGATGCAAGAGAATGATCTAACAACAAAGATGAGCAGGCCATACAATATATCAAAATTAGAGTAGTTTGATAATGTCAGGATAAAGTAGAGTGAAAGCTTGTCATAATCAATCAGATGGGGAATGTACACCCAAATGAGGATGACATTACCAATGAGGAGGAGACAATGCATGTTTACTTGGAAATGTTAACCCTTGAAGAGTGAATAAGGAAAGGTGAAGCAGAAGATTATGCACAGGTACATCAAGAAGACCTTAATTTGGCTCAACGTCAAGGAATCAGCAGAATAGATAGGCTCATATTCAATTTTGCGGGTTTCAGGAATCAGTTCAGCAGGAGGAGGAATATTACCAGGAAATTGCAGAGGTGAGAAAGTAGAATATAGAAGTCTGTTTATTACAAATCTGATTGGAAAATATTGAAATAAGTGAATCATTGAGACAAGATCTTTATTGAGAGTAAAATATCAAACTACTAAGGTAGTTTGGTGGGGAAAATTGTTACTTAAGGCCTTTGGGTACATCTTGATGAAGTGGCCTCCTAGAATACAACATTTGGACAGCTTACAGATACCACCAATGGTGGTTCTGTAAGCTGTTACCTGACCTCCTTTGAGGACAGGATTTGTTGACTAGCAGTTCAAGGAAGGAAAAATTGGGTGTGGGGCATCCACACCCCACTTGAACCCAATTTTCTGTGCCATCAACAACTTGCAATTGATTGTTAGATTTAAATCTACAATTGCTGCAAGCAGGCGGGGCTTTGGGCTGGGTTTCCCTGGGTAGCAGCACTTTGACCAAGCCACACCCAGGAAAACTATGGCCATGAAAATGTTAATAAGCAAATATAGTTTAATTTAGAGCATCCTCATCAATACTATATTAATTTTGTCAAAACTTTATGGTTTTGAAGAACATTTATTATTAGAGTATATATTCAGGAAACTGTGGTAAAATCAACTCCCTGGTGCTCAACACTATAGTAAAGTGAGAATTCAGCTTTTTTCACTGATCAACAACTGGAAATCAACACTTTTTAAATTAAAAGATCTTGATGTTCTGAAAATTTTTAATAAAAAATCAAGCTATACAGCTATGGTATACTAGAGTGACCCCAGAGAGCTCAAAAATGCAATAAAAACAGTGCCTTAATAACAATAATAAGGAAAAATAAGAAACTATTTCTCATTTTACTATGCATTTACACTCTTTATTATAAAAATATTTTTGATTACCATATAAATTGAAATTCCAATGAAACAAAAATAAACATAAACACAACAATTAAAGTTATGCAAAATATGAAGACATATTAATACTTATTTGATATAGTTCATATACTGTAGATTCAGAACCTGAACATAAAAATGCGGGATTGTCAAATCCTTGGTCCAAATTTTGAATCACTTTTGCGGGTAACTCAGCTGAGTGAAAATTAAAATATTTAATAAAATTAACCATTTAATTTGACTTTTTTGGTTTATTTAAATTGGCAAATTTCAAATCCCTCAAGCAGATAACTCAACTAACAAAAGACAAAACTCAGCAAAGAAATGTGGGATACATGAATCAGAAATGCAGGATTTTAATGTACATTTTGAGAATTCCTGTATGTCAAACAAATCATAGACATCATGTAAAAATTAACAAATCTGAAATTGTGGGATTGTCAAATCCAAGAACCAAGTTTCAAATCATAATTGCAAGGAATTTGAAATAAATATAATTTATGGGTGTCTTAAAAAGGATGCTAAAGGATCTAGAGTGGATTTGTGCTAATTCTTTTAGGAATTATAGGCATTCCCAAAAATAACCCTATTCCATTTTAGGGTGGCTAAAATTTAGATCCTACTATTCACAAAATTAACATAAGTAACAATAAATTGACTAAATTATACACTCCTCTTTTTGAGTTTAAGTTTTTTAATAAAAATTTATTATGTCTTCTTCTAACACCAACCAAGTCAACGAGCTGTTCCCTGGCCTTGACAAAATCATGCAGGGCTACACTGGGTCTCTTAACGGTGAAGCCTCTGTCTATGGCCACTCCCAACCTGCAGGCCCCTCTGCAAGCCCCACTCAGGAGTGTGTTCTTTCTCCTGAAACTTCTAGCATGGCCCTGTTTTCCCATCATGCATAGGCAGCTACCAACCCAAATCCTGTAACAACAATGGCATCCAGAACCAGCCATTTGAGCCATGGGGTCACCCAGAGAGTCCCAAACTCCAAAACAGCCAATCAGATGGCATTTATCAGTTCCCAAGATGGACACATTCCTCTCCCAGCCAATCAGCCTGCAAGACACAGAAGAAAATTGATCACTCCAGAGATTGTTCTCAAAATGGTTGAAAAGCAAGGGATGCTTATGTCCCTTGGGGAAATTGCAGCCACAATGGGGTTTGAAAAGTCCACTGTGGCTGCAACCCTGTGAGCCCACACCAACTGTGGCTCCCCTACCAAGAAGACCCCAACTGGTGCCTGTTCTTTGACTGAAGGTGAAAAAGCCCACCCCCCTCATAATGGCTATTTTGGAGCGTGACCTGTGGATGCCCCTGGTCCAGGTCTGTCTCCAACTGGGACTCCACGGCATTTTCACCAATAAGAGAACAGTGAATTTGTGGATGCACAGAGTTGTGGTTGCCGCCAGACTCTTATCCAATCAGGTTCTTAATGGCCCCATTTTAGTGGACACTGACCCCTATGATTCTATCAGCATCAATTTTATTAAAGGAAGGGCAATGAGTGCCTTTAATGATGTAATCTTCCTGTCATATGCCAAGATTTTGGCAAGGCTTCAGGACTTTGGGGAAAAGGCATCTAGTCTGACGTATACAAACGCAGGCCAATCCTGTATTGATTTGTTGGGTTTTTGTTGGCAGTTTCCCCATTGGGTGTCAATCATTACTCTGTGTTATCAAACACAGCAGATGGGTATGCCTACCAGACAGAGCTCAAGGTCATGCTGGAGGAGTGGGCTATCCAAAACGCCGCGTACACAGTTGTACTGAGTGCCAAGATGGAGCAGTGGGGATGGGCAACCCAAGAAATCAGGGCTGCAAGGCATACCTGTTGGTCCTACCCCATTAACCACACCAACATGCATTTTGCAGATGTATGTCTCTACAATTTTGGTTCCACCTTCAGGCGCTTAAAGCCTGCCACCTACAACAAACTATGCACCCAAATTGATAAGGGTTATTAGCTTTTCCCTTCTGTGTTTGTCCAGGACCTATCAGATCTTGTCATTTTCTATGCAAGTGATAGTGATAAGTCCAGAAAGGACTCCTGCCTCCCCCCACGCCAATCCATTTGTTTCACCAAGCCCACATATGTGATGGAAGATAAATTTGAGCAATTGAAGCAATCAGCTCTTGCTGCCCCTTCCCAGTCAACAAACCCTGCCTCCCCAACCCCCCCCATCAAGCCACCCGCCTTCCAATCATGACTCCCAAACCACTGTCCACCCCCCACTATCTCAAATGCTGTTCCTTTCACAGGCGCAGATGAAGGCAATGTTCATTCAGCCCATTCCCTCCCCTTCTTGTCCTTTGATGAGTAAAATAAACCTTTTATTTGTGGCAACTTATTAAAATTAATATTTCTCTTTCAATTCACAATTAACAATATTTCTTTTACATTGTTAGCATTTCCCATATTTTAAAAATGTGTTGTACATTTGATGTGGTAAAATATAATTATTTGCACAAATATTTTTCATAATCAATAATAAATCAAAGACCTTAAATGTAAATATTGCATTGCAATATTGCAATTAGACGTCAACTCTTGATATTTAGATATTATGTGCATAACTCAATGCTTTTTGTTTAATAAAATTCACTACTAACTTGGCCTTTTTCATTGTAATTTATTGAAATGGACTGTGTTTATATTAGAGAGCAATTAACACTTAGTACAAATATTAATACATAGTGCACTTTACAGCCTGTATATTTACCTATTGGTGATAATTCTGTAAACTTTTCAGTCAGATTTTGCGAAGTAATGATAATGTAATGGATTAATAAATTACTGTTTATTATCATTAATTGACTGTTTTTCTTTTCTGTGGCAATAGTGCATTTTCTGATATTTACGCACTGGTTTCCAATTGGTTGGTTTCACATCCAATCACACAGGCAATAGGAAATCAAGTTACCACTCCAAGACTGGATGCTGTTTTGGTGGCAACTTGATTTTCTATTGCCTGTGCAATTGGATATGAAACCAACTAATTGGAAACCAGTGTATAAATATCAGAAAATGCACTATCACCACAGCAAAGAAAATCAGCCAATTAATTATAATAAACAGTAATTTATTAATCCATTACATTATCATTACTTTGCAAAATCTGACTGAAAAGTTTACAGAATTATCACCAATAGGTAAATATACAGGCTGTAAAGTGCACTATGTATCAATATTTGTACTTAGTGTTAATGGCTCTCTAATATAAACACAGTCCATTTCAATAAATTACAATGAAAAAGGCCAAGTTATTAGTGAATTTTATTAAACAAAAAGCATTGAGTTATGCACATAATATCTAAATATCAAGAGTTGATGTCTAATTGCAATATTGTAATACAATATTTACATTTATGGTCTTTAATTTATTAATGATGATGAAAAACATTTATGCTTTAGGGGTAGTACTATAAAAATCAGTTTTTTGATGTAATTCAAACAAAATGTCAAATATCTACAGCCTTATCAACAAATTAGAGTCCGCCCTCCAAAAGGTTGTCAAGCTTGAACATAACATGAGGTAAATTGTGGTAAATCAACTGGGAAATGAGGGAAGGGCCTTGGTCCAGCAAAAAAACTTTGAAAAATAGTCTGGGAACAATGGTCAAAAAAGAACACAAGGAAATAATTTTAAATCTTCAAAAAGAAATACTCAAGCAGTTAGATTTCAAAAGTGAAAGTTACAACTTGTGGGAATTCACAAAAACCAATAGAAAGAATACTCAAAGAATCAAACTAATTGAAGGAAATGAATTTCAAAGGAAATCAACACAGATGAAGAGGAAACTGACCAAATGGAAACAGAAGAAACCAAAACACAAGCAAGAAGCAGGAGCGCTTCAAGAAATACTGAAAATTTATCAAATGAAAATCAAGAGGAAACACAAGTTGCAAGAAAGATAAGGAGGATCAAGCTTAGGAAATCAAATGAAGAGCAGCCAACACTCATGAAGTTTGCTGAAGGGGCGCCTGTGGCTGAGGGGGCCACAGGGGAAACAATTAGTAAGTCTTTTTTATGTTTTACTTATATTTACTTTAGTTATAACCAGGAATGGGGACAAGGTTGCAGAAGTGGCGGCTTTTACGCCAAGTTGGTTCTATGGGGGTTACCAATCACTGGTAGTCCCTGTAAAACAAATAAATAAAAATCAAATAAATAAAATAATTCAACTGAATATGAATAATTTTGCAAATATCAAAACTTGAGCTAATTAATATTTACCACCTACGGGGTGCTTGCCGTGGATTAGGGAAGCATACAAAATAGGAGCAAATATCAACTTCAAAGAGATGAATGAAATTCACAGGGATATCAAACTGAACTTTGATGAATATATTTATGAAAGTATTCAGGATTCCCATTTGCAAATATCAATGAATATTAAGAAAAACTTAATAAAAACCGACTTTCAAATAGGAAATGAATATATTAAAGCTGAAATTTTTAATGAATTATTCAAAGCATTATCAAATAAAGTTGGGGATGCAGTCCTCATGAATTTGTTTAAACCTTTATTCATTTTGTTTGTGGAGGCATGGAGGGCAGATACAATTTGGGCGCCTCCTGGTACAATATTAAAATTCAGTCAAACATCCTATATAAACAGATTAGTTCAAGTGTGCAAGAAATTGAGCATGTTCTCCAAAAATATACCTCACAAAGAATTCAGGGCGCCATATACCTAGGAATCCTACTACATTGCATATTAAAAACTAACGTTAAAAAGTTGGAGGATGTACCTATACAAGTCAATATATGCCAATTAGCACTAGAACACCAGAAGACACCACAGGGTATAGGACAGTCAAGCACGTCCTGTATGACTCCTTTGCAATTGCATCATTGTATGGGTACTACATGCCTCCTGAAAAGAATCTGCTGATCAATTTGCTTACCTGCCTCCCTTTTATTAAGTGTTTAGCAACCACTGGGGTACAGGGCGCTACCCCTCTAGCAATTGCATCCAGGGTTGTCCACCACATACAGAAGAGTACATGGATCCAATTAGACACTCTAGCTAAAAATTTGATTTCAGGGTATAATTCCCCAGAATAATCACATTCCATTTGCATGTTGCATCTCTCTAATAAATTTTATTCCCTTGCAATTTAACTTTTTTATTTTTTATTTTTTTATTTTAAATATTATAATTTAATATTTAAAATTTAATATTTAAATTTTATTATTTAAATTTTATTATTTAAATTTAAATAATAAAATTTAAATAATAAAATTTAAATAATAAAATTTAAATAATAAAATTTAAATATTAAAATTTAAATATTAAAATTTAAATAAAATTTAAATAATAAAATTTAAATATTAAAATTTAAATATTAAAATTTAAATATTAAAATTTAAATATTAAAATTTAAATATTAAAATTTAAATATTAAAATTTAAATATTAAAATTTAAATATTAAAATTTAAATATTAAAATTTAAATAATAAAATTTAAATAATAAAATTTAAATATTAAAATTTAAATAATAAAATTTAAATATTAAAATTTAAATATTAAAATTTAAATATTAAAATTTAAATAATAAAATTTAAATAATAAAATTTAAATAATAAAATTTAAATAATAAAATTTAAATAATAAAATTTAAATATTAAAATTTAAATAATAAAATTTTATTATTTAAATTTTATTATATAAATTTTAATATTTAAATTTTAATATTTAAATTTTATTATTTAAATTTTAATATTTAAATTTTATTATTTAAATTTTATTATTTAAATTTTATTATTTAAATTTTATTATTTAAATTTTAATATTTAAATTTTAATATTTAAATTTTAATATTTAAATTTTAATATTTAAATTTTAATATTTAAATTTTATTATTTAAATTTTTATTTAAATTTTAATATTTAAATTTTAATATTTAAATTTTATTATTTAAATTTTAATATTTAAATTTTAATATTTAAATTTTAATATTTAAATTTTAATATTTAAATTTTAATATTTAAATTTTAATATTTAAATTTTAATATTTAAATTTTAATATTTAAATTTTAATATTTAAATTTTATTATTTAAATTTTATTATTTAAATTTTATTATTTAAATTTTAATATTTAAATTTTATTATTTAAATTTTATTATTTAAATTTTATTATTTAAATTTTAATATTTAAATTTTATTATTTAAATTTTAATATTTAAATTTTAATATTTAAATTTTATTATTTAAATTTACTATTTAAAATTTACTGTTTAAAATTTAATATTTAAATTTTAATACTGTAAATTCAGAACCTAAAGGTAAAAATGTGGGATTGTCAAATTCTTTTGCGTGAACTCACTAACTTAATGGAGTAATTTTCATCCCATAACAACTTAATTTTTTATATAAAAGGATGAAAAATATTCCAGTAAGTTTGTGAGTTCACACAAAATAATTTGACAATCCCGCGTTTTTACTTTTAGGTTCTGAATCCACAGTAATGATATTTTGATATTTAAGTTTTAATATTTAAATAATAATAGTAATATATCTAAATATATTATAAGACATTAGCTATCTTTGCTGTCAAGAAATCCTGATATATCAGGGTTGACTGATCCATATTCCCTTCACTAAAGCTATTGGCTAACAATAGACAGCCACAGTCAGGTTGAGAATTCTATTCCAGAATATGGAGAAACTATATCAAGATTGTTATAGTTCAGATCCAGAAGACACCTGAGACATTCCTGGTCTCAGGTCATGGGCCAATCCAGAAGCTTCTATAATTAGATGTTAGGCATTCTGGAATCCCAAAACAGACACAAACCCGCCCTATGGAATAAAGGCGGGAAAATAAAAACATCCTGTTTCACCAAGAAATGAGACAGAAGACAACCTGGGAAAATTCTGCACACTAGACCAAAAATAAGATGGGGCCTGGGCTATGGATATCAACTTAGTTGACCACAACTAAGTCAAGGGATATCTAGGCTAAAGAGGAGAAATCAGCAGCCTAGAATATTACCTCATTCCAAAACCTTATTCAGGTTTGGAATCCAACTCTGGGGGTAAAACTAGTAGCTTGGGGATGATAGGCTAGCTAGTAAGAGTTGTCTGCAGCTAAACGCCAGTCTGGCCGCTAGCTGCACACTATAAAAAGTCCTTCCAAGATCACTTGGAAGGCAGAAAATTAATAACCATCAACATTACTACTAAGCCAAATAGTAGTAGTGTCAAGTACAATAAGAGTGTATTATTGATACTTCCAGAATCCTGCCAAACCACCAAAGACAGTGTTGTGTCCCAAAGACCACAAGACTCCCATATCACTTGGCTCAAGCAGCAACAGAACACAGCCTGTTACAGCACCCATCTACACCAATTGGAAGCGCATCTGTCTTCATAAAGATCTCCTCATCCCAAAATGCATAATACAAATAATAAAAACTATATCTCTTCTTCCTCAAAATCCAAAAATCTTGACAGTTGCAAACACGTCAAATAATAAAAAAGAATTAAAAATGTTTTATTTACTAACTTGTCAAGTACAGGTTTCTTTATTACATAGTTAAACATCAAGAACTGAATTTATCTGCAACAGACGGCCTGCTCCACTTATATTATAAACAAGTGATTGTTTAGAACTCAAATTACTTTTCCCTTGTAATATAATTTGATGAATATATTTCCCATGATTGACCCAGGTCATAAGTACTAATTAGTAAGAGATACATGAAAATCATTGGTTTTTGTGTTGTGTGGCTATATGGTCCTGAAATATTAAGAATCAGATGATGACTTGAGAGGTCCAATTTGTGGCTTAAAAAAAGCCAAAGTACTAACAATGATTCACAATTATTTAAATAAAATTAATCTATTGCTATCATTTTTAATTTGTTTATTTGTTAAATCTACAGTCAGTATACTATTTGGTGGATTATAATAAAAAATACATAACTCTGTATCTAGAATAATTAATTTTAATTATATTTTTTACTAAATTTTATATGTCTATAATACAATCAAACATCACGTCATTATTTATAAATAATAATATTTAAGTCCTAATAAAAAACAAATAAAACCCAGAGTGCCCATTTATCTGATTGGCTTGGAGGCAAGGGCTTTGAGGAGGAAGGATCACAAGTGCTCTTAAAAAGCCACCACCACATCAGGTGGCATTGCAAATTGGCTGATCTCAAGAATGTTGAAGAGATCCTTGGTGTCCTGGGGGAGGCCTTTCTTCACCATATTTTTGATCCACCCAAATAAATCCTCAATTGGGTTAAGGAATGGAGAATATGGGGAGAGGAAGAGGAGTCTCATTGGACAGTCAGCCAGGCGGTGGCTGGCCAAATGGCTATTTTTATCAATGGGCTAGAACTTGGACACAACCAGATCCACTTTGTGGAGCCCAACATTATCCAACACAACAATGTTGGTTGTGTCCCGGTAATTAATCCAAAGGTACTCCTTGACGGCTTGGAGAAAATTGAGAAAAGTCCTGCTATTGTGGGAACCCTTGATCATTTGGTATTGGTCCAACCTGCAAGGACCAAGAAGCACAACCATGGAATAAGTCTGGGAACAAACAGCTGCACAATAAGCTACACTGTCCTTGGACCCGTTCTTGACCCACCCATGCCTAGACCTGAGTGAGGAGGGAAACAACACTTTGTTGATGTAGAAGAACTGTATGTTGCCAGTTTTCTTAAGGGCCAGATAAATCTTGGCATAAATGCATCAATCTTTGATTGTTTTCTTGCTATTCTTATTGTACGGAGAAACTCTGAGGACCTTCCAAGAGAAGCCCAATTTGACCATTGCTTTGTATACAAGAGTTTTGGAGACAGAAAGCCCAAACTCTGTGGTCAGCATTGATTGGACAGCAAATGAGTACAAGGTGGCAATTCTTGGATACCCACTGCTTGATTGTATCAATGTGCACAGGTTGAAGTAGGCTGGGCTGCCGCTTAGCCTTGTTGGATTTGGCAATTTGCCCGGTGTTGCTGTACTTTTTGTTGATGTTGCCAATATATCTGGCTGTGACCCCAATTTGGGACGCAATATCCCAAACTGCCATTCCCCTGTTCAAGCAGTTGAGGAGAGCTTCACACTCACTATCCATCAACTGACACTGGCCCTTGACAGGTACCGCAGAATCCTGGCTGGCAGGCTCAACACAGGAGATGGGGGCCTTCATATAGAAGGTGGGATCACGCTTGAATGAGCTGGCGCTGTCAATTGTGGCATATGATACAGGCACAGATGGCTCTTTGGTGGTGGTCAATGTCACAGTAGGTTCCATAATGCCGGGTATTGTTGTCCAAGTAAGAAGGCTTGGAAGGCTGGGAAACCTGTATCAAAATTGACCAAGTTAACGGATTTAAACCAAACAGGCAATTGAAAATGGGTCACGGCTGCTCCAGTCTGCCAGCTGAAACCAGCTCCCCCTTTCAAATAGATATTGATAAATTGACGTAATATGAGGGTCACCTGATATAAGCTTATTAATCAGCATGGTTGTCAGAAACTGGTCACGCAAGGGTTCTTTGCAACCTGGACTAGATACTTACTTAAAGATGCAGAAGGAATAGGAGATCAAGACTCAGGTGCTATTGCTTAGTCAATTTTTCTGATATATATTGAATAATTTTCCCTGTTTCAACTCTAAGAGTTGAGTCCTCCTAAATTTACGCAATAAAAATCAATTATCCCAAGTTCTAATTTTAAATTTTAAAAATACATCCTGTGATTGGGTTGTTGAGGTATATCCCATACAATCTGATTCTGAACAGAATCATTTCAGGAAGATGGGGCCCAGCATCTGGAACTTTGTTGTTGGCACCGCCAAATGTTAATTTTATGCTAGCCAATTTTGTACCTTCCCCCCATTCTTGAAACTGAAAATTGTGTCACTTCTCAATGCCCAGAATTCTACGCTGAAGATGCATTGATACTTTCCCAGGTCATTTATCTTGGTTTACTCTGGTTGGGACTGATTGTTCTACTTAATCCTGGAGTTACAATTGGAAATTCAACAAAAAATATCTGAAGCCGCGTTGGTGGTTAATCATCAATTCTATGTGGATTTGGGTGGTAATTCCCCATCATTTAGAAACGGCTTCATATTATCCAGTGATTTCTGTCACAGCCAATGGCTCATAGGACATGTCAAAAAACACAGGAGCAGGAAGTGGCAACTCTTGGATCAAGAGTGCAGGGTCAGGTGACAACTGGATAAACAGTGAAGGTGTAAGTAACCTCAGTGTTCCCAGTGACCCTAGTGTAGGTGACTTTGGTGGCAGGCCTTGAGAGCAGCTTATTTATTGTATTCAGGATGGTTGATCTGGCCTGGGATGCGGAAGGTGGTTGACTGGCAATGGCACCTTGTGAGGCCTGTTTGTTGGCATGACTTCCCTCAAGTTGGGTTCTGGGTCTGTTTTTGGACCCTCTGGGACACCCTCATGGACAGGCTGCTCCGCGGGCTGGTGCAGGAGCTGGTTGAGAATGCAATTGATGGTCCATAAAAATAAAATGAAAAATATATTTTATACAAAATATGTATTTATTTGGATTTATTGTTTTAGTTGTAGATAGTTGTTTTCTCTTGATTTAGTCTTGAATAGTAACAGAGCTTCTATATCTGTGATTTGAAGTGTATAATATTGTATACTTTCTGGGGTTGGATAATTTTAAAGTTTAATAACCTTTTATGTCTAAACATGGTTATTGAGATTGAATTTTTAGTTTGATTTTATCCAGAGTGGAGCTTCTTTATTTGGGTTGGTGTTTTCTAGTGTGCTTACTGTACATTAAATTTGGATTCCAGTTCTTGCAATTAATATCTGAGTTTACTAGTGGCTTTCAAAAGTGATTTGAAATTTGGTTCTTGAATTTGACAATCCTGCAATTTCAAAAAACATAGTAAACTTAATGAAAATGGTTGATGGATTTGAAGGCTTCAAATCTGATTCCAGTTAATTCATTTTGTCCATTGGAAATATGCAGTTTGACTTGAACTTTGCAAAGTGTCTATGAGTTCCCCTCATTTTTAAAGGTTCAAATCAAGATACAAAGAATTTAATTTAGTTAAAAAAAGGCCTTCCTGCAAAAGTGATTTGAAATTTGGACCAAGGATTTGACAATCCCGCATTTTTACGTTCAGGTTCTGAATCTACAGTAAGTACAAATGTGAATATATTATGTTTTACTAGTAAATTAACAAAAATTAAGACATTGTATTCACTTTTAACTATAACTATTAATCTCAAACTTACCATATATACATAAAAAATCAGTAATATCTAATTAAATCAAAAAATATATAAATTAAAGCTAAAAACTAATTGATCAAAACTAAAAAGTAAAAATTAAAGCTAAAAAGTTAAAAGTTAAAACCATAGAAGCAAGCAAGCAAGTTTACTCTTCACCCTTCTTCCCCTTTTTCATTTTAGCCCCTTCCAGGAGGGCAGTGGCAATAATCTCAAGCTGCTGCTAAAGCTCAGAGGCCTTGTATTTGTGCTTAGTCACACCCTGGATGGCCTTGGTGAAGAGGGTGGATCAGGTGGTAGGCTTGGTGGGGGGGGACGCGGCTGGCCAAGTCACACAGCTTGGAGATGGTTTTCTCCTGCTCGTGTTGCAGGAGGGAGAAGAACTTGTTAAACTTTGGGTGAAGCCCAAAGTTGGCCTTGAGATGCTTGTGATAAGCCTCTAGTGCCAAAGTGGTCTTGAGCTCACTATTTACTGCAGCCTGGTACGCATTCCAAATGGCCTTGGCTTGCCTCTGTGTGACAATCTTCCCAATCCACTGGGGCTCAAAGTACTCAAGGAAAGGCTTGAACTCTGGATGCTTGGCTATTTAAAGATCCTTTGAGAGAACCTCAAACCCCTTCACAGTGTTCTTTGGCTTTAAAAAAGCCAAGGCACTGAATTGTGCCAGCATAAATTTGTAGGTATCCAAAGTGTCCCTCTGGCTCAACCTACTAAGCTTGGCACGGGCCTGCACATTGCAAGCAGCTGCTTGGTGGAAGTGAAAGTGGCACCCTTGCACCTCCCTGATAACAGCTTCTCAAATGCATTGAACTGAGCAGGCTCAAAGTCCATAATACACATGTGAGGCCCTAGAGCTCTGAGCCTTACCTTTTCCTCCAAGTCCAGGGTGGCCTGGTCCTTGTCAGTGGCAGGAGGGTTGGTGCAGGTGTGGGGGGATCTTCTTGACATAATTTTTGTTGTCAGGGGGAAGGAGGGAAAGTGCTCTGCAAAGGATTGAGAACCCATGGGTTTAAATGGCCTTGGTGGCCTCAGGAAGAAAGCAAGTGGAATCACCAGGATGTCAATCTGGGCATGAATTATCCAGAGCTGTTTGAACATCCAGGAGCAAGTGGCAAAGGTACCATCAACTAGCCAGTTTGAAGCCCTTTTAAACTTCAGCAGGTTCTGCTGAGTTGTATAGCATATTATACGGTCTTTGGTGCAGGCCCATCATTGGGAAGAAGGAAGCACTCCCCACTTGGAAGCTGCTTGAGCTTGTGGGTGAGCGTAAGCTCCAAGAGGACGTCCAAAGCCTTGGGGGGAGGGGGATTGGAGGCAATCTGCTTATTGCTGATGAATTTGACCAACTGCTCCTGTGTTGGTACCAACTTAAGATTGTTGGGTTTTAGATGTTGCAAAGCCTTTATGGCCAGATCAGAAGCCCAGAGGTGAGAGGAGGTGGGGATTACTTGAACAAGGTACCACTTCAGCATCCAAGTGATTAGATGATTGGGGGCTCACAAGTGTTCTCCCCTTTCTTGACAGTTATCCGCTCCCAGCCCTTGGTGTTTAGGCGGGCCCCACATGTCTTATCCTCAAATACAAAGTGCTTGCTTTTACTTTGCCACTTTTGTTTATTTCAATTGAAGATGTAGTTATCAGCAACGTAACCAGGGCCGCCCTTTACAGACATAATTGGGAAGTACTGGGGGAAGCGCTTAGGAACTTTGAACTCTCTGTCCACATTACAAATGTTGTGGATGGCCAGTGGATCCCAAGCCATGTGATCAGAAGCTTTGAACTTCTTGGAGTACTTTTCAGGCTCATCTTGGGGGTCAGACAAGGTAGGGGGAAGAGCCATCAGGAGGGGGAGGGGAAGGGCTCTTCAAGTCCTGCTTGGATGCCTCCTTTTTCTTACCAGAAGAAGAGGTGGGCTCCTTGGCAGCCTTTGCCTTCTTAGTATGGCGCTCCTTGGTGGGCTCGGAGTCAGCCTCTGACTTGTAAAATGAGTGATCAGTGAGAGAGTCATCACTTTTATTTGAGGACTTGGGGGGAAGATGAGGGTAGAGGGGGGAGGAGATAGAGTAGGAGGGAATGAGGTGGGGGAGATGGAGTTGGAGACTTTGCCTTTGTAGGCTTCTTGACATGCTTGGGTGTGGTGGCTGGTTCTTTAGAGCCCTTGGGGGCTTGGCACTTGATAGGCTTATTGTTCTTGTTTGATATTGGCTAAAGAAAAGTTTATTTTATAAATAAAATAATTGAAAAGATATATTGAACGCAAAGAGGTAAAGCAAAGCAAAAGTTAAATAAAAAGTATGCAAATAAAGATTTATTTATCAAGGAAAAAATAACAAAGTAAATAGAAGCAAAATAAAAACTCAAAGTATAGATATAAAGGTTAAAACATAGAAAATAAGTTAATTTATGATGAAGCATCAAAGATGTTAGGTTCAGCATAACATCTTAGTGCCAAATCAATGTAAAATTATGATTAAAAATCAAAAAAGTATATAAAAGTTATATGGAGAGTAGCAGGAAGAGTAGTAGATCATAATTGCAAAAAAATTATTATGTGGAATATTTTTATTGGGAGTTAAAAATTCAAAACATAGTAAATTGTCAAGTTTAGCACTGTCAATCAGTTGTAAAAAGCTGAATCTCACTGTCAAGTATGCCAAAGTTGAGCAGAAAAATCAAATTCACTATGTTTTTTACATATAAAACTTGCTTAAATTTAAAACAGGTTTGAAACTCAACCCAAAAAGCAAGGCAGTTTCACATGCTCAAAAATAAAAAATAAATTAAAAAAGTAAATGAGTGGGAAGGTGTTTATTAGTGGTTATATTATGCTGGGAGGAGCTGGGGTGGAATTTTTATCATAGTGTATGTTAAAACGTTAAGAGGCTCTTGCACTAGTCACTCTTTTAAAGTTTTGACTTGGTGGGTATTGAGTGGCGCCCATAGTGTGTCACTTATTAATTTAGCCTTAATTCTGAGCCTTTGATTAGTTAAATCCAAAACCAATCATGTGGCAAGTGGATAGTGTAAAAAAGAGGGGGAGTCAAATTTCCATTTTTTTAAATTAACTATGAAATATATTAGTAAATTGGGCTTAATTTATGTGGCAATACTTGATCCAAAAACCTGGGAATGACATAATGTAAAATAAGTGGAGTAGTTGATTAATGTATATACCACTAAATCCAGTATAGTGGTGCTTGGGAGCTTAATCAACGACTATGAACACTAAAAATAAAAATATAATAGTGAATAATAAATTTTATATAAGCACATATGTATTTTATTAATAAAATTAAAATTTGGCTTAAAAAGTGTCAAACTGGTCACTTTTTGGTTTAGAGTGTTGAACACAGGTTTTTGATTTCTATTATTAAATTTACTTATGAATTGCCCCTTAAATTGGTATTTTAGCTAACCAAATTATTAAACAGAGTCAATTTTGAGTAAATTTAACCTTGGTTTCTGGTTTTAAACCCCTTAATTATTAGTAAAGATTAGCTTAAAATTGGTTAAGCCAAAAATAATAATAGATTCACATAAGTGGCACTCAACTCCCTGGTACTCAACAAAGTGTCAAGTACCAGGGAGTTGAGTTTAAGGGAGTCAAACTTACCACAGTTACCCAGGAGCCATGTCAACATACACTTTGGCAATAGAAATTTCTAGTTTATTTCAAAGACAAGTCCTGGAATTCTACTGATCACATCCCCAATAAAGCTTATCAACTCAAATAAAAGTTTTACTCTCTTATATATATCTAATTTTAAAAATAAAATATTTACATCATTCATCTACAACAAATAAATACATATTAAAGAATAAATATTTTATGCTATTTCTTCATTTGTTTAGCTTTGCTTTATTAATTTTTATTATACCTGACGGTTTACAGGCAAAATCACAGAAAGAACGTCAATATAAATTAAACTAAATAAAAACAAGCATCAAAAAAAATAAAATGCAGAATAAAACATTTAGAAAAGTAAGTCTTCAATTGATTGACTGCTTGGAGAGGCATGCTGGGAGAAACAAATCAGTGTGGTCATAGAATTTGGCCACAGTTTTAGCTGGGAGGGTATGGACACCAACCTGCAGCAAATTAAACAAATTATGGGGCCCAGATGGCATCCCCTTTTTGACAAATTGCTTGAGCCACCCAAAAATCTCCTCAGTTGGGTTGAGGAATGGGGAATAGGAGGAGAGTAATATCAGGAGTAAAGGCACTGTATCTTTTGTTAGGAGCCATGTTCTACACCAGGCTCATTAATCTGGAATTTATTGAGAATATCTGCCACCTTGTGGAGCCCAACAATATTCAATACAATAACATTGGTGACACCCAAACAGGTTACTAGAGGTGCTCCCAAACAAATTAGAGAAATTCCAGAAAAGTCCCACCATTGTGAGAACCCCTGATTATTTTATAGAGCTCAATGCCAAGGGTACTGAGAAGGGCTACCATAGAGTAAGCAATATAATGCACAGCCGCACACCAGGATACACCATTCTTTTTGCCTTTGGGGATGTAGCCATACTCATTTCTCATGAAGGACGCAAAGGAGGACTTGTCAATGTAGTAGAATTTGAAGATCCCCTTCTCCTTGAGAGCAGTGAACGTCTTGGTGTATTTTTGACAGTATTTGATGATTCCTGAGATGTTCCAATTGTACAGAGAAACCCCAAGATTTTTCCATGAGAATCTCAAACTCTTCACTGCTCAATAGCAAGTGGAAACCAAAGCCTCAATCCCAAAAGTGGACTCAACCATTGACTGAATATTTTCCACTTCAAGATGGTAGTTTCTATTGATCCACTGCTTTTATTGCCCACATATGTTCCTTAATCAATAGGATTGGTTTGCGCTTGGATTTCTCCAAAGGAAGAATGTCACCCGTTTTCAGGTAGGCAGCACAGAGCTTGTGCACAGATTTTACCAAGATCCCAACAATAGCTGCAGCCTTCTTGTAGTCATTTTTCTCCTCCATGAGTCTCTTAAAGGTCTCTTGGGTGGCGTTGGGGATAGCATGGTGTTTGGGATTTCTTGGAAGCAGGTACAGACTCTGCAGTCTCAGCCACAACACAGGGCATAGACACTTGGCTGCAGAATGCAGCAACCTTTTTCAACACCTTCTGCCCTTTTGATGTTTGATAGTATTGTGGCTTCTTGTTGCCATCTTGCCCTTTGTTATCACTCATGTAAGGCTTGTACATAGTGTCAAGGACAGGCTTCATCTTCTCCATGATAGTAGTTGGAACACCATCACAGCACTATACAGGATTGCACATCAAGGACACCCTCTTGGTGGTGACGTCATTTACTGTTTTGGTGATGGTGACCTTGGTGTAGTTTCTGGTCAGCTTGGGGACCCTAGGGCTTATGATCTGTGCCCTTTCACCTTGAGCTACTTGAACTGGTTGTGTAAGTGCAACCTCACCAATATTTTCTCCTCTCCCTTCTCCTTCCTGAGTAGGCACTTGTGTTGCACTAACTCTGTTCTTTGACTTGAGGGGCAACCACAACCACGGCACACAACGGGTCCATTGTTACTCTGTTGTTGTGAAGCTTCCATTTTGATATAAAAATGAAATAAAATTAAAGCAGATTATCTATATAGTCTATTCATTATAATTTTTATCTCTCCATATATAGTAGCATGAAAGCTTTTAGTCACTACTGTTTATTTCAAATTAGATTTTTTAAATTTCTATATTAAATATTTTGGTCATAAATGTGCACTGTTACTTGTATGTTTTGATATATTTGATCTTTTTATTAATTCTAATCCCAAAACAGACACTCAGAATATTTATTTCCTTTTTTATTATAAATTTATTCTTAATTAGAACAAGCTGGTAACAGTATTATAGATTCACTCATTTGTTTTGATATTTGATATTTTTGTTGTCTGTTTCAGTTGCTATTGGGGTTCTTTGTTGGATCAAGTTTGTAACTTTTGTGACTGAGTTCCATGCATTCATAAAAACATAGTAAACATAGTATATGTGTTCTGTGACTGAAACTCATGTGTTCTAGTGTTTGGTAAAATTATTGTTGAATCATTATACATTTGTCCCTAGTTTTAATAGGTTGTTGTGTGACTAGACATTTTCACCAAATAGTGCACACTTTCTGTGGAATTATCTTATATTTAGGTCTAACAAGTTGAAATTTATTGTGTGACTGAACCTATGAGTTTTAAATTGGCTAATATTTGTTTATCTCAACAGGTTTAAAAATTACTGTACTATAATATAGGTAATTTTACAATATGACAATAGTACTTATTTTGCTATTGTTGTAACTGTGCTATATTAGCAGAGTTACACAGGACAAAATTTTAGAAACTAGATGATTATCTTTATTGAGAAAAGGGAATTAAATAGTTGGAGTGAATCATTATAAAATGAAAAGATTGGGACAATCAATTAATTAGAAGGGACAGGGAGTGATGTGATCCTTATAATGATTGAAGCGCCAAATTGAGCTGTTCACCAATTTGGGATTGTCACTGGTTCTTGTTGATGGGTTTAGTAATTCAAGTTGAATTCTGAATTTGGCTATGGGTCATGAGGAAGTTGGTTTGGGGGTCACAGAACCTCTTGTGCAGAACCTTGCTGGGTGTCAGGAAGCCATTCATAGGTAGAGGCATTGGGCGGCTCGGGGTGAGGTGCGGCCGAGCCGGCGGGTAAGGCCCACCATAGAATGGGTGCTAACTTGATAATATAAGATACAGAACGCCCAAGTAAGGACCAGGGTCCGGAGTTGGGGACCACGGAATCTACTAAACCTGTCAAAGTAATGTAGAGTACTCCAAACAGTTGGGTAGAGGTGGTCTTGGCTGCGGCGGTAGGTTCCAGCGGGCGGTCTGATTGTGGGGTTAAGAGAGGAGTCATAGGAACAAAGTAGGCAGGCAGATAATTGTACTTGTCTTTGAACAATCTTGGCGGCCTTTTGTACCACTTTCCTTTGTGTCCTATGTATTTGGTTTCTCTAGTCCTGGCCAAGAAGTCGGCAATGAGGATAGTCTCCAAGTTGTACTCTGAATAGGCCAGGTTGGGAGGGTATTCATTAAAATGCACAGGTCCAAAGGGGGCTCCCAGGGGACGGTATAATGCCTGGGGCAATTCAGCAGGTTGGTCTTGGGGGAGGGCGGCGGCCTGGAGGTCTACTTGACTGGAATTAAGATGAAAGATCACCAAGACTAGATAGGGTAAGATTTGTTCAAACCAAAGGTTCATAAAACTTTATTATCAAAAATGACAATGTGGTCTTCACCATACCGCCAGGGTTTTTATACCATGGGATTTTGCTCCTTCAATTTTTGCAGGGTTCAGGTTTGCAGACAAGGTACTGGCGGGACGTGGGTCTTGGCTTGGGGTCTCAAGGGCGTCAGATCAAGGTTGTGCCTGTTCTGGCAAATTGGAAAGGTGATGCTTTGTTTTGCCGCCACTGTTCACTATGTCACCTGAGTAGTCCAATTGTACTAACCCTTCTGGGCGGCATGCCGGCAGGTCATTGGCAGAGTTGATAATAGGGTTTGGTTTAACCTCCTTAAGGCAAGCTGCAACCGCTGCATAGGTTCGGGTCTTTGGTGGCTCCAGGTTAGCATCAATCTGATGACCATTCAGGGAATTGTCCTTGGGAGACTGGCGGGTCTTGGAGTAACTCGTTAACTTGAGTACACAATTTAGCGAGTTGGCAGTCCCCTGTCCACTTTGTGTGACTTGAGTCGTTTTTTGAAGGGTCCTTTGTAGTAGGCCGGCAGAACGCGGAGTGATTTACTGATTTGAGCCCGTCTTTTAACGGATTGGCGGGTCCTGGACTGGTCTGGAGGGTTAGATCTGCCTTCTGGGAACTGGGGTTTAACTCTTGGGTTTTCAATACAAGTATTGAAATGTCATTCATGACACTAGGGGTCAACCTTGTTGTTTTGGCACTATAGACTATGATAAAATTTGTGTGTGAAAAGGAGTAAGGAAAAAGAACTATGCTTCATTTTTAAGTCCAAGAAGAAAAGATTAATTAACATCAGCATATATTCATATAGACTGACATTGAGGCTGACTCAACAGGCTGCATATTTTATGAGGTTAGCTGCCAATGATAAGATAAAGACTGAAGTATAATTAGGGTGTTATGACAGGGGGCCCAGCTGGGGCAGATTTTTTTGAAGTGGAGATTTATAGGATGATACTGGATAATAAAGGGAAAACAGACCAAGACATTATTCTGAAGTAAGGGCTTCAGCTTCCATGGTTGAGTCCCTTAAAAAAGTGTAGTCAGGTATCTACTTGTGCCACAATCCAGGGCTAGCCAGTCAGTGGATGACTGCTAGTTGCTAGAGATCATTTTATCAATTTAATCAGAGCTGTATAATAAAATAAGCTAATGTGCCTTTTATCTTAGAATAGGTTTTCTGGTGGCACAATCCTTAGTGTTTTCTTCTAAATGTTATTCAGGTGAAATATATATGACAATCTGCTTTTTCTAGCCTATAATTAACTGTTTCAATAATTATAACTATAAACTGCATAGGTTAGAGCCTTACTTAAGTGGGCTAATTGATTGTGCAACAGTTGTATATTCTATTAATTAATTAATTAATTAATTAAATAGTTAAATAAATAATTAGGAATATATTTATGATTCATGCTAGGATAAGACTTAACAATTGATTTATCATTCCTGTGGCTCAGACGTCCACATTTTTATACTGGATATATCTTCAGAGTTATAATGCTTTGCACCAGCATTTATTGGGTTGAATCTTTTAATTAGTCTTAGCCTAAAACCTACCACTATCATTTTACAATATATATCTGTTTAACTATAATTATTATATTTGCTTTTTTGACTAATTTCTGGCTCTGGGTTGCTTGTGTCAATGATTTATATTATGATTTGATTTTAAGTAATCCATTTTGCTGTAGCGGCTCAGAGCCAGAAGCTAGCCAATCCTGGACTGAAATATCCCTAGTCTAAACAAGCAAATATACTTACTATAACTACAAAAGAGATTAAAGTGATCTAATATGTGAATTTCAATTATTAATTTTTGGATTTAAAATTCATTTATTTCACTGAATAATCTGGGAAGGTATATTAATTTGCCATGTCATCCTTTGGTGGACCAAAGAAGTTGTTGGCAGTTCTAAATTGGCTAAAGCTAGGCTGCTTGTCAACATTTTCAAGAGAGAATCCTTTGACCCACGGGTATTTTTGGAATATGGTTTCTTCTACTGGACCTTTTTTAAAAACAACATACACTTTGTTCTTGGGCAGCGTAAATTCTCTGGAAATATCATATTTAAAGCCACTATAATCATATGCATATAAAAATATATGACTAAACAACTCAGAGTGGCTGTTGATCAGCGAAGCAAAGGATGACCATTGGTATGAAAACAAGGAGAGGGCAAGATGCCTGGACAAATCCCAGCCCTTCACAAGGGTTTCAAGGTCCTTGGCTGGTGTGAATAGCCGTAAATCAAAATTGATGCCATCATATCCTACTTGGTCTTTGGGTACTGTGGCTGGCATGAAGTTGTCCTTGAGTGTAAGTGCCACAGTGGCATTGGTATCTTCATATACAAGCTGGTCACCACGGATGCGAGGTAAACTTCCTTTTCCATTAGCTTTGACAAGAGAAAATATCTTGACTTTATTAGCATTTCTCTTGCAGGCATCAACAGATGTCTTATTCAAGAGACATTTACCATTTGAGCAGTCCTCGGTATTGAAGTCAAAGTGAGGTGAGTAGATGTTTGTTGTGATGAGTTCAGCACTGGGAGTACAGAGATCTTGAAGCTTCTGAGTTGCGGCCAAAGCAGTGAGAACTGATAAAGAGAGTTTCATTTGAATGGCAATCATAGACCAAGCTTATAGCTTTATATACCACCCTTGCATGGGATTAGGGTTGGATTGCTTGAAATTCACGTGACCATATTTAATAAAATTTGCTCTCAGAGTTTACATTTCCACTGTAGTTCACGAATATTTTATTACTAGATATGATGTATTTAGTTCTGAATAGTGCTGCTTGGGTCCTAACTTGCTCTCAGCTCTGGGCCGTCACACCAAAACAGAACTACTTAATATTTAAACTAATTAAAATAAATGTTTACAGGAAGTGACTCAGAGCCAGAATTTATTGCAGCTGCCCAAGGTTTAGCCGAAGCAGCCCTAGTTCTGAATTAGACATGATGTAATTAGTTCGTGATCCAATGAGGTAGATTTTAGCTGCAGTCTTGCATGCATGTAAATCCAATAATCTTCCTTTCAATTCTCAACTTGCATTAGCAGCCATAAATCCTCAATCGATATTAGATTTAATAAAAAGTGTATTCAATACTCTCTAGATTAGCAGTACATCATCTTTATTGGCTGTGACTAGTGTGGCCAAATAGATCTTTGACGTTCCCATTCTGAAATGGTGTCTTGCTGAACTCGAAAGTGCCCCAATCCGAGAGTGAACGATTTTAAAGCAATGAACTCGAGTCAAAGCAAAGTGAAGGGTAGGAATGCTTCGTCTCAGTCCCGGCCGGCTACTGGCTATTGGCCGCTATAGCTAAAACATAATTCTAGTATATTTGAACAGTGTAAAATAAATCTTTGATGGGAGTGACCCAGAGCCAGAAACTGGCCGCGGCTGCCTGGGGCTTGGCCGAAGCAGCCCTTCAGTGAAGGGATTAAAATTGCAAACTCAAAATGACAAGTTTAAGCGAAAGAATCACATTTTGAAACAAACGCTTCCCACCTTCTATCGCTCAGGAGGGTTTAAATTACTACTAGGTGGTTCCCCGTCCAATGACATATTAAAGTTAAATTTAATTTATCAAAACAATAAATATCATTGAATTTCAAGACTGAGTTACTTATTAGCTTTTAATCTAAAAAATACTTTTCAAAAAAAGTTTTAAACTTAGTTTAAAATTTATTATAGCTTAAATTGCACATTCCAAGCATAAATTTAAAATCAATATATATAGAAGCAAGTCTGTCTGTCTGTAATGCAGCTCGAGTGCACTCAAGTCTTAAGGAAATGATTCACTAATATTTAAATTCAAAGTTGATGGGCAAGCCAAAAGTGTGGTTTGGCTCGTCTATACACGCAATCCCTTACAAGCATCTTTTAAAGCATGGTTGAATCCAGTGGATTGTGGCCTAGATTATGTTGAAATGAGAATATAAGCCGCTCAGGATTTAAATATTATATTTAACTGTTTGATTCTTAAATAGTGGTTCAGCCTTTGCAAAGAGGCTTATCTGTATATTTTATACAATTCCAGAATGTGTGGATTAAAATTAAAAAGGGAGAAACAGATTGTTTAAGAATAAGATTAAATTTTGAATTGATTTGCCATACTTTTATATGATTGGATGTTTCACCTGTATGTATAGGATTGGCTTGACTTGAGAAAAGAGAGCTTGATTAATCTAAAGAGATATGATTTAAATTAGTCGTATAAATGTTATTTTAAGTAAGAGATGACTGGCTGCACATTTCAATTTATTAGTTTTGAATTGCAATAATAATATTACATACAGATACATCACCTGATCCAAGTGGTTGCAGATTGTTATAGAGTTAACCTTGCTTACCAATGCAGCATCCTGATTACGATGTCAGCACAGTAAACTAGCATTAATAATGTTAAGACTCAACAAATGATTATCATAAATTTAGAGTTCATGGGAAATCTTTCAGATGATTTTCATCAAAATAGTACCAAATATGATAGCTCTAGATGCTGAGATTCAGAGTGAAGTACTAAGACAAGATTGCATCATAATCAAAGGCCTGAACTCAATTTAATCCATCTAAATTCACACTCAGTGCACATTATTAAAACTAAAATCACCATATGGGTCATTATTTGTTAGATTAATCCAAGGCACCAGCTTAAGCATTTTAAAGACTTTTAACTTCTTTGGTATCATTTAAGTCGTAAACTTATGTTTTTTGAACATTAATATAATGCTTAGTTTACTGAATAAAAGTTTAAGGGTGTAAAATATACAAATAATAAAAATAAATCTTATTTCTATTAACTGTATTTTTGCTAAAAACCATTTTTTCTATTTTAATAAGCCAAGAATCAAATATATGAGTTGCATGGGAGAGTAATAGCAGCCCCAAAGCCATAATTGCTATTACCTTATCTTTGGCTCATATAATTAACCTCTTAGTTATTTTTAGAAAAAAAAGTTGTAGTATTTAAAAGACTATTTACCCTATGTGAAATATAAGTTTTTGTTATGCGTCCAACTTCATGAACATGTCCTACTAATCCTTTAGTAGTATCAGCTCTCTTTGTTTCTCTGTCATCTGTGCAGAACTTTGCACAATAATTTATTTTGGAGTACTCTTTAACATCCTCAAATGTCAAAGGTGAAACATACAGCTCACCATCTTTCATTAAATATGAAAGATTAACATAAAATGCTTTGACTTCAAGCCAGCTTTTTTAGGCCTAGATTTTCTATCATAGATGTAAAAAAAGGTTTTTTGGGAAACATCTGAATTATTTACAAGTGACTCATATAAACCCTTTCTTTCTTCCTCTCTCTCAAAAACCATTTTGAGATCATTTATATTTTTTATATACATCTCATTTTCCTTTTGTTTAAATATTTTAGATAATGCACCAAAATGGCCATCAACAATACTTTTGCCATGACACTCGACAAATCTATTAAACTTAATTGTTCCTTTTATAATTTTAGGTACCTCTTTAAAAAGATAATATAAGAATTCATAAGATCTGAAATGATTACCATTATCAGTCCAAACTTTAATATTTTTAATATTCTTAAATTTATTATTTTTAAGCAGACTTATCAAACACTGACCTGAAAACAAAGAGTCATGAGATAAAATTTCAGATAAAAAGTCATGATACTCATATTTAATTTTCTCATTTTCTTTAAAAGCA
Organism: Entomophthora muscae; assembly: GCA_014839935.2. Taxonomy (NCBI): domain Eukaryota; kingdom Fungi; phylum Entomophthoromycota; class Entomophthoromycetes; order Entomophthorales; family Entomophthoraceae; genus Entomophthora; species Entomophthora muscae. Next base: position 198,928 of record QTSX02005753.1, read on the forward strand.
ATTGCAAATCCTAATAAAGAAATAGGTATTTTCTCATAAAAACAATTATTTGTCTCTATAGGACCCCCACCTATTTTAAAGTTTTCTTTATAGTCTATTACTATAACACATGAATTATTATCAAGATTATTTATATCACTAATATATTCTTTATTTTGATGCTTATAAAACTTTTCATGTAGGTCTATAGATTCCAAATTTTCTTTAATAGATTTAGGCAATAGCAACTTCTTTATACTCTTATCCTTTTTCTTCATTTCTAATGATTTTTTAAGCTGCAAATGTTACACATATCAGTTTGCTTTTTGCTTTTAATTATATTATTAGGAATAAGCTTATAGAAAGTGGAAAGTGAAATAGAAATATTGTTTTTTATTTTCATATCTTCATAAATTTATTTTTTTGTTTTCAATAAGGAGTATTTTATTTTAGTTGAGTATTCACTCAATTCTTTTTGTAATTCTTCATAAATCAATCCAGGGGATTTTTTAGTTAATTGGCTGGTTGGAAATGAATTTTTTAATATGTGTTTTAAAATATTTTTTATGTTTTCTTTCTTTACTGAATCATTTTTTCCTTTTTTATTTTTTGATTTTAATGATGCTTTTTTAGCATTATTTATTTTTTTAGAATATGAATACTCATTTTTTGTCATTTTAAATCCACAATCCCAAAGCTCTTTCAGACTGTAGCTTGATGTAACCAATGCTCTTAGGGAAGGAAGGTGCTTGGCAGGGGACTCTGACATCAATTCCTTTAGGTTGTTAAGGAAATCATCTGTCTTAGAATTTTGTATGACAGGTAAGAAGGTACTTTTTCCAAACTCTGTTTTTAATAAGAAATGCTCAACAAAGCTGTTAAGATCACTGCCAGCAGTAAAAAGAAATGCTTGTTTAAGCATAGAGATTCTTTCTCTCTTAGTAGAAGCCCCCAGTGAGAAGAAGGGTGTCATCTGAGGTGCAAACTTGATAGGTTCCATAATGATATTGGTTGGGTTCCTTGGCTTGGTTCAGGCAGTTCTTGCTTGGAAATAGATGTGCAGTTATCAGAGAGGAGTAAAGGTGTGGATTGTAAAGTAAATTTCTGTAAAGTTGAGCTGTTTAAATACTATGTTAGCTGAGCTTTTGCACTACAGGCATAAATCCCCAACTGACCCCCAACTGATCTCCTTAATTTATCAATATCACCCCTGAAGTCTGATATCATTGTTTATTTACCCCTTTTTATATTCTGGTTAACTGTTAATATTTCGGGGAATAGTACTTCAATCTTGCTCAAACTAGTATCATTAGATAGCCCTTAATCTCAGCTTTCGGAATTGTGCTGCAACTCTATATTTCAATACTGATTTAGTATCTTGAAGCGGCTTTGAATGTAAGCTTATAAAATTATTATTTGAAATAAAATATGTTAATTAACTCTTAAAGTATGATATTTTAATCAGTAAACTAAATTTAAAGTATAAATTATTATTTAGCTTACTTCTAGTAACCAACTCAAAAACCTTTTGTTTAAATAAACTTAAGTCTATTATAACTTTTAACAGTTCTTAAAAAATGAACTTTATATATCTTAAATCTATCAAAACAAAAATGTTATTTTTAATCACATATAAATATTTGCTTGTATAATTAAAGTTGTATCTTATTTTTATTTGATACAATGACTAAGACCATTTTTTATTTAGTTTAAATAAATTTCAACCTTTATAAAATTTAATTAAATAAAGCAAGATTTTGATACATTCTTTTTTATGTTTGAATTTTTTATACATATTATCTCTAGCATACAGTATAAAAATATAATTTTATTAAATAGTTGTATTAAGCCATTTTATTAATATTAAATACTTAAGAATTTGAAAAGAAAAACTTTTACTCTCTTATAAGTTCTTATTATATATTTTCTATAAAATCTAACTTAAGAATAAATTACTTATGTTAAATGAGATCACTGAAATTTCAATAAAAGTTTAGTTTTAATTTTAGTTTTTTTAACTTTTTACTAGATTTTTTATAAAACAAATACAAAATTATTTAATATTTATTTATTAAATATGCAAAAAAGCTGTCTGCCCTCTTTTTAAAAAGAGGGATTCAAAAATTATTATATTTTAAATTAAATATTTTTAAAAAAGCTAAGATTTTAGGCAACAATTTAATTTCCAACAAAAAGCATTGTATCAGTTTTATAGTATTTTTATGTTTCTCTTTTTAGAATGATGTCATTTTTTACTAATCAGCTTTCAAGAAATAATGGTATATGAAATAAGATTGTTACTAGCTTTTAATACAGTTTAATTTAGCTATAAGTAGAAAATGATTAATTTAATATAGGTTTTTATATTATAAGGATTAAATAAGATTTATTTTGAGAAATTGTTATGATTATTTAAATTTATTGATAAGAAAATTAAAGCAAAATTTTAAAGTATTAAGTAGCACAGTTAATAGGAAACAGATTAATCTAACAAATAATGACCCATATATGTAAACACCAAACTGGCTTTAATATCCAATAGCTTATTTTAAAAAGAAAAATATTGGGTCTATATTTTATAGTGTATATAATATAAAATCTTAATTCTCATTAAATTTTTATTTTTGTATTTCTAGTCTGAATAGTAAACCTACACTTAGATTTATAATTATATATATACTTGGATACACAATTAAATCACAAAGCTCTAAACTTTAAAGTAACCTTTATGTAGCCCTTTTCAAATAGTATTTTTTAAATTAATTAGGTGATAAGTAATCTCAACATAAAAATCTAATAAAATACATTGAACTAATATACTGTAAATTCAGAACCTAATATAAAAAAGCGGGATTGAGAAATCCTTGGTCCAAATTTTAAATCATATTTGTGGGATGGCCTTTTTTTAATTAAATTGAAGTCTTTGTACTGTAGATTCAGAACCTAAAGGTAAAAATGTGGGATCATCAAATTCTTTTGCATAAACTCACCAACTTAATAGAATATTTTGATCCTTTTATATAAAAAAGAAAGTTGTTCTGGGATGAAAATTACTCCATTAAGTTGGTGAGTTCATGCAAAAAATTTGACAATCCCACATTTTTACCTTTAGGTTCTGAATTTACATTATTTTTATTTGAATATTTCAAATTGAGGGAACTCATAGACACTTTCCAAATTATAAGTTAAACTGCACGTTTCAAGTGGACAGAATGAAATAACTGAAATTATATTTGAAGTGTTCAAATCCATTAATCATTTTTATTAAGTTTGTTATGTTTTTTGAAATTGTGGGATTGTCAAATCCAAGAACCAAATTTTGTTCCAAAAATTAATGCCACTAGTAAACTCAAATAATAATTTCAGGAACTGAAATCAACTTTGAATACACATCAAATACACTAGGAAACACTGACCTATATTAATAAAGCTTCACTGTGACTAAAATCAAACAAGAAAATTCATCTTGATAAATATGTTTAGATAAGAAGATCAATTAAAATGTAAAACTGTCCAAAAATAGACTCTAATAAAATATCATATGCTTCAAATCACATATATAGATATTCTGTTACTATTCAAGGCTAAATCAAGAGAAAACAATAACCAAAAACTAAACCAAAAATCTAAATCAAACACATATTTTAATCTAAAATATATCTTTTATTTTATTTTATTTTTATGGACAGACTATCCCATTCTCAACCAGCTCCTGCAACAGGCTGTTTGGCAGCCTGTCCATGAGGGCGCCCCAGAGGGTCCAAGAATAAACCTAGAACAAAATTTGAGCATAGTGAGACCAATACACAGGCCTCCCAAGGCATCAGTGCCGTTGCCAGCCACCCACCTCCAGTATCACAAGCTGGGAACAGCAGCTTGAATCCTAGACAGAAGCCACTCTTTTGACCTGCCACCAAAATCTTCCATACCAAGGTCATTGGGAACAATGAGGTTACATATACCTCCACTGAGTACCCAGTTGTAACATAGCCCCACACTCTGGATCCCAGGGTTGCCAGTTCCTGCCCCACCTTTTTGATACATCCTATGAGCCATTGGCCACCACTGAAGAGAAATCAGCACCTGTGGTGTATTCAACAATTGACGGTGCCATCACAGGCAAGAATGATCATGTCTTCTACACAAAGGTCCATGTCCCGTGTGTTGAGCCTGATAGCTTGGATGCTGTGGTACCCATCACAGGCAGGTGTCACTTAACAGATACAGTAGTTTTAAAAGCTATGGAAACAACCAAAAATACCTCAGATTTAAACAAAGGATTCCAGATTTGAACAAAATCCAACTATCAGGTTAAAATATACACTCTGTTAACAGGGATTTTTGGCGTTAATGGGCAAAATGGGTCAACACAGCAAGGAAGTGCTTCCACGCAAAGCAAAACTATTCAAAATACAATCCAAAATACATTGATTCACAAACCAAATGGTGTGAGTTGACTTTAAGTGTACATATGTTGACTATGTGAATTGGTGATGAAATACACCCAAGTGCAGTGAGTCAAAACTGAAACACAATAGCAACTCACTATGTAAACAAAATCACTCAAATGTTGTGTGCAATTGGTTGTAATCAAGAATGATACCAAGGTATCTATAATAAGACACACAATCCAAGACACAAATTTTAAAAATATTGTGTTGGTTGCTTAATTTGGTGTAAAATCTGGGAAAATGGATCAAAATTATTTTGGGTATTCTAAAATGGGCGTAGTAAAACCAGAAACAACTAGTTAAGAAAAAATCTATAATTGTGATAATGGGTGGATAAAACTCTAATTAAATATCCATATTCAGATAAAAGCAAAAATTATAATTAGGGTGTAACTTAATTGAATTTTGTTAATATTTTATTAAATTCTCAAAATGGAAGGAACACAACAACAGAGTGACAATGCACCCATTGTGCACCGGGGTTGCGGTTGCCCCTGCAGGTCAAAGAACAGAGTTAGTGCAACCCAATTACCTACTCAGGAAGGAGATGAGAGAGGAGAATTTGATATTGATGCTGCACTGACACAGCTAGTTCAAGGAGCACAAGCTGCTAGGGTGCAGAGCATCAACCCTCAGATCCCCAAGCTGACCCAGAAGCCCACCAAGGTTACCACAACAAAAACAGTTAGAAACAAGGAGGTAGAACTTACTTTGTATGTGTTCAACATTGTGTACCGCCAAGAGTCAGTCCCATCAGCCATACTGGAGAAGGTGAAGCCTTTACTTGACACTGGATATGAGCCCTACATCAGTGATGATAACTAGGAAGAGGACAAGGAGCCTGAGTTCTACAAAACTGATGAGTGACAGCTGGTGTTAAAGAAGGTTACAGCCTTCTATACCAAGGTGCCTATGCCTTGAAAGCCAGTCTCCAATCAGGATCTTGATTTATCAACTCCTGTAAAGCCCACCCAGAAGCGCATCCCTGATATCAAACACATCATCCTGCTCAAGCTAATGTGGGAATCTGGTGATTACAAGGCGTCCACAGCTCTTGTTGGGGTGGATCTCAAGTACACCAGCAAGGTATTCAACACCTTCATGAATACTGGCTGAGTCCTTGCTGGGGAGAAATCCTTGCATGTTTCTATCATGCTCACCAAGAAGCACAAATGGGCAATTTGCCAGTGAATAACCCAAGATTGTCATCTTGAACTGGAAAATATACAGTCCATGGTTGAATATACTTTTGGGGTTGAGGCCTTAATTTCCTTTTACTACCATCTTCTCAAGGGAATGTGCTTTTCATGGAAAAATCTTGGGGTATCTCTGTACAATTGTAATAGCCAAACCAACATTGAGACCTGGAAAAAATATGCTGAGGCCTACACTGCCCTCAAAGCCAAAGGGACAGTCAAATTCTATTACATTGACAAATCAGCATTTGCCTTGTCTATGTAGAATGCATATGGGTAAATCCCAAAAGGCTCAAATGACAGGGTAGCTTGGTGTGCTGCAGTCCACGCCACAGCATATTCAATGGTGGCTCTCCTTGGTCCAAAGGGGTTTGAACTCTATCAAATGATACTAAGCTCCCACAACAGCCATACCTTTCAAGCATTCCTTTAATTGGTCCAGGAGCACCTGAGGCGCACAAGCCTGGGCTTCACCAACATAATTGTGCTGGATAATGTTGGTCTCCATAAGGTGGCAGATATTCTTGAGGAATTTTCATCAATTGTCACCAGCATTGCAGTGGGCCCCCAGCAATTGGCCACAGAAAATTTTTGCCTTCTCTTCCTCCCCTCCTATTCATTCTTCCTGAATCCCATTGAGGAAGTTTTTGGGTGGCTCAAGCAAGTTGTTAAGCAAGGGACCCCAACTGGGACTGAGGACCTATTTAATTTGCTGAAGGCCAGTATTCACACCCTCCCAGCTGATACTGTGGCCAAATTAAAAGGCCACACTGATTTGTTCATCCCCGTGTGCCTTGCCAAACAGTCAATCAATTAAAGGATTAGCTTGTCCAACTTTTTTATATTCTCTAATTTACTATTTAAGATTTATTAATTATTTTTTATATATTTAGAAGCTTCTAAACCCATAATCACATTCAGAAGGACCATCAATGAAGGTTTGTAATTTATTTATTTTATATTATTTTTTTATTATGGCATCTGAGGCTATCCCAAACACTTGATACTTGATTATGTGAATATATTTATATCACTTTTGTCAAATAAATATAAAAATGAAATTAAAAAAGTTAAATGTAAAGTGTACACAATATGAGTAAATTTTATTAAAGTAAATATATTTATGCTTATATGATGACCTTCTCTGGGATTCATTTTGCAAAACTTGTTTGATAAAATAAGATTTAGAAAAGTTTATTATAATAAAAATAATATAGATTGCAATGAAATTTATTGGAAGAGAGAATTTATTAAGAGCGCCTGTAGTGAGTTTGTTGGTATGTACCCACCCGGCAATGGAGGTGGCACACAACCTCCACTGCCACACTGTATACAGTGGATACACCCTGATTAAAATATTTTTGGCGGCTAGTAAAAGAGAGGATGGTAAAGATGGGAATGAAGCAGCAGCTACTCTGTTGAGGCTTCAAACCCATAGATTCCTGCCAGGACCAGGGCGTCTTGAATTATGTGGTCAACCAAGTTGTACCCAGGGGGACCTTCTGCCTGTCCAATGAGAACCGGGCCTTGTTGATCCTGAGAAGGACCCCAGCTAGGTCCTCTACGCTGGCGCTCATCCCAAAGAAGAAAAGATATCCCAGGTAAACCACAAGGTGAAGCCTTTGCCCAGCAAAGGCTTCATTAAACTTGCACAGCTTATTGTATACTGCACTTATTTTCTTCACATGTTTGGTTTTAGCAAAGGTCAGCTACATGGCTGCAGGGACCCCTGTCTCATCAGCGCTCTAGGACAACCCAAAGTCCGCCAGGAGCATTTTGGTTTTCTTGACGGCTGTTGTGTCTGCAACAGCCAATTTTGACACCGCACGCCTAAAGTTCTCCAACAGGTAAGATATTGTGTGCTCCACCAGGAAGCAGAAGCAAGAAGCCCCATGGGCCTGGCCCATCTCTAGTTCATTCTTGAATCGGAGCATCTCCAGGACGTCCCAAACAAGCTCAATGGAGTTTACACAGTAAACTCCACTGAGGGATACCGGGTCCAGGCAGACCAGTTGGGCATCCTTGTAGGCAGTAAATGCCCACTCAGATGCCCCCTTGCCATGTGTCAGCCCAGCCAATGCCTCCGCAAAATAGGAAAGGACCTGTGGATGCAGTCCTCCAGCTCCTGCAATACAGGGGGCAGATACAGCTGCCTGGCCACGTGATTGGCATAGAAGGTGGGGGGACAAAAGGGACCAGGACCCTGCGGAAGTTACCATCAACATTTTCTAAAAAAGGTAAGTATTTACAAACTTTTATTAATTTTATTTTTTTATATTACCTTTGCGTGTTTCTTCTTGCCTGCAGCTTCAGCAGGCTTAGCCATTCTTGGTGCAAGCAATTGCACTAACAATTCTGTGTCATTGGCTCTGGTTGCTTGGGTGGCTTGAGATGTGCATACATCTCAGGGTTGTTGACCCAGACAGACAGTGCAGAGAGGGAAAAAGACTTGAATTGAAGGTCTTCCAAAACGGTCTTCTGGACATTTAAAAGGCTTTCAATTGTTGTTTCTGGGGTGTCTGGCATCTTGGCCATAAGTGCCTTGGCGGAAACCTTGTCAATTTTGTCCCCTGTAAGGATAGCGGCCTTCACTTTTGCCTTGACCTTGCGGTCAATGTCTTTGATTTTGGCAATTGCCAAGTTGAGATCCTTTAAAAGCTTCTCCAATTCTCTCATTGATTTTTTACTAACCTTTCCAAATGTTTTATAGCTTTCACCCCAACAAAATCTGTTTATTCTGATACTATTGACTCTTTGTTTATTTGTTTTGTTTTCCCATTTACTACATTAGTCCATTTTTTACCCATTGTGTATATGTTTTACGATTAACTCAACATTTTGTTGTTTGCTTTGTGTTGCCATTGTTTCCTTAATTACCATATTATTTTTTGGCTTTTGCACTGCCCCTTGTGAAAATATCAACATCAATTTGGTGGTTGTCAAAATTTGAATTAGAAAATTATAAGTTAATTGTAATTAGATAAAGTTGTTACTGATCCAAATTCAAAACCTTAATGATAAACTTTAAGCCAATCAGGAGCCAAGTGATAAAGTAATTGTTGTGACATAAAGGGTCATTCAATAATTCTTTAGTACATGTGCGCTAATTAATATGATTGGCTGGTTTTTTTGCCATTGTGCGCCATTGCTGCTGTGGTAAGTTTTTGGTGGATTAGTGCTAACCCAGCAGCTGATTGGGCACTAGTCCACCAACAACTTGCCACAGAAGCAATGGTGCACAATGGCAAAACAACCAGCCAATCATATTAATTAGCGCACATGTACCAAAGAATTATTATATGACCCTTTATGTCACAACAATCATTTTATCACTTGGCTCCTGATTGGCTTACAGTTTATCATTAAGGTTTTGAATTTGGATCAGTAACAACTTTATCTAGACACAATTAACCTATAATTTTCTAAGTCAAATTTTGACAACCACCAAATTTTTGTTGATATTTTCACAAGGGGCAGTGTAAAGAGCTAAAAAATAGATTTGTTCTGGATCTAGATACATGGCATAGTAAATATATGAATTTATAGAAATAAGCTGAGCATAACAAATAAAACCAACTATAAACAAAGAGGACATGAACAATTGAAATTCAAAATAAAGATAATATAAATAGAAAATGTTTGGCAACAGGGGGTTTATTGGGGGAAGGGAAGAGTGATTTCTAGTAGGCATAATAGTGCAGGAAGGAAGGCGTAGAGACAATGCTGGCCTAGAGGGTCTGGGATTGGGTGGATGGGGCTGGAAGGTGGGGGGTAGTGGTGGCAGGGGTAGGGGTAGGAGGATTGCACATGATTGCCATCATAAAACACTTGTTATATTCCTTGTTTGTCATTGGCTGGATGAGCTGGTAGGTGGCACGGGGTGGGAGGCGCTTGTCTTTTTATGATTGGTTACCCATTTTCACATGTAAAACCATTTGGGCAAACAAGTCTGCCACCATCTGACAACCAAAGAGAGACTTATGGTCAAGGACCCCAAGATAAAGATCATTAAAAGCCTGAGGGCGGCGCTCCTGTACTGTATCTCCAATGTTGAAGAAGATGATATCACCTAGATGGATGTCTGCATGGCTGGCGGGGTAGACTGAGGCCTGGTGCCTGCGTCCCTGGATGGCCTCAAGGGCAGTGGAACTTCCCTCCATCTGGTGGCTCAAGAAAACCCAGTACTTGGAATTTGCGCCATTCCGGGAGTCAAGTAATCCACCAATGATGTGGCTGTACTTGTAGCCATTGGTAAAATCTGGGTTTGTCCAATAATAGATAGAACCCTTGGCTAAAGCAGCCAGAAATGCACCAATAAACGTCCCCTTCTTGACCTTCTTCCTTCCTTTTTGGGTGGCGGCTCTTCCTTGCTTGCCAAAATCATCAAAAGCTATTGATAGCTTGTAGTAGGAGATGAAGATGATGTCCCCTGTTAGACTAGTCAAGAATCAGACCAGTGTGGATTCAATGGTACAATCATATGGAGAATCCTCAGTGCCATCCCATTGGTCGCTGGCAACATTGGTCAGCACACGGACTGACGCCACCTTCCCATACATCCAGAGCTGCACATTTACTCAAACACCCAAATGCCATGGTGCGCAAGTTGCTTCTGGACCTGTGTCAAGGAAAGCTTGGGGTCCTGCTTCAATAGATCAAGCATGAGTGGGTAGGCCTCTGTGATTTGGGACTCAGGGACCTTCTTTGGCTTCTTGGCTGTCCTAATCAGATTCCCCTTATTCATTAGGTTGTTTAACTCCCGCATTATGGTGGCTTGGGTAAATTTTAATTGGTCAGCAATCTGATCCCAGGACAGACCCTGCAGGTTCAGTGCCACAATTTCCTGGAGATTTTGGGCGGTGATTATTTGTTGCTTGGGGCACTGGGCTGCAGGAGCTAAAGCCTGATTGGCTGAGGGAGGGGTAGGTTGGACAGTGGCAAGAAGTTGTTCTGGATCAAGGTTGCCATCCTGATTGGTTGGTTGGCGGGCAGCTTGTGCGGGGGGGTGTATGGGAGCAGGGTCAGAGCTAGACACTGTGTGACTACTGAACAAGTCAAAGTCATAGGGGTCAGTGGTCAGGTACAGGTCAGCTTCCTTGTTACCCGCCTTAAAGGCTTGGGTGTAAACAGGTGCCTCCACTTTCTGAGCCTCACCTCTGTTGAAGCTGGCTTGGCTGCTGTTGGCTTGGCTGCTGGCGCCGTCAAAGATATTGCTAGTAAAAACCATTGTAAAAAAGCTAGGATAAAATCACTAAAAGTAGAAGTTTAAGATTTTATGATTTATTTTTATTGTAATCTCAAGTCCATATTTGGAAAGTTCTCAAAACCATTTTATACAAATCAGGGGCCATGAAAATGAATAAAATGCCTCTGTTCCTAAATTGGATAGCTGTTGATTGGCTGGTTAACTGTTACTTTTTCTATTTTAGGCTGTTCATATTACACATTCTGTGTGACTTCATTTTGTTTTGTTCTTGTGGAATCTTGCTTCTAGATTGCTCAAATTTTGTTTCATTTTAGTCCTTTGGTTAGTGCCTCATATGAATCCTGATTGGATTATAAATAACTCCAGAATAGCTTTCATCCATCTCACTTGTTGCGTCAGTTCATTTTGTTTATGATTTAAACAATGTTGCTTGATATTTGCTATAATTCTGTATAGTGGGCTTGTGAAATTTAGTTTTTTTGTTTGACAGTTCATTTATTAACTGAACTTTTTTTAAATTAATTGAATCCTGATTCTTGCGCAACTTGGATTATATTCAAATCTGAAATCATTTTGTGTAAATCTGAGGTATTTTTGGTTGTCACTATAGCTTTTAAAACTACTGTAGTAGGTTTGAAGCTCTCTTAAACTGCCTAAACAGAGGAATGGAAGTCAGGGATATTGCATCCCAATTTGGTGTTACAGCCATATATGTTGGTGACCTCAACACCAAATACAGTGAACTGTAAAATTTCAAAAACCCAAAGGCTAAGTGGCTGCCAAGACTCCTACAGCCTGTGCATATTGATGCACTCAACAGTGGGTATCCAAGGATTGCCACCTGGATTCACTTGCTATCCAATCAATACTTGACACCAAGTTAGGGATTTCTGTTTCTAAAACACTTGTTTATCAAACCATGGTCAATCTTGGCTTCTCATGGAAATTATTGGGGATTTTACCATATAACAGAAACAGCAAGAAGACAATTGAGGATTGCCGCATTTATGCCAAGACTTATCTAGCCCTAAAGGAGACTGGGAATGTCCAGTTCTTCTATATTGACAAATTGTTGTTTTACTCCTCACTCAGGTCTAGGCATGGGTGGGTTAAGAAGGGGTCCAAGGATGGTGTAGCACAATGTGCAGTTGTCTTTTCCCAAACATATTCAATGGTAGCGCTTCTTGGTCCCTGCGGTTTAGAGCAGTATCAAATGATTAAGGGTTCCAATAACAGCAAGACATTCCTTGATTTTCTCCTAACTTTCAAGGATTAACTTTGAATTAATTGCCAAGACACAACTAACATTGTTGTGTTGGATAATTTTGATCTCCACAAAGTGGATTTGGTTGTGTCAAAGATCCCCCCATTGATAAAAACAGCCACTCCTCTGACCACTGCCTCTCTGACTGCCCAATGAGACTCCTCTTTCTCCTGCCATATTATGCATTTCTTAATCCCATCAAGAAGGTGTTTGGATGTATTAAGAATAAGGTGAAAAAAGGCCTCCCACAGGATACAGAAGATCTCTTCAATGCACTTGAGATCAGTCAATTATTGATACCACCTGATGTGACAGCGGCTTTTTATAAGCACTCCAAGCCCTTTATCCCTAAAGCCCTTGCTTTCTGAGCTAATCAAATAAAAGGGGATTCCTGATTCTAATTGTTTTTATAAATTTATATATTTTCATTTTTAATGGGACTTGAAAAATAGTATTTAATTTTATAATGACTTGACATTAGTTTGAATCACAGATATTAAAACTTCAGATTTAGTTAGATATAAATAAATATGTTAGTTTTTGAGTTAAGTATTTTTATTATAATGCAGTAATTATTTTATAAAACATTGTAGTAAAAATTAAAAAATATATTGAGATAAAATATATTAATTTTATTTAAGTAAATGTGAAGCCTTTATTGACATGATGTATAGTAATTTTTAAAGCCACAAATTTGACCCTGTGAGTCATTAACAGATCTATGTTGATTTAGTGCCATCAGTTCCACCCAATATGAAAACCAATGATGTCCATCTATTTGTTAATAATTATTACCTATGGCAAGTGTTAAGATTAGCTCTAGTGTTTTTTCAAATCATATGCAAATTGCAAGCATATATTAAACATAAACAATTATATATTTAAAACATGTAAATTAGTGGGCAGTCCACACCAGGTAAATTGAGTTCATGTTCATTTAAATATTTAATATCAGAACCTAGAGTTGAACTATACAACTAAATAATTGACTTTTCAAACATATAACTGTAAATGTCTAGTATTATAGCTTATGTGAATATATTTTTATTGTTAACTAACTATTCTCTGTATTACTGTACTGTAAATTCAGAACCTGAATGTAAAAATGCAGGATTGTCAAATCCTTGGGCCAAATTTTGAATCACTTTTGTGGTCAACTCAGCTGAGTGAAAATTAAAATATTTAATAAAATTAACCATTTAATTTGACTTTTTTTGGTTTATTTAAATTGGCAGATTTTGAATCTCTCAAGCAGATAAATCAATTAACAAAAGACAAAACACAACAAACAAATGCGGGATACATGAATCAGAAATGGGGGATTCTTATGTACAATTTGAGATTTCCTATATGTCAAACAAATCATAGACATCATGTAAAACTTAACAAATCTGAAATTGTGGGATTGTCAAATCCAAGAACCAAGTTTTAAATCATAATTGCAAGAAATTTGAAATAAATATAATTTATGGGTATCTCAAAAAGGATGTTAGAGGATCTAGAGTGGATTTGTACTGATTCTTTTAGGAAGCACAGGCATTCTCAAAAATCACCCTACTCCTGTTTAGGACAGCTAAAATTTAGATCCTACTATTCAGCAACTTACCATATTTAACAATAAAATTGACTAAAATATACATTCCTCTTCTTGAGTTTAAGTTTTTTAATAAAAATTTATTATGTCTTCTTTCAACACCAACCAAGTCAATGAGCTGTTCCCTGGCCTTGATAAAACCATGCAGAGCTATGCTGGCTCTCTTAACAGTGAAGCCTCTGTCTATGGCCACTCCCAACCTGCAGGCCCCTCTGCAAGCCTCACCCAGGAGTGTGTTATTTCTCCTGCAACTTCCAGCATGGCCCTATTTGCCCATCATGCACAGGCAGCTGCTAACCCAAATCCTGTATCAACAATGGCATCCAGAACCAGCCATTTGAGCCATGGGGTCACCCAGAGAGTCCTAAATCCCAAAACAGCCAATCAGATGGCATTGACCAGTTCCCAAGATGGACACATCCCTCCCCCAGACAATCAGCCTGCACGACGCAAAAGAAAAGTGAAAACTGGAGATTGTTCTCAAAATGGTTGAAAAGTGCGGGATGCTTATGTTCCTTGGGTATATTGCAGCCGTAATGGGTTTTGCAAAGTCCACTGTGGCTGCAACCCTGCAAGCCCACACCAACTGTGGCTCCCCTACCAAGAAGACCCTCTGGTGCCTTTTCTTTGACTGAAGGTGAAAAAGCCCACCCCCTCATGATGGCTATTATGGAGCATGACCTGTGGATGCCCCTGGTCCAGGTCCATCTCCAACTGGGACTCCACGGCATTTTCACCAATAAGAGAACAGTGAATTTGTGGATGCACAAAGTTGTGGTTGCCACCAGACTCTTATCCAATCAGGTTCTTAGTGGCCCCATTGTTGGGAATTTTGACCAAGCAATGATGCCAAACCATGACAGAGCTCACAGATTGGGATTGCTACAACCAAATCCATAAATTAGTAGTACAAAATACAATGACACTAATTATGACGGAGCTTGCAGATATGAATTGCAGCTACCAAATAGCATAAATTGGTAGTATAAGCTACATGCAAATTGGATTAGCAGTAGTCTGCTGACCTAAGCCTAATACTACCAATAACAAGCACTGCTGCAACAATTAATGACACATGATTTTCTGCCGCGGCACTTAAAAAATACACAAAGTGCTGCAGCGCTACCTAGCAATTGGATTAAGTGCCAAGGTGCCAAACTACTTTTATGTCAAGCGCCGCTGCGCCAACTGAAAATTATTGCAAGCGCTGCGGCGCCGCCTGGCAAATATTACAGGTGCCACCGCGCCGCCTTATCTTTACATCAAGCGCCAAGGCGCAGGGTTTGATTCCCCATAATCTCAAATTCCCTTAATTGTCACATTAATAAGCATTAAGCTGTAGTACGCTAAGAAAGCAGGAAGTGATCCTGAAGTAACTAAATTATTCCATGCCAGCAAGGATCACCTGTGCTGGGTGAAGATGAAGATATTCTATTGGTTGACGTGCAAGAAGTGCCAAACCTTGATTAATAATTACCCAAATTAGGGGCATGTTAGAATGTTCTAGAAAATATTGCTAGAAGCCCAGGGATTACCCTTGTAGTAGGTATAAGAAGAATTAATTATTTAAAATAAAATCAATCTTGAATCTTTGGAATCATATTTATTTTATACTTAATCTGGTTGACCTTTATCCTAATCCTTAAATGCTTCTGCACAATCAGAAGCCATTGCTGGGCAATAATCATGGTCCTGCTCAATCCTGGCTCTTCTGCTACAATACTACTCATATCCTCACATATGACTGTATTCTGGCAAAATGTCCTGTGCCCTCTAATCTCTAATAATTGTTGCGCTGTAACGCAAAAAGTGCGGCACCCATTTTGGTGGACACTGACCCCTATGATTCTATCATCATCAATTTTATTAAGTAAAGGGCAATGAGTGCTCGCAATGACATAATCTTCCTATTATACACCAAGATTTTGGCAAGCATTCAAGACTTTAGGGAAAAGGCATCCAGTCTGATGTATACAAGCACAGGCTAATCCTTTATTGATTTTTTGGGTTTTTTTTGGCAGTTTCCCCATTGGGTGTCAATCATTACTCCGTGTTGTCAAACACAGCAGATGGGTATGCCTACCAGACAGAGCTCAAGGTCATGCTGGAGGAGTGGGCTATCCAAAACGCCGCGTACACAGTTGTACTGAGTGCCAAGATGGAGCAGTGGGGATGGGCAACCCAAGAAATCAGGGCTACAAGGCATACCTGTTGGTCCTACCCCATTAACCACGCCAACATGCATCTTGCAGATGTATGTCTCTACAATTTTGGATCCACCCTCAGGCGCTTAAAGCCTGCCACCTACAACAACCTATGCACCCAAATTGATAAGGGTTATGAGCTTTTCCCTTCTGTGTTTGTCCAGGACCTATCAGATCTTGTCATTTTCTATGCAAGTGATAGTGATAAGTCCAGAAAGGACTCCTGCCTCCCCCCACATCAATCTATCTGTTTCACCAAGCCTGCATATGTGACAGAAGACAAATTTGATCAATTGAAGCAATCAGCTCTTGCTGCCTCTTCCCAGTCAACAAACCCTGCCTCCCCAACCCCCCATCAAGCCACCTGCCTTCCAACCCTGACTCCCAAACCACAGCCCATCCCCCCACTATCTCTGATGCCGTCCCTTTCACAGGCGCAGATGAAGGTGATGTTCATTCCGCCCATTCCCTCCTCTTCTGTCCTTTGATCAGTAAAATAAAACTTTTCTTTATGACAACTTATTGAAGTCAATATTAAATTTTCTAATTCATAATTAATAATATTTTCTTTTTACATATCAACATTTCCCATAATTAATACAATGTTGTACATTTTATGAATAACTTAAAATTATTAGCATACATATTTTTCATCATTATTAATAAATTAAAGACCATAAATGTAAAGTTATATTAGAATATTGCAATTAGACATCAACTCTTGATGTTTAGACATTGTGTGCATAACTCAATGCATTTTTTAATAAAATTCATTGTAAACTTGGCCTTTTTCATTGTAATTTATTGAAATGTACTGTGTTTATATTAGAGAGCCATTAACACTTAGTACAAATATTGATACATAGTGCATTTTATAGCCTATATATTTACCTATTGGTAATAATTCTGTAAACTTTTCAGTCAGATTTTGCGAGGTAATAATAATGTAATGGATTAATAAATTACTGTTTATTATCATTAATTGGCTGATTTTCTTTGCTGTGGTAATACTGCATTTTCTGATATTTACACACTGGTTTCCAATTAGTTGGTTTCACATCCAATCATACAGGCAATAGGAAATCAAGTTGCCATCCCAACCACATCCGGGCTTGGGGTGGCAACTTGATTTCCTATTGGCTGTGTGATTGAATGTGAAACCAACTAATTGGAAAACCAGTGTGTAAATATCAGAAAATGCACTATTGCCACAGCAAAGAAAATCAGCCAATTAATGGCAATAAACATTAATTTATTAATAAGTTACATTATCATTACCTCGCAAAATCTGACTGAAAAGTTTACAGAATTATTACTAATAGGTAAATATACAGGCTGTAAAATGCACTATGTATCAATATTTGTACTAAGTGTTAATGGCTCTCTAATATAAATACAGTCCATTCTAATAAATTACAATGGAAAAGGCCCAGTTTACAATGAAATTTATTATACAAAATGCATTGAGTTATGCACACAATGTCTAAACATCAAGAGTTGATGTCTAATTGTAATATTCTAATATAACTTTACATTTATGGTCTTTAATTCATTAATAATGATGAAAAATATTCATGCATTGAGGATAGTACTATAAAAACCAGTTTTTTTATGTAATTCAAACAAAATGTCAAATATCTACAGCCTTATCAACAAATTAGAGTCAGCCCTCCAAAAGGCTGTCAAGCTTGAGCATAACATGAGGGAAATCATGGTAAATCAAATAGGAAATGTGGGAAGGGCCTTGGTCCAGCAAAACAAAACTGTGAAAAATAGTCTGGGAACAATGGTCAACAAAGAACACAAGGAAATAGTTTTAAATCTTCAAAAGGAAATACTCAATATGTTAGATTTCAAAAGTGAAAGTTACAACTTGTGGGAATTCACAAAAACCAATAGAAAGAATACCAAAAAAATCAAACTAATTGAAGTAAATGAAATTTCAAAGGAAATCAACACAAATGATGAGGAAACTGCCCAAATGGAAACATATGAAAAAAGCACAATCAAGAAGCAGAAGCACCACAAGAAACAATGAAAATTCAACAAATGAAAATCAAGAGGAAACACTTGTAGCACAAAAAATAAGGAAGATCTAGCCTAGGAAATCAAATGAAGAGCAGCCAACACTCATGAATTTTACTGAAGGGGCGCCTGTGGCTGAGGGGGCCACAGGGGAAACAATTAGTAAGTCTTTTTTATATTTTACTTTTATTTACTTTACTTATAACTAGGAATGAGGATGAGGTTGCAGAAGTGGCAGCTTTTATGCCAAGTTGGTTCTACAGGGGTTACCAATCACTGGTAGCCCCTATAAAACAAATAAATAAAAATGAAACAAATAAAATAATCCAACTGAATATGAATAATTTTGCAAATATCAAAACTAGAGCTAAGTAATATTTACCACCCACAGGGTGCTTGCTGTGGATTAGGGAAGCATACAAAATAGGAGCAAATATCAACTTCAAAGAGATGAATGAAATTCACAGGGATATCAAACTGAACTTTGATGAATATATTTATGAAAGTATTCAGGATTCCCATTTGCAAATATCAATGAATATTAAGAAAAACTTAATAAAAACCGACTTTCAAATAGGAAATGAATATATTAAAACCAAAAATTTCAATGAAT
Source organism: Entomophthora muscae (assembly GCA_014839935.2). Taxonomy (NCBI): domain Eukaryota; kingdom Fungi; phylum Entomophthoromycota; class Entomophthoromycetes; order Entomophthorales; family Entomophthoraceae; genus Entomophthora; species Entomophthora muscae. Next base: position 217,460 of record QTSX02005753.1, read on the forward strand.
TATTCAAAGCATTATCAAATAAAGTTAGGGACACAGTCCTCATGAATAATTTAAAGCCTTCACTTATTTTTCTTTGAGAAGCATGGGGGGCAGATACAAGTCAGGCGCCTCTTGGAACAATATTCAAATTCAGTCAAACATCCTACATCAACAGATTAGTTCAAGTGTACAAGAAATTATGCATGTTCTCTGAAAAAATATACCTCACAAAGGATTCATGTTGCTGTATACCTAGAAAACTGTTGCACTGCATATTATAAACAAACGTCAAAAAGTTGGAGGATGTACCTATACAAATCAATATAAGCCAATTAGCACTAGAACGCCAGAAGACACCACAGGGTTATAGGACAGTCAAGCACGTCCTGTATGACTCATTTGCAATGGCATCATTGTATGGGTACTATGTGCCTCCCAAAAAAGAATCTACTAATTGATTTGCTCATACGCCTCCCTTTTATTAAGCGTTTGGCAACCACTGGGGTGCAGGTGCCACCCCTCTAGCAATTGCATCCAGGGTTGTCCATCACGTACAGAAGAGTACATGGATCCAGTTAGACGCTTTAGCTGAAATTTTGATTTCAGGGTATAATTCCCCAGAATAATCACATTCTATTTGCAAGTTGCATATCCCTAATAAATTTTATTCCCTTGCAATTTAACTTTTTTTAAAATTTTAATATTTAAAATTTAATAGTTCAATTATAATAGTGATATATCTAAATATATTATAAGACATTAGTTATAGTTGCAAACACCTCAAATAATAAAGAAGAATTAAAAATATTTTTTATTTGCTGGCTTGTCAAGTACAAGTTCCTTTATTACATAGTTAAACATCAAGAACTGGATTTATCTGCAACAGACAGCCTGCTCCACTTATGTTCTAAACAAGTGCTTGTTTAGAACTTGAATTAAATTTCCCTTGTAATATGATTTGATAAATATATTTGATATGCTTGACCTGCGTCATAAGTACTAATTAGTAAGAGATAAATAAAAATCATTGGTTTTTGTGTGTGTGGCTATAGTGGCACTGAAATATTAAGGATCAGATGATTACTTGTGAGGTCCAACTTGTGGCTTAAAAAAGCCAAAGCTCTAACAAGGATTAGAATTGTTTAAATAAAATTAATCTTTTGCTATCATTTTTAATTTTTTTATTTGTTAACTCTACAGTCAGTACACTATTTGGTGGATTATAATAAAAAATAAATATCCCTACATCTAGAATAACTAATTGTAATTATATTTTTTACTGATTCTTATATGTCTATAATACAATTCAACAATCACGTCATTATATATAAATAATAATTTTTGAGTCCTAAAGAAAAACAAAATATATAAAAATAAAAACAAATAAAACCCAGAGCACCCATTTATCTGATTGACTTGAAGGCAAGGGATTTGGGGAGGAAGGGTTCTGAGTGCTTGTAAAAAGCCATCACCACATTGGGTGGCATTGCAAACCAGCTGATCTCAAGAATGTTGAAGAGATCCTTGGTGTCCTGGGGGAGGCCTTTCTTCACCATATTTTTGATCCACCCAAAGAAATCCTCAATTGGGTTAAGGAATGGAGAATATGGGGAGAGGAAGAGGAGTCTCATTGGATAGTCAGCCAGGCAGTGGCTGGCTGAATGGCTATTTTTATCAATGGGCTGGAACTTGGACACAACCAGATCCACTTTTTGGAGCCCGACATTATCCAACACAACAATGTTGGTTGTGTCCCGGTAATTAATCCAAAGGTACTCCTTGACAGCTTAGAGAAAATGGAGAAAAGTCCTGCTATTGTGGGAACCCTTGATTGTTTGGTATTGGTCCAACCTGCGAGGACCAAGAAGCACAACTGTTGAATAGGTTTGGGAACAGACAACTTCACAATGGGCTATGCTATCCTTGGACCCCTTCTTGACCCACCCATGCCTAGATCTGAGTGAGGAGAAAAATAACAATTCATTGATGTAGAAGAACTGTACGTTGCCAGTCTCCTTAAGGGCCAGATAAGTCTCAGCATAAATGCGTCACTCTTTGATTATTTTCTTGTTGTTCCTATAGTACAGTTAAACTCTGAGGACCTTCCAAGAGAAGCCCAATTTGACCATTGCTTTTTATACAAGGGTTTTGGAGACATAAAGACCAAACTCTGTGGCAATCATTGATTGAACAGCAATTGAGTCCAGGTGGCAATTCTTGGTAACCCACTGCTTGATTGCATCAATATGAACGGGCTGAAGGAGTTTAGGCTGCCACTTAGCCTTGGTGGGTTTGGCAATTTGCCCGGTGTTGCCATACTTTTTGTTGATGTCACCAATATATCTGGCTGTGACCCCAATTCTGGATGCAATATCCCAAACTGCCATTCCCCCGTTAAAGCAGTTGAGGAGAGCTTCACGACCACTATCTGTCAACTGACGCCAGCCCTTGACAGGTACCGCAGCATCCTGGCTGGCAGGCTCAACACAGGGAATGGGGACTGTTGAGCAAATTGTGATATTGCTGGTATGTTCAAAGCTACAGATAGATGTTAGCCTTGCCAATGTACTCTACCTAATCCTATGCAAGAGCACTACAGACTGCAATAGAGTAGAGTTGATGATCCACATGTTTGGTGGTTTGCAGGTGGGGCTTATGTTGGCCAAGTGAAATTTTAGTGACTGTTGTTGAAGAAAGCTGGCTGGAGGACCAGAAGATGATGGTGAAGAACTAGTGGTCTGGAGAAATGAGCCAAGATTATGCCAAAACAATTTGCCAAAGTGATAAGATGTGGAATATTTTGCCTTGGTTTAGTATGAAAATCAAGAAGGAATGTGGATAGAAGTTTGGGTAAGATATTTATTCATTAAGTTCCTAGGATAGACGAAGGTATGTTGCTATGAGAGCGGGATAAAGGTTTTTTTGGTGGGACATTTTCCTTGGATTTTACTATATTTGTAAATATATGGGGAAAACTTTGAAGAGGTCCAGAAAGAACAATTTAAATAGTATTCTACTATTTAAATGGGTTTGGGTTGAATGCAGGAAGAAATGGTGCTAGAATAATGGACTGGTTAACGCTTTGGTGCGCAAAGAGTTGTTGCTTTGAACGGTTTGAGCTGTGGAAATGAGTTTCATAGTTGGATCCCAGTGGAACTTTAGAAATGGTCTATTTCCGCGCTCTGCATTCATTGGTTGAGTTCTGGCAGGTTTTCTGATGAAAATGATTGGTTGGAAGCCAAAAGCTTAAAGTATAAGCAAGGAAATAGTATATTAATACTTTAGGCTTTTGAGAAAGTAAGTATGTAAGCTTAAGTTATTATAGGGAAAAGTGAGCGGCAATGGTTTAAGCTTATGAAGAAAGCCATTTTGAAGGCGGAACTGTTGGGAAAATGACACTATAAGAAGGTGGCTGGCTGGAAAGTTACAGGGTCTTTTGACGGTCTTTTTAGAGGTCGTTCCAGGTCTTTGAGAGGACACTTCTGGGTCTCTTGAGTTTCTGCCAAGAGGTTTTGGAAGCCTTTTGATCACCAGCAGGAGCTTGGTTAGAGCTGAAGCCCAAGATAACGGAGCAGGAGCCCAAGAATAAGGAGCGGGTTCCTAAGCGCGGCGCGGAAGTTTTATTACAAGGAGCCGGAGTCCACATTTGAGGAGCAGGAGTTCAAGTCTGAGGAGCAGACGTCCAAGACAAAGGTGCAGGAGTACAAGACCAAGTACAAGGATTCCAAAATATTGTTGGAGGACTTCAAGTATTGGCAAATCCATATTGTTTCCTTGACCCCCCTGGGCCGTATACCAGAAGGTTTCTAAGGGGATCTTCCTTCTGAGAGTGAATAAAAGCCCATTTTGACCCCTATACATATTTCTGAGATACATTTTCCCCTTACTAGAGAATGACAATCCCTTCCAGCCGGTCCCTGGCTACAATCCAGGACACACTTGGGGACTGGCGGACAGGAACCCCACAGTAGAACTTTGAAGATAATTACATTTATTGAAACTGGAGTACAATCTAGCCAGCGGCTGCAATCTATCCAGGTGTAACTAAGAACTTGTTGTTATCCTTTCAGGTGTCTATATCAATATATACTGCAACAATTCTTCTTCTTGTCCTTTCAGAAAGTTCTTGGTTGCTACCTTTGCAATAGGTTCATCTTTGCTAGCTACACCTATCCTGATTGGCTGTCCTTGACACGTGATATGCTACTGGCCTTAGCAGGCGTCCATGGCACTTCAGCTACAGCCTATGCTTTTCTTGAGCTAGCCTACTGCCATTTATCAATTGGCTGTATCTTACATGCCTATTATTGCGCTGGGAAACTATGCTGTATTTAGTTGATGCTTAGAAATTGTCCCTGTTCAGCCCTCCTACATTGGAAGGTAGAATTCTGGTATTCCATTTGCAGGGTTTAATCAGTGATTCTTTTCTGGTTGGCAAACCTTCTGCTTATTAATGAAACAAGTCAGATTAGGGATTATACGCTGTATAATAGCAGACTCAATCCATTAGTGACTCAAAGGATTATCTGCCGTGTAATACTGACCCAAACCAATAAGGAACCTGATTATACGCCGTGTAATACTGATCCAAACTTGGTATTTCCTAGCCATTTGTATATCACTTGTTTGATATGAACATATAAGTCCATCAGGCTGTGTGGGGCTGAGTTGATACAACATCCAGTAGGGTAGAATAGGTGATATACAATTGATGATTTAGTGATTACATGCTGTGTAATCAGTGATAATACGGTGTATATTTGTTACATCTATCATAATAAACTAATAATTACACAGTGTATAATAACTACACTTGATTAAGTGATAACCAAATGATAATATGGTGTATAATTGTTACATCTATTATAATAAACTAGTAATTACATGGTGTATACCTGCCATATCTATTAATATAATGATGACCAGTGATAATACGGCGTGTAACTGATTAAGATCTGCGTGCAATGATTAACCTGATCATTTGTGGTCAATCAGCCTAATCTCACAGGGACCTTCATGTAGAAGGTGGGATCACGCTTGGTTGTGCTAGCGCTGTCAATGGTGGCATATGATACAGGCACAGATGGCTCTTTGGTGGTGGACAATGGCTCATATGATGTATCAAAAACACAGGGGCAGGAAGTGGCAACTCTTGGATCAGAAGCAGGGCCGGATGACAACTGGGTAAACAGTGGAGGTACAAGTGACTTCATTGTTCCTGTTGACCCTGGTGTAGGAAACTTTTGTGGCAGGCCTTGAGAGCGGCTTCTGTCTTGGATTCAGGCTGGTTGATTGGGCTTGGGATACGGGAGGTGGTTGACAGGCAATGACGGCTTGGGAGGCCTGTGTGTCAGCATGACTCCCTTCAATTTGTGTTCTGGGTCTGTTCTTGGACCCTCTGGGACGCCCTTGTGGACAGGCTGCCCCACAGGCTGGTCAGGAGCGGGTTGAGAATGCAATTTATGGTCCATAAAAATAAAATAAAAAGTATATTTTAGATTAAATATGTATTTATTTGGATTTATTGGTTTAGTTGTGAGTAATTGTTTTCTCTTGATTTAGCTTAAATAGTAGCAGAGTTTCTATATTTTTGATTTGAAGTGTATAATATTGTATACTTTCCAGGGTTAGATAATTTTAAAGTCTAGTCACTTTTTATGTCTAAACATGGTTGTTGAGATTGAAATTTTCATTTGATTTTATCCAGAGTGGAGCTTCTTTATATGGGTTGGTGTTTCCTAGTGTGCTTACTGTACATTAAATTTGGATTCCAGTTCCCACAATTAATATCTGAGTTTACTAGTGGCATTCAAAAGTGATTTGAAATTTGGTTCTTGGATTTGACAATTCCGCAATTTCAAAAAACATAGTAAACTTAATGAAAATGGCTGATGGATTTGAATGCTTCAAATCTGATTCAAGCTAATTCATCTTTTCCATTGGAAATATGCAGTCTTACTTGAACTTTGCAAAGTGTCTATCAGTTCCCACATTTTTAAAAATTCAAATAAATATACAAAGAATTCAATTTAGTTAAAAAAGGCCTTCCCACAAAAGTGATTTGAAATTTGGACCAAGGATTCAACAATCCCACATTTTACGTTCAGGTTCTGAATTTACAGTATACATTCTTTGTTTTAGATCAAAGTACTAGCTGTGGTGACCACTTGTGCTATATATGAATATTGATACAGCTTTAATAATACTTGGATACTACTGAATACTAAATTTTACTTAGCAGCTATACTGTTAGAAATAGAGGAATCCTTCTCTCTTATTGCTCTTAGGGGATTAATCTGCTCATTCTCTTCATCTGAAGAGCTCCTTATATAGGTTCTTATGCCTCTTGCCAGACTTAGAATCTGACACTTCTAAACCTTACTAGCCAGTCTATCTATTCCCTAGAATTCCAGTTTTAGTCCCCAGAGTTAAGCATCCATGTTATGCCAGGATGGTTTTCAATTAATGACCAGAGACTTGCATCCTGTATCTTTGTAACAAGGTACCAGCGGCATTGTGTTCAAATTTTCTGTAATCTCAGTAGTTGATACCCATTTAGATAGGTTTGCCATCTTGCATTGATGCATATTTGATCTTCCTTATAGGATAGTTTCCAAGATCTTTTCCAGATGCTTGTGGGTCTAGCAGTGGAGCATCCTGTGGAAATATACCAACATGCATTAGGTCTCTTTCTTTATTCAAATCTGATATTGTCCAATCATGTATCTACCCTTGATATAGATCAGACATATAATAATAGCTGTTTTTAGCACACATTAGTATTCCAAAACTATCAGTAGAGCCAGTATACAGCCTCTATCAAGATTGATGGACAAAGTGGCAAATCACTTTATCTACTTACTAGGCTAAGAGGATGATGGCTAGTTTATCCATAGAGCTCAGGACTCCTGCCAGATTCTATACTATAATATATATAATTTTCCATTGTGACAATAGTAAATATTTTTCTATTGTTGTAACTGTGCTATATTAGCAGAGTTACACAGGGGAAAATGATTGGAAACTAGACAATCATCTTTATTGAGATATGAGAATTATATAGTTGGAGTGAATCATTATAAAAGGAAAAAATTAGGACAATCAATTTTTTAGATTGGAAGGGGGTGGTGTGATCCTTGTAATGAGTGAAGTGCCAAATTGAGCTGTCCAGCAAGTTGGGATTGTCACTGGTTCTTATTGCTGGGTTTAGTAATTCAAGTTGACAACAGCATTTGGCTATGGGTCATGGGGAAGTTGTTTTGGGGGTCACAGAACCACTTGTGCATAACCTTGCTGGGGGTTAACCCTGTTGTTTTGGCACTATATACTATAGTAAAGTTTGTATGTGAAAAGAAATAATGAAAAAGAACTATGCTTCATTTTAATAGTCCAAGAAGAAAATACTAATTAACATCAGCCTATATTCATATAGACTGACATTGAGGCTGACTCAACAGGCCACATATTTTATGAGGTTAGCTGCCAATGATAAGATAGAGACTGACATAGAATTAGGGCGTTATGGCAGGGGGCCCAGCTGGGAACAATTTTTTTAGAGTGGAGATTTATAATATGATACTGGATAATAAAGGGAAAACAGCCCAAGACATTATTCTGAAGTAAGGGTTTCAGATTTCATGGTTGAGTCCCTTAAACAAGTGTAGTCAGGTATCTACTTAGGCTACACCCCAGGGCTAGCAGGTAAGTGGATAACTGTGTAAGAGAGGGGGCTAGACTAACAAAGTCTGGCTCCCATCCTGGTGGGACCAACCACCAGGATGCCATCCAGTACAAGACTGAGATGGCCGCTCAAAGGGGCCTCTCAAAGGAGACCGGCTGAGAAAAGGTAGGGAAATAGGAATCCAGGGCCATAACCAGGGCTCCAGTGAGCAATCACAGAGAGTAATCCCAGGTGGGACGGATATCTGAATCCAATGTGGGGATTTGGTGCAAGGATGGTAGGGAGGGAGCTGAAGCTGCTGCAGGGAGAGGGTTGGTCAAGTCAGAAAAAGGGGGTTTGTTAGTTCCCAATTATGGGGAGGGTGAAACCCCCTCAGGATAAGGGACTGATCAAGGCAACTGAGCAAATGTAGCTAGGATGGTGGGTACCTGGGTGAAATGACAGAAGGCATTAGAAAGCAGACCAGGAGCAGAACCAGGAGATTTAGTGATCAGAGTAAGTTTGTTCCAAATACCAGGGCTGGTGGACCAAAACAATAGAAAGATGGGCATCAATACCATCATTGCTCCATTATATAAAGGAGACAACATGGTACCAGAGGGGTTATTTACCAAATTTCCAGGTGGACGGTCCTTGAGTACTGGGAAAATAACAATAGCTCAGGCCAGTTTTGGATCCCCTGAGATCAATTCTTAACAAAGAAATCACAGGCGGACAGGCAGTAGGACGGGCAGGCAAACAGGCAGGTGAACCAGACGGAAGTGGGAGAGAAGACAGCGGCAGGAGCCAGGACAATAACCTTGATTATTAAATAAAACTTCAAAATACAAAGAGATTTGCAAAGTCAGGAATTTTATTCAATAATTAGAATTGGTAAGCAAGGGACCTGATGGTCCATGTTTCCATTATATGCAATGGGGGTGATAGGGCCAGGGGTTTTTAAAAGGGGTTATTGGAAAGCAATCTAAAGTGGATCCAGTTGAAAGCCACTGCCTAATCTTCCCATGGTCTGGGCCCAAGAAAATAGGCGCAGCAGGCCCAGGTATAAGGTACAGTTAACAAAATAGCTAGGAGCATTTTGGGGACTCAGGGTGCAAATTACCCCTGATGCCTTCCTCTGATGTCCCAACTGGAGGGCTCCCAAACCCAATTACTTTGGGCTGAGGGACTCCCAGGCTGGAGGAATTACTTGCCTGGGATTACGCTGATTATAAGATTTTATGCCCAATTTCTCCAGACCGCAGGTTAGGCACATCCTGTGCCATGTGGCCCGCGTTTTTATGTTGGCCTGCCAATTTTCTCAAAGCAGGGAAACACCAGGAAAGCAAACAATCCAGCTGGATTAAAGTCTCCTCCATAGTTGAAGGAGACTCCAGAGAAGGGATTGGGTATTCAGCAGTGAAGGCCAACACAAAGCGCTCATCCACTGTGTGGGCCAGGTCCTCCAGGTTTTGAAGGAGTTTTGTCTGCACGCAGTCTGCCTTTTTTGATGGTCTGGGAAAAACATCCTGATTCAGGGCTAAAGGAAAACCTCAGAACTTTACAGACTGCTAGTTACTAGAGATAATTTTATCAATTTAATCAGAGTTGTCTAATAAAATAAGCTAACAAGCCTTTTATCTTAGAATAGGTGGTCTGGTGGCACAATCCTTAGTGTTTTCTTCTAAATGTTATTCATGTGAAATATATATGACAATCTTCTTTTTCTAGCCTATAATTAACTGTTTCGATAATTATAACTATAAACTGCATAGGTTAGAGCCTTACTGAAGTGGGCTAATTAATTGTGCAACACTTGTATATTCTATTAATTAATTAGTAATAGATTTATGGTTCATGCTAGGATGATACTTAACTATTGATTTATCATTCCTGTGGCCCAGACGTCCACATTTTTATATTGGGTATATCTTCAGAGTTATACTGCTTTGCACCAGCATTTATTGGGTTGAATATTTTAATTATTCTTAGCCTAAAACCTACCACTGTCATTTTACAATATATATCTGTTTAACTATAATTATTATATTTGCTTTTTTGACTAATTTCTGGCTCTGGGTTGCTTGTGTCAATGAGTTATATTATGATTTGATTTTAAGTAATCCATTTTGCTGTAGCAGCTCAGAGCCAGAAGCTAGCCAAGCCTGGACTGAAATATGCCTAGTCTAAACAAGCAAATATACATACTCTAACTACAAAAGAGATTAAAGTGATCTGATATGTGCATTTCAATTCTTAATTTTTGGATTTAAAATTCATTTATTTCACTGAATAATCTGGGAAGGTATATTAATTTGCCATGTCATTCTTTGGTGGACCAAAGAAGTTGTTGGCAGTTCTAAATTGGCTAAAGCTAGGCTGCTTGTCAACATTTTCAAGAGAGAATCCTTTGACCCACGGGTATTTTTGGAATATGGTTTCTTCTACTGGACCTTTTTTGAAAACAACATACACTTTGTTCTTGGGCAGCGTAAATTCTCTGGAAATATCATATTTAAAGCCACTATAATCATATGCATATAAAAATATATGACTAAACAACTCAGAGTGGCTGTTGATCAGTGAAGCAAAGGATGACCATTGGTATGAAAACAAGGAGAGGGCAAGCTGCCCGGACAAATCCCAGCCCTTCACAAGGGTTTCAAGGTCCTTGGCTGGTGTGAATAGTCGTAAATCAAAATTGATGCCATCATATCCTACTTGGTCTTTGGGTACTGTGGCTGGCATGAAGTTGTCCTTGAGTGTAAGTGCCACAGTGGCATTGGTATCTTCATATACAAGCTGGTCACCTCGGATGCGAGGTAAACTTCCTTTTCCATTAGCTTTGACAAGAGAAAATATCTTGACTTTATTAGCATTTCTCTTGCAGGCATCAACAGATGTCTTATTCAAGAGACATTTACCATTTGAGCAGTCCTCGGTATTGAAGTCAAAGTGAGGTGAGTAGATGTTTGTTGTGATGAGTTCAGCACTGGGAGTACAGAGATCTTGAAGCTTCTGAGTTGCGGCCAAAGCAGTGAGAACTGATAAAGAGAGTTTCATTTGAATGGCAATCATAGACCAAGCTTATAGCTTTATATACCACCCTTGCATGGGATTAGGGTTGGATTGCTTGAAATTCTCGTGACCACATTTAATAAAATTTGCTCTCAGAGTTTACATTTCCACTGTAGTTCACGAATATTTTATTACTAGATATGATGTATTTAGTTCTGAATAGTGCTGCTTGGGTCCTAACTTGCTCTCAGCTCTGGGCCGTCACACCAAAACAGAACTACTTAATATTTAAACTAATTAAAATAAATGTTTACAGGAAGTGACTCAGAGCCAGAATTTATTGCAGCTGCCCAAGGTTTAGCCGAAGCAGCCCTAGTTCTGAATTAGACATGATGTAATTAGTTCGTGATCCAATGAGGTAGATTTTAGCTGCAGTCTTGCATGCATGTAAATCCAATAATCTTCCTTTCAATTCTCAACTTGCATTAGCAGCCATAAATCCTCAATCAATATTTCTTTAATAAAAAGTGTATTCAATACTCTCTAGATTAGCAGTACATCATCTTTATTGGCTGTGACTAGTGTGGCCAAATAGATCTTTGACGTTTCCACTCTGAAATGGTGTCTAGCTGAACTCGAAAGTGCCCCAATTCGAGAGTGATCGATTTTAAAGCAATGAACTCGAGTCAAAGCAAAGTGAAGGGTAGGAATGCTTCGTCTCAGTCCCGGCCGGCTACCGGCTATTGGCCGCTATAGCTAAAACATAATTCTAGTATATTTGAACAGTGTAAAATAAATCTTTGATGGGAGTGACCCAGAGCCAGAAACTGGCCGCGGCTGCCTGGGGCTTGGCCGAAGCAGCCCTTCAGTGAAGGGACTAAAATTGCAAACTCAAAATGACAAGTTTAAGCGAAAGAATCACATTTTGAAACAAACGCTTCCCACCTTCTATCGCTCAGGAGGGTTTAAATTACTACTAGGTGGTTCCCCGTCCAATGACATATTAAAGTTAAATTTATCAAAACAATAAATATCATTGAATTTCAAGACTGAGTTACTTATTAGCTTTTAATCTAAAAAATACTTTTCAAAAAAAGTTTTAAACTTAGTTTAAAATTTATTATAGCTTAAATTGCACATTCCAAGCATAAATATAAAATCAATATATATAGAAGCAAGTCTGTCTGTCTGTAATGCAGCTCGAGTGCACTCAAGTCTTAAGGAAATGATTCACTAATATTTAAATTTAAAGTTGATGGGCAAGCCAAAAGCGTGGTTTGGCTCGTCTATACACGCAATCCCTTACAAGCATCTTTTAAAGCATGGTTGAATCCAGTGGATTGTGGCCTAAATTATGTTGAAATGAGAATATAAGCCGCTCAGGATTTAAATATTATATTTAACTGTTTGATTCTTAAATAGTGGTTCAGCCTTTGCAAAGAGGCTTATCTGTATATTTTATACAATTCCAGGATGTGTGGATTAAAATTAAAAAGGGAGAAACAGATTGTTTAAGAATAAGATTAAATTTTGAACTGATTTGCCATACTTTTATATGATTGGATGTTTAAACTGTATGCATAGGATTGACTTGACTTGAGAAAAGAGAGCTTGATTAATCTAAAGAGATATTATTTAAATTAGTCGTATAAATGTTAGTTTAAGTAAGAGATGACTGGCTGCACTTTTCAATTTATTAGTTTTGAATTGCAATAATAATATTACATACAGATGCATCACCTGATCCAAGTGGTTGCAGATTGTTATAGAGTTAACCTTGCTTACCAATGCAGCATCCTGATTACGATGTCAGCACAGTAAACTAGAATTAATAATGTTAAGACTCAACTAGGGCTGCGTCGGATTTTAGATGGGTGGCTTCTTTTTATAAAAGGAGCCACCCGTCCAAAATCCGGAAACCGTTTCAAGAGAATCTTCTTTGAGAAGATTCTCACGTAATTGTTTCCTTCCACATCCACTGGATGTAATTCCAAATTGGATTTTACATCCAGTGGATGTTAGGAAGTGCGGTGTTATGATATCATTGGATTTACACTTATTGCACCTCTTTAAGCAGATAAGCGGTTCTAATCAATTCCCAATTTCACCCCTTCACTGCCTTACAATTATGGCATATTTCCTAAATCACTCATTCTAGTATATAAGTTGAGATTCAACAAATACTCAACTATCAATAAATCATTTCCTCAAAACTACTCTTTCAAGTACTTTGCTAGCTAAACCAAATTACCAGGATTAATCCTCCTGGTTTACAGCGGAGCCCTGGTCAAAAGGCCAATCATTTATTCTTTTTTTGAAGCAACCAACTTCTAGTTTTAATCCATTTATCCAGTAGTTTTGAAACAACAAACTCCTAGTTTTAATCCATCTACCCAGTAGATTTGAAGCAATTAATTCCCAGTTTTAATCCATCTACCCAGTAGATTTGAAGCAATTAATTCCCAGTTTTAATCCATCTACCCAGTAGATTTGAAGCAATTAATTCCCAGTTTTAATCCATCTACCCAGTAGATTTGAAGCAGTTAATTCCCAGCTTTAATCCATCTATCCAGTAGATTTGAAACAACAAACTCCTAGTTTTAATCCATTTACCCAGTAGATTTGAAGCAAATAATTCCCATTTTTACACATGTGACTTATTTTATCAAGTATATATCACCAGCACTTAACTAATAAATAACAAAGCTCACTCTTGAATTGAACCTTACTCCCAGTAAACTTTGATCAAAAATGGACTGTGAATACTGCAAAGCAGCAATTGATGATAGTCAGTTTATTACTTGTAAAATGTGTCATAGTGCTGTTCACCTGCTCTTTACAGACTCTGACGCTTCTGGTCATGTGGACAATCCTTCCTTTATTTGCAAAGTTTGCAAAGTTAATACAAGCTGTGAAACTCTGGCTGATGATTCTCTTGATGCCTTGGAGCCAGAAGGTCTTAGTGAGTTGTCTACTACTCAGAGTGTTTCAGGTAAATATTTTTTAAATTCAAGCTAATTACTTTAGTGTACAAAACTCCCAAGGATTTTTTTCATATTAGTGAAAAGCTTTTAAGAGGAAAAACTTTACCCAAAAAGCAGTTTGCAAGTTATGCTTTCCAGTAAACCCTACAGTTGATCCAGAATATGGGTAATAATTTATAAATATCTTAATTTACTAACTTAATAGAATTTTTAGAATTTCTAAAGGGTGTACAAAATCTTTAATGGCTCATCTTAAGAAAAAACACCCTGAAGAACATGAATTAATTGAACCCCCCTTAAGCAGAAAGAGAAAGCTGACTGGGGATTCATTTGTTGTAGGCTTGTCAAGAATTAAGTTCCAATAAGACCTTATTCAACAGGTTATGATCTGGATTATCCAAGCAGGCATGCCCTTTAGTGTTGTTGAGGATCCAATCTTGAAAAACATTTTTGAAGAATACACTTTATTGCTGGAAGGAAAGTGATTCAAAAAAACATTTCCAAAGTGTGACTATTTTCAGGAGCTTTTACCAATAATACATCAAACTTATGACCAAGAAAAAAGAGTCTATTGAACGAGGTTGATACAAAACTGGCATTAACAACTGATGTTTGGTCATCTGCAAATGCTGAGTCTTATATTGGATTCACTGCACATTGGGTCACTTCTGGGTTTGAACCGAAAAGAGTTTTGCTTGCCTTTATCCCATTTCCAGAAAAGCATACTGGTGAAAATATTCTGGAAAAATATACCACTGTTATTGAAAAATATGGCATTTCTGAAAAGGTGAATTTCTCTTTATATCTTAATGCAGAGTTATTAACTTTACTATGGCTTTAGATTTCAACAATTACTTTGGATAATGCATCTTCAAATACAAAGTTTATTGAGCTTCTGTCAGCAAGTAGATCATCTTCAAATTTCTTTGATACAAAAGAAAACTTTCACATAAGATGTATTGCTCATGTATTACATCTAGCTGCACAGACTCTTATTCTTGGAATTGATGTCATTGAAGTAAAAAAAGAGCCTCCTATTCAAGTATTTCTTCCTGGTTTGAGCTTTGGGACACAAGAAGCTCTTGATGAGCTAATAAAAACATTTGAAGACACTCCTACATGCTCTCAAAATGATGGGGCAAAAAAACTCAACCTGACTTTTAATCTTAGAAAATTACTTTTCAAGATAAAAAGATCTGAGCAGCTGTTACAAACACTGCACATTTATCAAGAGTTTAACTCAATTGATAAATCCAATCCTGTACTTGAGGTAAGAACAAGATGGAATTCTACCTATGCCATGTTAAAATAGGCATTAAAAAATAAAGAGGTATGTATCATAAATAATTTTTTAATAATATATAGGCAATTTAAGGAGTTGTCTCTTCTGAAGAAATGTCATCTTTAAGATGGGACATTTTTGAAAATCTCACTTTCTGGCTGGAGATATTTGATTCAACCACATCTCTGGTCTGCCCAGCTAACTCCTGCTCCTTGTCATATGCCCTGGTGTCAATTATTTCTCTAAAAAAATTCTAAGTGACAAACTTAAATTGTTGCCATCAAATGATTTGCTTTTCTGGCCCCTACAACAAACCAAAAAAATTGTGAAGTACTTTGATCATTTTACATCAGATATTTATCTGGTGGCAATAGGTAAAATTAACTTTGATTAAGCTGACTTTTAGTGCTGGATCCAGCTTACAAGCTCTTTTTCTTTTTAGAAAACAGCACCTGAGCTTTACTCAAAAGCAGAAAAGGCAATCATGGCTATTTATCAAGAGTTTAAAGATAAATCAGCTGATGGCTACAATGATGAGCCTGTTTTAAGCATTAGCAATATGCAAAGAGCTCAATATGTCTTTGAGCTCAATAATGAGCACAATGAAAAGGATGAAGGGGAGCTGGGATTTTACCTAACTGCTAAGCCCAGAGAAACTCCCCTTCTCCAATTCTGGATGGTAATATGATAAGATTTAAATAACTAATTTTATATTTTAGATGTATAGCCAGCAGTACCCTACGCTAGGAAAACTAGACAGGATTATATTGGCTTGCCAGGCTACAAGTGCAGCCTAAGAGCAGGAGTTCAATGGGACTGTTGATATTCTGGGTCTTAGAAGATCCCATATGCTCCCAAGTACTCTTGCCCAACTTAAAGAGGCACAAGCAATTTTAAAGAATGAGTTCAAAATAAACCTTATCTAATTACAGGATCTGTTATATTAAATATTGTTTTATTATTAAATTATCTTATTATATTCTATAAAAATTATTCAGAACATAGACCTGCTCTTTGGCTTTAAAATGAGCTATTAAATGTTAAAATTGGTTTAGTATTTACTGAGATACTCTGGTTTTTAGTTTTGACGCTAATGAAAAGTTAGTATGTTTTTTGAAGGCTTACCTTTTTATCCTGCCAAGCCCAAAGGGCTGGCACACACTTGACTGGCATCTGGTGGAGAATCCACTGGATGCCAGCCAAGTGGCACTGGATTCTGGAGGAAGAATTTCTTCTTCCTCTGGAATCCGTTTTCATTGTTTCAGATTCCCCATATTGGGGGAATCCAAAAAACAAAAACAGGGAAGAGCAAACAGGGCGATTACAGCAAATGCTGTAATTGTCCCGTTTCTCTTCCGACGCAGCCCTAGACTCAACAAATGATTATCATAAATTTAGAGTTTATGGGAAATCTTTCAGATGATTTTCATCAAAATAGTACCAAATATGATAGCTCTAGATGCTGAGATTCAGAGTGAAGTACTAAGACAAGATTGCATCATAATCAAAGGCCTGGACTCAATTTAATCCATCTAAATTCACACTCAGTACACATTATTAAAACTAAAATCACCATATATATGTAAACACCAAACCGTCTTCAATATCCAATAGCTTATTTTAAAAAAATTGGGTCTATATTTTATAGTATATATAATATAAAATCTTAATTCTCATTAAATTTTTATTTTTATATTTCTAGATTGAATAGTAAATCTACACTTATTTAGATTATAATTATATATACTTGGATACACAATTAAATCACAAAGCTCTAAACTTTAAAGTAACCTTTATGTAGCCCTTTTCAAATAGTATTTTTTAAATTAAATAGGTGATAAGTAATCTCAACATAAAAATCTAATAAAATACATTGAATTAATATACTGTAAATTCAGAACCTAATGGTAAAAAGCAGGATTGAGAAATCCTTGGTCCAAATTTTAAATCATATTTGTGGGATGGCCTTTTTTAATTAAATTGAAGTATTTGTACTGTAGATTCAGAACCTAAAGGTAAAAATGTGGGATCATCAAATTCTTTTGCGTAAACTCACCAACTTAATAGAATATTTTTCATCCTTTTATATAAAAAAGAAAGTTGTTCTGGGATGAAAATTACTCCATTAAGTTGGTGAGTTCATGCAAAAAATTTGACAATCCCACATTTTTACCTTTAGGTTCTGAATTTACAGTATTTTTAGTTGAATATTTCAAATTGAGGGAACTCATAGACACTTTCCAAATTATAAGTTAAACTGCATGTTTCAAGTGGACAGAATGAAATAACTGAAATTATATTTGAAGTGTTCAAATCCATTAATCATTTTTATTAAGTTTGTTATGCTTTTTGAAATTGTGGGATTGTCAAATCCAAGAACCAAATTTTGTTCCAAAAATTAATGCCACTAGTAAACTCAAATAATAATTGCAGGAACTGAAATCAACTTTGAATACACATCAAATACACTAGGAATCACTGACCCATATTAAGAAGCTTCACTGTGACTAAAATCAAACAAGAAAATTCATCTTGATAAATATGTTTAGATAAGAAGATCAATTAAAATAGAAATTGTCCAAAAATAGACTCTAGTAAAATATCATATGCTTCAAATCACATATATAGATATTCTGTTACTATTCAAGGCTAAATCAAGAGAAAACAATAACCAAAAACTAAACCAAAAATCTAAATCAAACACATATTTTAATCTAAAATATATCTTTTATTTTATTTTATTTTTATGGACAGACTATCCCATTCTCAACCAGCTCCTGCAACAGGCTGTGGGGCAGCCTGTCCATGAGGGCGCCCCAGAGGGTCCAAGAATAGACCTAGAACAAAATTTGAGCACAGTGAGACCAATACACAGGCTTCCCAAGGCATCAGTGCTGTTGCCAGCCAACCACCTCCAGTATCACAAGCTGGGAACAGCAGCTTGAATCCTAGACATAAGCCACTCTCTTGACCTGCCACCAAAATCTCCCATACCAAGGTCATTGGGAACAATGAGGTTACATATACCTTCACTGAGTACCCAGTTGTAACATAGCCCCACACTCTGGATCCCAGGGTTGTCAGTTCCTGCCCCACCTTTTTGATACATCCTATGAGCCATTGGCCACCACTGAAGAGAAATCTGCACCTGTGGTGTATTCAACAATTGACGGTGCCATCACAGGCAAGAATGATCATGACTTCTACACAAAGGTCCATGTCCCGTGTGTTGAGCCTGATAGCTTGGATGCTGTGGTACCCATCACAGGCAGGTGTCACTTAACAGATACAGTAGTTTTAAAAGCTATGGAAACAACCAAAAATACCTCAGATTTAAACAAAGGATTCCAGATTTGAACAAAATCCAACTATCAGGTTAAAATATACACTCTGTTAACAGGGATTTTTGGCGTTAATGGGCAAAATGGGTCAACACAGCAAGGAAGTGCTCACACGCAAAGCAAAACTATTCAAAATACAATACAAAATACATTGATTCACAAACAAAATGGTGTGAGTTGACTTTAAGTGTACATATGTTGACTATGTGAATTGGTGATGAAATACACCCAAGTGCAGTGAGTCAAAACTGAAACACAATAGCAACTCACTATGTAAACAAAATCACTCAAATGTTGTGTGCAATTGGTTGTAATGAAGAATGATACCAAGGTATCTATAATAAGACACACAATCCAAGACAAAAATTTTAAAAATATTGTGTTGGTTGCTTAATTTGGCGTAAAATCTGGGAAAATGGATCAAAATTATTTTGGGTATTCTAAAATGGGCGTAGTAAAACCAGAAACAACCAGTTAAGAAAAAATCTATAATTGTGATATTGGGTGGGTAAAGCTCTAATTAAATATCCATATTCAGATAAAAGCAAAAATTAAAATTAGGGAGTAACTTAATCAACTTTTTTTAATATTTTATTAAATTATAAAAATGGAAGGAACACAACAACAGAGTGACAATGCACCCATTGTGCACCGCGGTTGTGGTTGCCCCTGCAGGTCAAAGAACAGAGTTAGTGCAACCCAATTGCCTACTCAGGAAGAAGATGGGAGAGGAGAATTTGATAGTGACACTGCACTGACACAGCCGGTTCAAGGAGCACAAGCTTCTAGGGTGCAGAGCATCAACCCTCAGATCCCCAAGCTGACCCGGAAGCCCACCAAGGTTACCACAATAAAAACAGTTAGAAACAAGGAGGTAGAACTTACTTTGTATGTGTTCAACATTGTGTACCTCCAAGAGTCAGTCCTGTCAGCCATACTGGAGAAGGTAAAGCCTTTACTTGAAACTGGCTATGAGCCCTACATCAGTGATGGCAACTAGGAAGAGGACAAGGAGCCTGAATTCTACAGAACTGATGAGGGACAGCTGGTGTTAAAGAAGGTTAAGGCTTCTATGCCAAGGTGCCTATGCTTTGAAAGCCAGTCTCCAATCAGGATCTTGATTTATCAACTCCTGTAAAGCCCACCCAGAAGCGCATCCCTGATATCAAACACATCATCTTGCTCAAGCTAATATGGGAATCTAGTGATTACAAGGCGTCCACGGCTCTTGTTGGATTGGATCCTGAGTACACCAGCAAGGTATTCAACACCTTCATCAATACTGGCCAAGTCTTTGCCGCAGAGAAATCCTTGCGTGTTTCCACTATGCTCACCAAGGAGCACAAATGGGCAATCTGCCAGTGGATCACCCTGGACTGCCATCTTGAACTGGAAAATATACAGTTAATGGTTAAATCTACTTTTGGGGTTGAGGCCTCAATTTCCTTTTACTACCATCTTCTCAAGGAAATGCGCTTTTCATGGAAAAATCTTGGGGTATCTCTGTACAATTGTAATAGCCAAACCAACATTGCGACCTGGAAAAAATATGCTGAGGCCTACACTGCCCTCAAAGCCAAAGGGACAGTCAAATTCTATTACATTGACAAATCAGCATTTGTTTTGTCTATGCGGAATGCATATGGGTATGTCCCAAAAGGCTCAAATGACGTGGTAGCTTGGCATGCTGCAGTCCACGCCACAGCATATTCAATGGTGGCTCTCCTTGGTCCAAAGGGGTTTGAACTCTATCAAATGATACTAGGCTCCCACAACAGCCATACCTTTCTAGCATTCCTTTAATTGGTCCAGGAGCACCTGAGGCGCACAAGCCTGGGCTTCACCAGCGTAATTGTGCTGGATAATGTTGGTCTTCATAAGGTGGAAGATATTCTTGAGGAATTTTCATCAATTGTCACCAGCATTGCAGTGGGCCCCCAGCAAATAGCCACAGCAAATTTTTGCCTCTTCTTCCTCCCCTCCTATTCATTCTTCCTGAATCCCATTGAGGAAGTTTTTGGGTGGCTTAAGCAAGTTGTCAAGTAAGGGACCCCAACTGGGACTGAGGACCTATTTAATTTGCTGCAGGCCAGTATCCACACCCTCCCTGCTGATACTGTGGCCAAATTCTAAGGCCACACTGATTTGTTCATCCCCACGTGCCTTGCCAAACAGCCAACCAATTAAAGGCTTAGCTTGTCCAACTTTTTTATATTTTCTAATTTACTATTTAAGATTTATTAATTATTGTTTTATATTTAGAAGCTTATAAACCCACAATCACATTCAGCAGGACCATCAATGAAGGCTATTAATTTATTTATTTTATATTAACTTTTTTTATTATGGTATCTGAGGCTATTCCAAACACTTGATACTTGATTATGTGAATATATTTATATCACTTTTGTCAAATAAATATAAAAATGAAATTAAAAAAGTTAAATGTAAAGTGTACACAATATGAGTAAATTTTATTAAAGTAAATATGTTTATGCTTATATGATGACCTTCTCTAGGATTCATTTTGCAAAACATGTTTGCTAAAATAAGATTTAGAGAAATTTATTTTAATAAAAATAATATAAATAGTAATGAAATTTATTGGAAGAGAAAATTTATTAAGAGCGCCTGTAGTGAGTTTGTTGGTATGTATCCACCCGGCAATGGAGGTGGCGCACAACCTCCACCGCCACACTGTATACAGTGAATACACCTTGATTAAAATATTTTTGGTGGCTAGTAAAAGGGAGGATGGTGAGATAAATGAAGCAGCAGCTTCTCTGGTGGGGCTTCAAACCCATA
The DNA here is from genome assembly GCA_014839935.2 of Entomophthora muscae. Classification (NCBI taxonomy): domain Eukaryota; kingdom Fungi; phylum Entomophthoromycota; class Entomophthoromycetes; order Entomophthorales; family Entomophthoraceae; genus Entomophthora; species Entomophthora muscae. The sequence goes on from QTSX02005753.1 coordinate 238,529, forward strand.
GATTCCTGCCAGGACCAGGGCGTCTTGAATTACGTGATCAACCAGGTTGTACCCAGGGGGGACCTTCTGCCCTTCCAATGAGAGCCAGGCCTTGTTGATCCCAAGAAGGACCCTGGCTAGGTCCTCTATGCTGGCGCTCATCCCAAAGAAGAAAAGATATCTCAGGTAAACCACAAGGTGAAGCCTTTGCCCAGCAAAGGCTTCAGTAAACTTGCACAGTTTATTGTATACTGCACTTTTTTTCCTCATGTTTGGTTTTAGCAAAGGTCAGCTACATGACTGCAGGGACCCCTGTCTCATCAGCGCTCCAGGCCAACCCAAAGTCCTTCAGGAGGATTTTGGTTTTCTTTACGGCTGTTGCGTCTGCAACAGCCAATTTTGACACCGTGCACCCAAAGTCCTCCAACAGGTAAGATATTGTGTGCTCCACAGGTGGCGTAAAATATGCAGCCTGGGTGCTGATTTCTACAAATAGTTAGTCTACTACTTCTTTATATTAATACTATACCTGTTGTGGTATAATGATAGCCTGGGTAAGGACAGAAGAATATAACAAGATAATAAGACAAACAGGTATTTATTGAGATAGCATCACACTTATATAGTGTAAGGCGGGGGAATTGCCACCAGAGGCAGGGAGGCACAGAAAGAAGGACTTCCCAAATGGAGGAGAGTGGAGTGGCACAGCTAAAAGCCCCGCGCGAGAGAACAACCGCTTCCTTGCGGCTTCCCTTAAGGAGGTAGATATAAATAACTTAGTCATTCTATTTATAATCCCGGAAGTGAAACATGTGCCTTATGCGCAATTGAAAGGCAAATTGAATACCTGTTTAAGGCGCGTTTTAAATGTCTTTATTACTATTAGAATAGGAAGCAATAGTGCAATTGCGCAATTGTTTTATTGCTTAATCCCTAGATGGACAATTTTACGTCTAATCCATTCAGGATCTGCAACAACAGGGAAGCAGAAGCAAGCAGCCGCATGGGCCCGGCCCATCTCTGGTACATTCTTGAATGGGAGCATCTCCAGGATGTCCAAAACAAGCTCAATGGAGTTTACACAGTAAACTCCACTGAGGAATACTGGGTCCAGGTGGACCAGTTGGGCATCCTTGTAGGCAGTAAATGCCCACTCAGATGCCCCCTTGCCATGTGTCAGCCTAGCCAATGCCTCCCGCAATATAAGAAAGGTCCTGTGGATGCAGTCCTCCAGCTCCTGCAAGACAGGGGGAACAGATACAGCTTCCTGGCCACATGATTAGCATAGTTGTCATAGAAGGTGGGGGGAAAAAAGGGACCAGGACCCGGCAGAGATTACCATCAACATTTTCTAAAAAAGGTAAGTATTTACAAATTTTTATTAATTTTATTTTTTTATGTTACCTTTGCGTGTTCCTTCTTGCCTGCGGCTTCAGCAGGCTTAGCCATTCTTGGTGCAAGCAATTGCGCTGGCAATTCTGTGTCCTTGGTTCTGGTTGCTTGGGTGGCTTGAGATGTGCATACATCTCAGGGTCATTGACCCAGACAGACTTTGCAGAGAGGGCAAGAGACTTTAATTGAAGGTCTTTCAAAATGGTCTTTGGACATTTAAAAGGCTTTCAATTGTTGTTTCTGGGGTTTCTGGCATCTTGGCCATAAGTGCCTTGGAAGAAACCTTGTCAATTTTGTCCCATGTAAAGACAGCAGCCTTCACTTTTGCCTTGACCTTGCGGTCAATGTATTTGATTTTGGCAATTGCCAAGTTGAGATCCTTCAAAAGCTTCTCCAATTCTCTCATTGATTTTTTACTAACCTTTCCATATGTTTTATAGCTTTTACCCCAACAAAATCTGTGTTATTATGATACTATTGACTCTTTTTTATTCCTGATTGTTTTTCCATTTACTACATTATCCCATTTTTTACCCATTGTGTATATGTTTCACGCTTAACTCAATATGTGTTTTTTGCTTTGTGTTGGCATTGTTTCTTTAATTACCATATTATTTTTTGGCTTTTGCACTGCCCCTTGTGAAAATATTAACAGCAATTTGATGGTTGTAAGAATTTGAATTAGAAAATTATAGGTTAATTGTGTTTAGATAAAGTTGTTACTGATCCAAATTCAAAACCTTAATGATAAACTTTAAGCCAATCAGGAGCCAAGTGATAAAGTGTTTGTTGTGACATAAAGGGTCATATAATAATTCTTTGGTGCATGTGCGCTAATTAATATGATTGGCTGGTTGTTTTGCAATTGTGCACCATTGCTGCTGTAGTAAGTTGTTGGTGGATTAGTGCTAACCCAGCGGCTGATTGGGCACTAGTCCACCAACAACTTGCCACAGCAGCAATGGCGCACAATGGCAAAACAACCAGCCAATCATATTAATTAGTGCACATGCACCAAAGAATTATTATATGACCCTTTATGTCACAACAAACACTTTATCATTTGGCTCCTGATTGGCTTAAAGTTTATCATTAATGTTTTGAATTTGGATCAGTAACAACTTTATCTAAACACAATTAACCTATAATTTTTTAATTCAAATTCTGACAACCATCAAATTGTTGTTAACATTTTCACAAGGGGCTGTGTAAACAGCTAAAAAATAGATGTGTTCTGGATCTAGATACATGGCATAGTAAATATATGAATTTATAGAAATAAGCTGAGCATAAAGAATAAAACCAACTATAAACAAAGAGGACATGAACAATTGAATTTCAAAATAAAGATAATATAAATAGAAAATGTTTGGCAACAGGGGGTTTATTAGGGGAAGGGAAGAGTGATGTCTAGTAGGCAGAATAGTGCAGGAAGGAAGGCGTAGAGGCAGTGCTGGCCTGGGGGGTCTGGGATTGGGTGGGTGGGGCTGGAAGGTGGGGGGTAGTGGTGGCAGGGGTAGGGGTAGGGGTAGGAGGATTGCACATGATGGCTGCCATATAACGCTTGTTATATTCCTTGTTTGTCATTGGCTGGATGAGCTGGTAGGTGGCACGGGATGGGATGTGCTTGTCTTTTTATGATTGGTTGCCCATATTCACATGTAAAACCATTTGGGCAAACAAGTCTGCCACCATCTGACAACCAAAGAGAGACTTGTGGTTGAGGACCCCAATATAAAGATCATTAAAAGCCTGAGGGCGGCGCTCCTGTACTGTGTCTCCAATGTTTAAGAAGATAATATCACCTAGATGGATTTCTGCATGGCTGAGGGGTAGACTAAGGCCTGGTGCCCACGTCCATGGATGGCCTCAATGGCGGTGGAACTTTCCTCCATCTGATGGCTCAAGAAAACCCAGTGCTTGGAATTTGCGCCATTCCAGGAGTCAAGTAATCCACCAAAGATGTGGCTGTACTTGTAGCCATTGGTGAAATCTGGGTTTATCTAATAATAGAAAGAACCCTTGGCTAAACCAGCCAGAAAAGCACCAATGAACGTCCCCTTCTTGACCTTCTTCCTTCTTTTTTGGGTGGCGGCTCTTCCTTGCTTGCCAAAATCATCAAAAGCTATTGATAGCTTGTAGTAGGAGATGAAGATGATGTCATCTGTTAGACTAGTCAAGAATCAGACCAGGGTGGATTCAATGGCAGGATCATATGGGGAATCCTTAGCACCATCCCATTGGTTGCCGGAAACATTGGTCAGCACACAGACTGACATCACCTTCCCATACATCCAGAGCTCCACCATGCACTCAAAAACCCAAATGCCATGGTGCGCAAGTTGCTTCTGGACCTGGGTCAAGGAAAGCTTGGGGTCCTGCTTCAAGAGATCAAGCATGAGTGGGTAGGCCTCTGTGATTTGGGACTCAGGGGCCTTCTTTGGCTTCTTGGCTGTCCTAATCAGATTCCCCTTATTCATTAGGTTGTTTAACTCCCGCATTATGGTGGCTTGGGTAAATTTTAATTGGTCAGCAATCTGATCCCAGGACAGACCCTGCAGGTTCAGTGCCACAATTTCCTGGAGAATTTGGGCGGTGATGATTTGTTGCTTAGGGAGCTGGGCTGCAGGAGCTAAAGCCTGATTGGCTGAGGGGGGGGCAGGTTGGCTGGTGGCAGGAAGTTGTTCTAGATCAAGATTGCCATCCTGATTGGTTGGTTGGTGGGCAGCTTGTGCAGGGGTGGGTATGGGAGCAGGGGCAGAGCTAGGCACTGCGTGACACTGAACAAGTCAAAGTCATAGGGGTCGGTGGTTAGGTACAGATCAGCTTCCTTGTTACCCGCCTCAAAGGCTTGGGTGTAAACAGGTGCCTCCATGTTCTGATCCTCACCTCTGTTGAAGCTGGCTTGGCTTCTGCTGGCTTGGTTGCTGGTGCTGTCAAAAATGTTGCTAGTAAAAACCATTGTAAAAAAACTTAGGATAAAATCACTAAAAGTAGAAGTTTAAGATTTTATGACTTATTTTTATTGTAATTCTAAGTCAATATTTGCAAAGTTCTCAAAACCATTTTATACAAATCAGGGGCCATGAAAATGAATAAAATGCCTCTGTTCCTAAATTAGATAGCTGTTGATTGGCTGTTAAACTGTTACTTTTCTATTTTAGGATGCTCATACTACACATCTTGTGTGACTTCATTTTGTTTTGTGCTTGTGGAATCTTGCTTCTAGATTGCTCAGATTTTGTTTCATTTTAGTCCTTTGGTTAGTGCCTCATATGAATCCTGATTGGATTATAATATACTCCGGAATAGCATCCATCCATTTCAGTTGTTGTGTCAGTTCATTTTGTTTGTGATTTAAACAATGTTGCTTGATATTTGCTATAATTTTTTAATGGGCTAGTGAAATTTAGTTTTTGTTTGAAAGTTCAGTTATTAAATGAATTCATTTAAATTAATTGAATCCTGAATCTTGCACAATTTGGATTTTATTCAAATCTGAAATCATTTTGTGTAAATCTGAGGTATTTTTGGTTGTCACCATAGCTTTTAAAACTACTGTAATAGGTTTGTAGCTTTCCTTAACTGCCTAAACAGAGGAATGGCAGTCAGGGATATTGTGTCCCAATTTGGTGTTACAGCCATATATGTTGGTGACCTCAACACCAAATACAGTGAACCGTAAAATTTTCAAAAACCCAAAGGCTAAGTGGCTGCCAAAACTCCTACAGCCTGTGCATATTGATGCAATCAACAGTGAGTATCCAAGGATTGCCACCTGGACTCACTTGCTATCCAATCAATGCTTGCCACCAAGTTAGGGCTTTCTGTTTCTAAAACACTTGCTTACCAAACCATGGTCAATTTTGGCTTCTCATGGAGATTTTTGGGGATTTCATCATATAACAGAAACAGCAAGAAGTTAATTGAGGATTGCCGCATTTATGCCAAGACTTATCTAGCCCTAAAGGAGACTGGTAACATCCAGTTCTTCTATATTGACAAATTGTTGTTTTACTCCTCACTCAGGTCTAGGCATGGGGGGTTAAGAAAGGGCCAAGGATGGTGTAGCACAATGTGCAGTTGTCTTTTCCCAAACATATTCAATGGTAGCGCTTCTTGGTCCCTGCGGTTTAGAGCAGTATCAAATGATTAAGGGTTCCAATAACAGCAAGACATTCCTTGATTTTCTCCTAATTGTCAAGGATTACCTTTGGATTAATTGCCAAGGCACAACTAACATTGTTGTGTTGGATAATTTTGGGCTCCACAAAGTGGATCTGGTTGTGTCCAAGATCCCCCCATTGATAAAAACAGCCACTCCTCTGACCACTGCCTCTTTGACTGCCCAATGAGACTTCTCTTCCTCCTGCCATATTACGTGTTTCCTAATCCCATCAATGAGGTGTTTGGATGGATTAAGAATAAGGTGAAAAAAGGCCTCCCATAGGATACAGAAGATCTCTTCAATGTTCTTGAGCTCAGTCAATTCTTGATACCACCTGATGTGACAGCGGCTTTTTATAAGCACTCCAAGTCCTTTATCCCTAAAGCCCTTGCTTTCTGAGCTAATCAAATAAAAAGGGGATTCCTGATTCTAGTTATTTTTATAAATTTATATATTTTTATTTTTAATGGGACTTGAAAAATAATATTTAATGTTATAATGACTTGACATTAGTTTGAATTACAGATATTAAAACTTCAGATTTTGTTAGATATAAATAAATATGTTAATTTTTGAGTTAAGTATTTTTATTATAATTCAGTAAATATTTTATAAAACATTGTATTAAAGATTTAAAAATATATAAGATAAATAAGATTAATTTTATTTAAGTAAATGTGAAGCCTTTATTGACATGATGTATAGTAATTTTTAAAGCCACAAATCTGAACCTGAGTCATTATCAGATCTATGTTGATTTAGTGCCATCAGTTCCACCCAATATGAAAACCAATGATGTCCATCTATTTGTTAATAATTATTACCTATGGCAAGTGTTAAGATTGGCTCTAGTGTTTTTTCAAATCATATGCAAATTTCAAGCATATGGGTCATTATTTTAGAGATTAGGCCATTTTCTAATGCACATGCTGCTCAAGTCGCAGCATAACACAGTTCGATTTTGAAAAAGTAACTAATTACACAATTTATATTTAAAACATTAATAACTCAATGAAAAATTAATATTTTTTCACACTGTAAACTATCAAAATGAAGCTAAGAATCTTATCTTTCTATTGGTGTAAAAATTTTAATATGTATACTATGCTCAATATTAAAGCGAAAGTAATTTAAAAGAGCATAATCCAGATTTTATTATATGATTATATCTAATGATATAAAGTAGATCACTTCAAAGCTAATAAATACTCTTTTTTGAATACACAACAGATGTTTTTTATTTGACGAAATTAAAGATAAGATTGAGAGCTTTATTTTTGCATTTTATTTTATTTAAAAAGCTCAATTCTCTAGGATTTTATGATAGTTTGAAGTTAGGATGTTTTTATCACTGTTTAGATTGATTTTAAGGTTCAAGTGAGCTTCGAACCTCAAATTGAGCATTCTTTAAATGGAATTCTTTAATATTTTATCATTTAAAAATATGTGGAAGAGTTACAATTAACTGAATACATCATTTTAATTGATTTGCATTGATTACAAAGAGGATATGATGTAATAATAATGCTTAGCTGCTTCACATATATCACTTGTGCATGAAAACTGGGTATTTAATTAATTTCTGCAAACATAAATTCAAGTTCAAACTATAATAAAAGCTATCACACCATTTCTTTCAGAATGGTGTCATTTAGCTTGGTATATAAGAGCTAAAGTACCACAGAGCTTCTAATCCAAATAACCCAATTCAAAGACCACATTCTGATCATAACTACTCCATCATTAAGGCACACATCAAAGATCTGACCTAATTACAGATTCAAAATACTACCATGTCCTCAGTTAAATTTACTTCTTCCATGCTACCCTTTTTTCCCTTGGGAGCTTCAACAAAAAGAGAGAGAATTGCAATGTTAAAAAAGGCATTCCTCTTTATTGCTGGTGATGATCTTGATAATTTCATCAAGCACTTCCTTACTCAAACTGAATTTGGGAAAGCTCAGTTCCTGCCAACTATTCAAAATCAAAAAGGCAATGAGTTCATTGAAAACTTAAAGGATCTCATGAAATCTTCTCCCCAAAAACATATCCCAGCCTTGCGATCTCTGGTTACTTCCAGTTACTCTTTAAAAGAGCTTAATGATATGGGGTTTAATATAACCAAAAGTGAGTTTGAATACTCAAGAAAAATAAAAAAAAATAAAAATGTAAGCTTAAACAAAAAAAGCCAAAAAAATAATAACTATTCATTAAAAAAAGAAATAACTAAAAAATAATTAAAAAATTGCTGGAAAATTCTTTTGAAACAAGCCAGTTTACAAAAAAAGTGCCTGAAAAAATTTATAAAGATATAGAAAAAGAGATGAGTAATTACTCAACTGAAATTAAATACTCTCTACTTAAAACAAAAAAAGAAATATATGAAAATATGAAAATAAAAAATGAAATTTCAGTTTCAATTTCCACTTACTATAAATTAATCCCTAAAAATATAATAAAAAGTAAAAAACAAACCGATATGTGCAATATTTGTAATTTAAAAAATTCACTAGAAAAAAAGAAGGAAGAATGTGAAAGTAAAAACTTACCATTACCAGAATCTATAGACAATGACTTAAAGACTATTAATCAGCACCAAGACTTTTATGTTCATCAAAATTGTGAATATAAAAAAGATATTAATGAACTTGATGATGAATCTTGTGTTGTAGTTATAGATTATAAAGAAAACTTAAAGGTTGGAGGTGGTCCAATTGAGACCAATAATTGTTTTTATTCAAAAAAACCAATCTCATTATTAGGGTTTGCATTAGTTTTTAAAGAAAACAATAAAATTAAATATGAATATCATGATTTTTTGTCTCAAATATTATCACATGATTCTTTATTTTCAGGTGAATGTCTAATAAGTCTTCTTAAATTAGATAGATTTAAAAAAATAAAAAATATAAAAGTATGGACAGATAATGGAAATCATTTTAGATCATATGAATTTTTATATTACATATTTAAAGAGGCACCTAAATATAAAAAGGGTTCCATAAAATATAACCGTTTTGTTGAATGCCATGGAAAAAGCATTGTTGATGGTCACTTTGGTGTAATATCAAAAATTTTAAAGGAAAAAGAAAATGTACTTTATATTAACAACATTAATGATCTAAAAAATATTTGTGAGAAAGAAGAAAGAAGAAAAGAATTATACAATTCATCTTTAACTGGTTCAATTGTTTCCCAAAAAGCATTTTTTATATTTATGAAAGGAAATTTAGGCCTATAAAAAGAGAGCTTGAAGTTAAAAATCTGCGCATTAATATTTCATATTTGATGAAAGATGGGAAGTTATATACTTCACCTTTAACATTTGAAAGCTTCTCAGAATATTCTGAGATATTTTATCATTTGAAATCACGTGATGATACCAGAGAAACAAAAATATCAGAAGATGCTAGTAGTGTATTGGGGCAAGTTCATGAAGTAGGGCAGCTTACTAGAGGGTGTATTTTAAATAGAGTTATCAGTCTTTTAAAAACAACAACCTTTTTTTCTGAAACAAACTAAGAATATTTATGATGAGCCAAAGATAGGGTAATAGCATTTATAGCTTTGGGGCTGCTATTACTCTCCCATGCAACTCATCATAAATATTTTTGGTTTGTAGTAGCACTTAAGATATTTTCAGTAGTACTATAAGTTGCAATTTTCAATTATAAAATCAATGAATTATTTTTTAAAAAATCACCCAAGCCCAAGATCAATTAAATATTTGGGATTGATTATATTTTACTCTTTCTGAATAATTTGAATATGAATAATGTGATTAAGTTATAAAATAACCAATCTGGCGCCTAGGCATAACAAGAAAAATAATGTCCCATATATTAAACATAAACAATTATATATTTAAAACATGTAAATTAGTGGGCAGTCCACACCAGGTAAATTGAGTTCATGTTCATTTAAATATTTAATATCAGGACCTAGAGTTGAACTATACAACTAAATAATTGACTTTTCAAACATATAACTGTAAATGTCTAGTATTATAGTTTATGTGAATATATTTTTATTGTTAACTAACTATTCTCTGTATTACTGTACTGTAAATTCAGAACCTGAATGTAAAAATGCAGGATTGTCAAATCCTTGGGCCAAATTTTGAATCACTTTTGTGGTCAACTCAGCTGAGTGAAAATTAAAATATTTAATAAAATTAACCATTTAATTTGACTTTTTTTGGTTTATTTAAATTGGCAGATTTTGAATCTCTCAAGCAGATAACTCAACTAACAAAAGACAAAATACAACAAACAAATGCGGGATATATAAATAAGAAATTTGGGATTCTAATGTATGATTTGAGATTTCCTGTTTGTCAAAAAAATCATAGACATCATGTAAAACTTAACAAATCTGAAATTGTGGGATTGTCAAATCCAAGAACCAAGTTTTAAATAATAATTGCAAGAAATTTGAAATAAATATAATTTATGGGTATCTCAAAAAGGATGTTAGAGGATCTAGAGTGGATTTGTACTGATTCTTTTAGGAAGCACAGGCATTCTCAAAAATCACCCTATTCCTGTTTAGGACAGCTAAAATTTAGATCCTACTATTCAGCAACTTACCATATTTAATAATAAAATTGACTAAAATATACATTCCTCTTCTTGAGCTTAAGTTTTTTAATAAAAATTTATTATGTCTTCTTTCAACACCAACCAAGTCAATGAGCTGTTCCCTGGCCTTGATAAAACCATGCAGGGCTATGCTGGCTCTCTTAACGGTGAAGCCTCTGTCTATGGCCACTCCCAACCTGCAGGCCCCTCTGCAAGCCTCATATAGGAGTGTGTTCTTTCTCCTGCAACTTCCAGCATGGCCCTGTTTGCCCATCATGCACAGGCAGCTGCTAACCCAAATCCTGTATCAACAATGGCATCCAGAACCAGCCATTTGAGCCATGGGTTCACTCAGAGAGTCCCAAATCCCAAAACAGCCAATCAGATGGCATTGACCAGTTCCCAAGATGGACACATCCCTCCCCCAGCTAATCAGCCTGCAAGACACAGAAGAAAATTGATCACTCTGGAGACTTTTCTCAAAATGGTTGAAAAGTGAGTAATGCTTATGTCCCTTGGGGAAATTGCAGCCATAATGGGTTTTGCAAAGTCCACTGTGGCTGCAACCCTGCAAGCCCACACCAACTGTGGCTCCCCTACCAAGAAGACCCCAACTGGTGCCCGTACCTCAACCAAAGGTAAAAAGCCCACACCCTCATGATGGCTATTATGGAGCATGACCTGTGGATGCCCCTGGTCCCGGTCTGTCTCCAACTGGGACTCCACAGCATTTTCACCAATAAGAGAACAGTGAATTTGTGGATGCACAGAGTTGTGGTTGCCACCAGACTCTTATTCAATCAGGTTCTTAGTGGCCCCATTTTGGTGGACACTGACCCCTATGATTCTATCATCATCAATTTTATTAAAGGAAGGGCAATGAGTGCTTGTGATGACATAATCTTCCTGTCATATGCCAAGATTTTGGCAAGCATTCAAGACTTTGGGGAAAAGGCATCTAGTCTGACGTATACAAGCACAGGCCAATCCTGTATTGATTTGTTGGGCTTTTGTTGGCAGTTTCCCCATTGGGTGTCAATCATTACTCTGTGTTGTCAAACACAGCAGATGGGTATGCCTACCAGACAGAGCTCAAGGTCATGCTGGAGGAGTGGGCTATCCAAAACGCCGCGTACACAGTTGTACTGAGTGCCAAGATGGAGCAGTGGGGATGGGCAACCCAAGAAATCAGGGCTGCAAGGCAACCTGTTGGTCCTACCCCATTAAACACGCCAACATGAATCTTGCAGATAAATGTCTCTACAATTTTGGTTCCACCCTCAGGCGCTTAAAGCCTGCCACCTACAACAACCTATGCACCCAAATTGATAAGGGTTATGAGCCTTTCCCTTCTGTGTTTATCCAGGACCTATCAGATCTTGTCATTTTCTATGCAAGTGATAGTGATAAGTCCAGAAAGGACTCCTGCCTCCCCCCACACCATTCATCTGTTTCACCAAGCCTGCATATGTGACAGAAGACAAATTTGATCAATTGAAGCAATCAGCTCTTGCTGCCTCTTCCCAGTCAACAAACCCTGCCTCCCCAACCCCCCATCAAGCCACCTGCCTTCCAACCCTTACTCCCAAACCACAGCCCATCCCCATCTATCTCTGATGCCGTCCCTTTCACAGGCGCAGATGAAGGCAACATACATTACACCCATTCCCTCCCCTTCTCATCCTTTGATCAGTAAAATAAAGCTTTTCTTTATCACAACTTATTGAAGTCAATATTAAATCTTCCAATTTATAATTAATAATACTTTCTTTTTACATATCAACATTTCTCATAATTAATACAATGTTGTACATTTTATGAATAACTTAAAATTATTAACATACATATTTTTTATCATCATTAATAAATTAAATACCATAAATGTAAATATTGCATTAGAATATTGCAATTAGACGTCAACACTTGATATTTAGATATTATGTGTATAGCTCAATGCATTTTTTAATAAAATTTGTTTTAAACTTGGCCTACTTCATTGTAATTTATTATAATGAACTGTGTTTATATTAGAGATCCATTAACGCTTAGTACAAATATTGATACATAATGCATTTTACAGCCTGTATATTTACCTATTGGTGATAATTCTGTAAACTTTCTAGTCAGATTTTGCAAGGTAATGATAATGTAATGGATTAATAAATTACTGTTTATTATCATTAATTGGCTGATTTTCTTTGCTGTGGCAATAGTGCATTTTATGATATTTACGCACTAGTTTCCAATTGGTTGGTTTCACATCCATTTGTACAGGCAATAGGAAATCAAGTTGCCACCGCAACAGCATCCAGTCTTGGGGTGGCAACTTGATTTCCTATTGCCTGTGTGATTGGATGTGAAACCAATCAATTGGAAACCAGTGTGTAAATACCAGAAAATACCCTACTGCCACATCAAAGATAATCAGCCAATTAATGTTAATAAACATTAATTTATTAATCCATTACATTATCATTACTTTGTAAAATCTGACTGAAAATTTTACAGAATTATTACCATTAGGTAAATATATAGGCTGTAAAATGCACTATGTATCAATATTTATACTAAGTGTTAATGGCTCTCTAATATAAACACAGTTCATTTCAATAAATTACAATGGAAAAGGCCAAGTTTACGGTAATTTTATTTAAAAAAATGCATTGAGTTATATACATGATGTCTAAATATTAAGAGTTGACGTCTAATTGCAATATTCTAATATAACTTTACATTTATGGTCTTTAATTTATTAATAATGATGAAAAATATTCATGCGTTGAGGATAGTACTATAAAAACCAGTTTTTTTATGCAATTCAAACAAAATGTCAAATATCTTCAGCCTAATCAACAAATTAGAGTCAGCCCTCCAAAAGGTTGTTGAACTTGAACATAACGTGAGGGAAATTGTGGTAAATCACCTGGGAAATAGGGAAGGGCCCTGGTCCAGCAAAAAAACCACAAAAAATAGCCTGGGAACAATAGTCAACAAAGAACACAAACAAATAGTTTTAAATCTTCAAAAGGAAATACTCAAGCGGTTAGATTTCAAAAGTGAAAGTTATAACTTGTGGGAATTTGCAAAAACCAATTGAAAGAATACTCAAATAATCAAACTAATTAAGGGAAATAAAGCTTTAAAGGAAATTAACACAAATGAAGAGGAAACTGACCAAATGGAAACAGAAGAAAACAAAACACAAACCAGAAGCAGGAGCGTATTAAGAAATACTGAAAATTTATCAAATGAAAATTAAGAGGAAGCACAAGTTGCAAGAAAGATAAGGAAAATCAAGCCCAGAAAAATAAATGAAGATCAGCCAACACTCATGAAGTTTGCTGAAGGGGCGCCTGTGGCTGAGGGGGCCGCAGGGGAAACAATTAGTAAGTCTTTTTTATGTTTACTTATATTTACTTTAGTCATAACTAGGAATGGGGACAAGGTTGCGGAAGTGGCAGCTTTTACGCCAAGTTGGTTCTACGGGGGTTACTAATCACTGGTAGCCCCTATAAAACAAATAAACAAAAATGAAATAAATAAAATAAATTAACTGAATATAAATAATTTTGTAAATATCAAAACTTGAGCCAAGTAATATTTACCACCCACAGGGTCCTCGCCGTGGATTAGGGAAGCATACAAAATAGGAGCAAATATCAACTTCAAAGAGATGAATGTAATTTGTGGGGATATCAAATTAAACTTTGATGAATATATTTATGAAAGTATTCAGGATTCCCATTTGCAAATATCAATGAATATTAAGAAAAACTTAATAAAAACCGACTTTCAAATAGGAAATGAATATATTAAAACCAAAAATTTCAATAAATTATTCAAAGCATTATCAAATAAAGTTAGGGACACAGTCCTCGTGAATAATTTAAAGCCTTCACTTATTTTCCTTTGCAGAGGCATGGGGGGCAGATACAAGTCGGGTGCCTCCTGGAACAATATTCAAATTCAGTCAAACATCCTACATCAACAGATTAGTTCAAGTTTACAAGAAATTGTGCATGTTCTCTGAAAAAATATACCTCACAAAGGATTCATGTTGCTGTATACCTAGAAAACTGTTGCACTGCATATTATAAACAAATGTCAAAAAGTTGGAGGATGTACCTATACAAATCAATATAAGCCAATTAGCACTAGAACACCAGAAGACACCACAGGGTTATAGGACAGTCAAGCACGTCCCGTATGACTCATTTTCAATGGCATCATTGTATGGGTACTATGTGCCTCCCAAAAAAGAATCTACTAATTGATTTGCTCACCCATCTCCCTTTTATTAAGCGTTTGGCAACCACCAGGGTGCAGGGCGCCACCCCTCTAGCAATTGTATCCAGGGTTTTCCACCACGTACAGAAGAGTACATGGATCCAGTTAGACGCTTTAGCTGAAAATTTGATTTCAGGGTATAATTCCCCAGAATAATTGCATTCTATTTGCAAGTTGCATATCCCTAATAAATTTTATTCCCTTGCAATTTAACTTTCTTTTTAAAAATTTTAATATTTAAATTTTAATATTTAAAATTTAATAGTTCAATTATAACAGTGATATATCTAAATATATTATAAGACATTAGTTATAGTTGCAAACACGTCAAATAATAAGAAAGAATTAAACATGTTTTTATTTGCTGGCTTGTCAAGTATGGGTTCCTTTATTACATAGTTAAACATCAAGAACTGAATTTATCTGCAACAGACAGCCTGCTCCACTTATGTTCTAAACAAGTGCTTGTTTAGAACTTGAATTACATTTCCCTTGTAATATGATTTGATAAATATATTCAATATTCTTGACCTGTGTCATAAGTACTAATTAGTAAGAGATAAATGAAAATCATTGGTTTTTGTGTGTGTGGCTATAGTGGCACTGAAATATTAAGGATCAGATGATTACTTGTGAGGTCCAATTTGTGGCTTAAAAAAATCCAAAGCTCCAACAAGGATTCATAATTGTTTAAATAAATTAATCTATTGCTATAATTTTTAATTTTTATATTTGTTTACTTCACAGTCAGTACACTATTTGGTGGATTATAATAAAAAATAAATATCCCTACATCTAGAATAATTAATTGTAATTATATTTTTTACTGATTCTTATATGTCTATAATACAATTCAGCATCACATCATTATATATAAATAATAATTTTTGAGTCCTAAAGAAAAACAAAATATATAAAAATAAAAACAAATAAAACCCAGAGCACCCATTTATCTGATTGACTCGGAGGCAAGGGATTTGGGGAGGAAGGATTCTGAGTGCTCGTAAAAAGCTGCCACCACATTGGGTGGCATTGCAAATTGGCTGATCTCAAGAATGTTGAATAGATCCTTAGTGTCCTGGGGGAGGCCTTTCTTCACCATATTTTTGATTCACCCAAAGAAATCCTCAATTGGGTTAAGGAAGAGGAGTCTCATTGGACAGTCAGCCAGGCAGTGGCTGGCCAAATGACTATTTTTATCAATGGGCTGGAACTTGGACAGAACCAGATCCACTTTGTGGAGCCCAACATTATCCAACACATCAATGTTGATTGTGCCCTGGTAATTAATCCAAAGGTACTCTTGACAGCTTGGAGGAAATTGAGAAAAGTCCCGCTATTGTGAGAACCCTTGATCATTTGGATTGGTCCAACCCGCGAGGACCAAGAAGCACAACTGTTGAATAGGTCTGGGAACAGACAGCTTCACAATGGGCTCCGCCATTCTTGGACCCCTTCTTGACCCACCCATGCCTAGATCTGAGTGAGGAGGAAAACAACAATTTTTTAATGTAGAAGAACTGTACGTTGCCAGTCTCCTTAAGGGCCAGATAAGTCTCAGCATAAATGTGTAACTCTTTGATTGTTTTCTTGCTGTTCCTATAGTACAGTGAAACTCTGAGGACCTTCCAAGAGAAGCCCAATTTGACCATTGCTTTGTATACAAGGGTTTTAGAAATAGAAAGCCTGAACTCTGTGACAAGCACTGATTGGACAGCAAGTGAGTCCAGGTGGTAATTCTTGGTAACCCACTGCTTGATTGCATCAGTATGAACGGGCTGAAGGAGTTTGGGCTGCCACTTAGACTTGGTGGATTTGGCTTTTTGCCCAGTTTTGCCATACTTTTTGTTGATGTCACCAATATATCTGGCTGTGACCCCAATTTGGGACACAATATCCCAAACTGCCATGCCCCCGTTTAAACAGTTAAGGAGAGCTTCACACTCACTATCTGTCAACTGACACCAGCCCTTGACAGGTACCGCAGCATCCTGGCTGGCTGGCTCAACACAGGGGATGGGGATCTTCATGTAGAAGGTGGGATTACGCTTGGTTGCGCTAGCGCCGTCAATGGTGGCATATGATACAGGCACAGATGGCTCTTTGGTGGTGGCCAATGGCTCATATGATGTATCAAAAACACGGAGGCAGGAAGTGGCAACTCTTGGATCAAGAGTGCGGGGCCAGGTGACAACTGGGTACACGGTGGAGGTGTATGTAACCTCATTATTCCCAATGACCTTGGTATGGGAGATTTTGATTGCAGGCCTTGAGAGCAGCTTCTGTCTTGGATTCAGGCTGGTTGATTGGGCTTGGGATACAGGAGGTGGTTGACTGGCTATGACACCTTGGGAGGCCTGTGTATTGGTATGACTCCTTTCAATTTGTGTTCTGGGTCTGTTCTTGGACCCTCTGGGACGCCCTTGTGGACAGGCTGCCCCGCGGGCTGGTCAGGAGCGGGTTGAGAATGCAATTTATGGTCCATTAAAATAAAATAAAAAGTATATTTTAGATTAAATATGTATTTATTTGGATTTATTGGTTTAGTTGTGGGTAATTGTTTTCTCTTGATTTAGTCTTAAATAGTAGCAGAGTTTCTATATTTGTGATTTTAAGTGTATAATATTGTATACTTTCCAGGTTTGGATAATTTTAAAGTCTAGTCACTTTTTATGTCTAAACATAGTTGTTGAGATTGAAATTTTCATTTGATTTTATCCAGAGTGGAGCTTCTTTATTTGGGTTGGTGTTTCCTAGTGTGCTTACTGTACATTAAATTTGGATTCCAGTTCCTGCAATTAATATCTGAGTTTACTAGTGGCATTCAAAAGTGATTTGAAATTTAGTTCTTGGATTTGACTATTTTGCAATTTCAAAAAACATAGTAAATTTAATGAAAATGGCTGATGGAATTGAACGCTTCAAATCTGATTCAAGCTAATTCATCTTTTCCATAGGAAATATGCACTCTTACTTGAACTTTGCAAAGTGTCTATGATTTCCCACATTTTTAAAAATTCAAATAAATATACAAAGAATTCAGTTTAGTTAAAAAAGGCCTTCCTGAAAAAGTGATTTGAAATGTGACCAAGGATTTGACAATCCCACATTTTACATTCAGGTTCTGAATTTACAGTACACATTCTTTGATTTAGAACAAATTAATAGCTGTGGTGGCCACTTGTGCTACATGTGAATATTGATACAGCTTTAATAATACTTGGATACTACTGAATACTAAATTTTACTTAGCAGCTATACTGTTTGAAATAGAGGAATCCTTCTCTCTTATTGCTCTTAGGGTGTTAATCTGCTCATTCTCTTCATCTGAAGAGCTCCTTATATAGGTTCTCATGCCTCTTGCCAGACTTAGAATCTGACACTTCTAAACCTTACTAGCCAGTCTATCTATTCCCTAGAATTCCAGTTTTAGTCCCCAGAGTTAAGCATCCATGTTATACCAGGATGGTTTTCAATTAATGACCAGAGACTTGCATCATGTATCTTTGCAACAAGGTACCAACAGCATTGTGTTCAAATTTTCTGTAATCTCAGTAGTTGATACCCATTTAGATAAGTTTGCCATCTTGCATTGATGGATATTTTTCCTTCCTTATAAGGATAGTTCCAAGATCTTTTCCAGATGCTTGTGGGTCTAGCAGTGGAGCATCCTGTGGGAATATACCAACATGCATTAGGTCTCTTTCTTTATTCAAATCTGATATTGTCCAATCATGTATCTACCCTTGATATAGATCAGACATATAATAATAGCTGTTTTTAGCACACATTAGTATTCCAAAACTATCAGTAGAGCCAGTATACAGCCTCTATCAAGATTGATGGACAAAGTGGCAAACCACTTTATCTACCTACTAGGCTAAGAGGATGATGGCTAGTTTATCCATAGAGCTCAGGACTCCTACCAGATTCTATACTATAATATATATAATTTTCCATTGTGACAATAGTAAATATTTTTCTATTGTTGTAACTGTGCTATATTAGCAGAGTTACACAGGGGAAAATGATTGGAAACTAGACAATCATCTTTATTGAGATATGAGAATTATATAGTTGGAGTGAATCATTATAAAAGGAAAAAATTAGGACAATCAATTTTTTAGATTGGAAGGGGGTGGTGTGATCCTTGTAATGAGTGAAGTGCCAAATTGAGCTGTCCAGCAAGTTGGGATTGTCACTGGTTCTTATTGCTGGGTTTAGTAATTCAAGTTGATAACAGCATTTGGCTATGGGTCATGGGGAAGTTGTTTTGGGGGTCACAGAACCACTTGTGCATAACCTTGCTGGGGGTTAACCCTGTTGTTTTGGCACTATATACTATAGTAAAGTTTGTATGTGAAAAGAAATAATGAAAAAGAACTATGCTTCATTTTAATAGTCCAAGAAGAAAATACTAATTAACATCAGCCTATATTCATATAGACTGACATTGAGGCTGACTCAACAGGCCACATATTTTATGAGGTTAGCTGCCAATGATAAGATAGAGACTGACATAGAATTAGGGCGTTATGGTAGGGGGCCCTGCTGGGAACAATTTTTTTAGAGTGGAGATTTATAATATGATACTGGATAATAAAGGGAAAACAGCCCAAGACATTATTCTGAAGTAAGGGTTTCAGATTTCATGGTTGAGTCCCTTAAACAAGTGTAGTCAGGTATCTACTTAGGCTACACCCCAGGGCTAGCAGGTAAGTGGATGACTGTGTAAGAGAGGGGGCTAGACTAACAAAGTCTGGCTCCCATCCTGGTGGGACCAACCACCAGGATGCCATCCAGTACAAGACTGAGATGGCCGCTCAAAGGGGCTTTTCAAAGGAGACCAGCTGAGAAAAAGTAGGGAAATAAGAATCCAGGGCCATAACCAGGGCTCCAGTGAGCAATCACAGAGAGTAATCCCAGGTGGGACGGATATCTGAATCCAATGTGGGGATTTGGTGCAAGGATGGTAGGGAGGGAGCTGAAGCTGCTGCAGGGAGAGGGTTGGTCAAGTCAGAGAAAGGGGGTTTGTTAGTTCCCAATTCTGGGGAGGGTGAAACCCCCTCAGGATAAGGGACTGATCAAGGCAACTGAGCAAATGTAGCTAGGATGGTGGGTACCTGGGTGAAATGACAGAAGGCATTAGAAAGCAGACCAGGAGCAGAACCAGGAGATTTAGTGATCAGAGTAAGTTTGTTCCAAATACCAGGGCTGGTGGACCAAAACAATAGGAAGATGGGCATCAATACCATCATTGCTCCATTATATAAAGGAGACAACATGGTACCAGAGGGGTTTTTACCAAATTTCCAGGTGGACGGTCCTTGAGTACTGGGAAAATAACAATAGCTCAGGCCAGTTTTGGATCCCCTCAGATCAATTCTTAACAAAGAAATCACAGGCGGGCAGGCAAACGGGCAGGTGAACCAGACAGAAGCGGGAGGGAAGACAGCAGCAGGAGCCAGGACAATAACCTTGATTATTAAATAAAACTTCAAAATACAAAGAGATTTGCAAAGTTAGGAGTTTTATTCAATAATTAGAATTGGTAAGCTAGGGACCTGATGGCCCATGCTTCCATTATATGCAATGGGGGGTGATAGGGCCGGGGGTTTTTAAAAGGGGTTATTGGAAAGCAATTTAAAGGGGAGCCAGTTGAAAGCCACTGCCTAATCTTCCCATGGTCTGGGCCCAATAAAATAGGGGCAGCAGGCCCAGGTATAAGGTACAGTTAACAAAATAGCTAGGAGCATTTTGGGGACTCAGGGTGCACATTAACCCTGATGCCTTCCTCTGACATCCTAACTGGAGGGCTCCCAAACCCAATTACTTTGGGCTGAGGGACTCCCAGGCTGGAGGAATTACTTGCCTGGGATTACGCTGATTATGAGATTTTATGCCCAATTTTTCCAGACCGCAGGTTTGGCACATCCTGTGCCATGTGGCCCGCGTTTTTATGTTGGCCTGCCAATTTTCTCAAAGCAGGGCAACACCAGGAAAGCAAACAATCCAGCTGGATTAAAGTCTCCTCCATAGTTTAAGGGGACTCCAGAGAAGGGATTGGGGATTCAGCCGTGAAGGCCAACACAAAGTGCTCATCCATTGTGTGGGCCAGGTCCTCCAGGTTTTGAAGGGGTTTTGCCTGCACGCGACCCGCCTTTTTTGATGGTCTGGGAAAAACATCCCAATTCAGGGCTAAAAACAGGCCTCAGAACTTTACAGACTGCTAGTTGCTAGAGATAATTTTATCAATTTAATCAGAGCTGTATAATAAAATAAGCTAATGAGCCTTTTATGTTAGAATAGGTGTTCTGGTGGCACAATCTTTAGTGTTTTCTTCTAGGTGTTATTCAGGTGAAATATATATGACAATATGCTTTTTCTATCATATAATTAACTGTTTCAATAATTATAACTATAAACTGCATAGGTTAGAGCCTTACCAAAGTGGGCTAATTAATTGTGCAACACTTGTATATTCTATTAATTAATTAGGAATAGATTTATGATTCATGCTAGGATGAGACTTAACTATTGATTTATCATTCCTGTGGCCCAGACGTCCACATTTTTATATTGGGTATATCTTCAGAGTTATACTGCTTTGCACCAGCATTTATTGGGTTGAATATTTTAATTATTCTTAGCCTAAAACCTACCACTGTCATTTTACAATATATATCTGTTTAACTATAATTATTATATTTGCTTTTTTTGACTATTTTCTGGCTCTGGGTTCCTTGTGTCAATGAGTTATATTATGATTTGATTTTAAGTAATCCATTTTGCTGTAGCAGCTCAGAGCCAGAAGCTAACCAAGCCTGGACTGAAATATCCCTTGTCTAAACAAGCAAATATATATACTCTAACTACAAAAGATATTAAAGTGATCTGATATGTGCATTTCAATTCTTAATTTTTGGATATAAAATTCATTTATTTCACTGAATAATCTGGGAAGGTATATTAATTTGCCATGTCATCCTTTGGTGGACCAAAAAAGTTGTTAGCAGTTCTAAATTGGCTAAAGCTAGGCTGCTTGTCAACATTTTCAAGAGAGAATCCTTTGACCCATGGGTATTTTTGGAATATGGTTTCTTCTACTGGACCTTTTTTGAAAACAACATACACTTTGTTCTTGGGCAGCGTAAATTCTCTGGAAATATCATATTTAAAGCCACTATAATCATATGCATATAAAAATATATGACTAAACAACTCAGAGTGGCTGTTGATCAGCGAAGCAAAGGATGACCATTGGTATGAAAACAAGGAGAGGGCAAGATGCCTGGACAAATCCCAGCCCTTCACAAGGGTTTCAAGGTCCTTGGCTGGTGTGAATAGTCGTAAATCAAAATTGATGCCATCATATCCTACTTGGTCTTTGGGTACTGTGGCTGGCATGAAGTTGTCCTTGAGTGTAAGTGCCACAGTGGCATTGGTATCTTCATATACAAGCTGGTCACCACGGATGTGAGGTAAACTTCCTTTTCCATTAGCTTTGACAAGAGAAAATATCTTGACTTTATTAGCATTTCTCTTGCAGGCATCAACAGATGTCTTATTCAAGAGACATTTACCATTTGAGCAGTCCTCGGTATTGAAGTCAAAGTGAGGTGAGTAGATGTTTGTTGTGATGAGTTCAGCACTGGGAGTACAAAGATCTTGAAGCTTCTGAGTTGCGGCCAAAGCAGTGAGAACTGATAAAGAGAGTTTCATTTGAATGGCAATCATAGACCAAGCTTATAGCTTTATATACCACCCTTGCATGGGATTAGGGTTGGATTGCTTGAAATTCACGTGACCATATTTAATAAAATTTGCTCTCAGAGTTTACATTTCCACTGTGGTTCACGAATATTTTATTACTAGATATGATGTATTTAGTTCTGAATAGTGATGCTTGGATCCTAACTTCCTTCAGCTCTGGGCCGCTACAGCCAAAACAGAACTACTTAATATTTAAACTAATTAAAATAAATGTTTACAGGAAGTGACTCAGAGCCAGAATTTATTGCAGCTGCCCAAGGTTTAGCCGAAGCAGCCCTAGTTCTGAATTAGACATGATGTAATTAGTTCGTGATCCAATGAGGTAGATTTTAGCTGCAGTCTTGCATGCATGTAAATCCAATAATCTTCCTTTCAATTCTCAACTTGCATTAGCAGCCATAAATCCTCAATCAATATTTCTTTAATAAAAAGTGTATTCAATACTCTCTAGATTAGCAGTACATCATCTCTATTGGCTGTGACTAGTGTGGCCAAATAGATCTTTGACGTTCCCATTCTGAAATGGTGTCTAGCTGAACTCGAAAGTGCCCCAATTCGAGAGTGAACGATTTTAAAGCAATGAACTCGAGTCAAAGCAAAGTGAAGGGTAGGAATGCTTCGTCTCAGTCCCGGCCGGCTACCGGCTATTGGCCGCTATAGCTAAAACATAATTCTAGTATATTTGAACAGTGTAAAATAAATCTTTGATGGGAGTGACCCAGAGCCAGAAACTGGCCGCGGCTGCCTGGGGCTTGGCCGAAGCAGCCCTTCAGTGAAGGGACTAAAATTGCAAACTCAAAATGACAAGTTTAAGCGAAAGAATCACATTTTGAAACAAACGCTTCCCACCTTCTATCGCTCAGGAGGGTTTAAATTACTACTAGGTGGTTCCCCGTCCAATGACATATTAAAGTTAAATTTAATTTATCAAAACGTTAAATATTATTGAATTTCAAGACTGAGTTACTTATTAGCTTTTAATCTAAAAAATACTTTTCAAAAAAGTTTTAAACTTAGTTTAAAATTTATTATAGCTTAAATTGCACATTCCAAGCATAAATATAAAATCAATATATATAGAAGCAAGTCTGTCTGTCTGTAATGCAACTCGAGTGCACTCAAGTCTTAAGGAAATGATTCACTGATATTTAAATTTAAAGTTGATGGGCAAGCCAAAAGCGTGGTTTGGCTCGTCTATACACGCAATCCCTTACAAGCATCTTTTAAAGCATGGTTGAATCCAGTGGATTGTGGCCTAAATTATGTTGAAATGAGAATATAAGCCTCTCAGGATTTAAATATTATATTCAACTGTTTGATTTTTAAATAGTGGTTCAACCTTTTCAAAGAGGCTTATCTGTATATTTTAACAATTCCAGAATGTGTGGATTAAAATTAAAAAGGGAGAGACAGATTGTTTAAGAATAAGATTAAATTTTGAATTGATTTGCCATACTTTTATATGATTGGATGTTTCAACTGTATGTATAGGATTGGCTTGACTTGAGAAAAGAGAGCTTGATTAATCTAAAGAGATATGATTTAAATTAGTCGTATAAAAGTTAGTTTAAGTAAGAGATGACTGGCTGCACATTTCAACTTATTAGTTTTGAATTGCAATAATAATATTACATACAGATACATCACCTGATCCAAGTGGTTGCAGATTGTTATAGAGTTAACCTTGCTTACCAATGCAGCATCCTGATTACGATGTCAGCACAGTAAACTAGCATTAATAATGTTAAGACTCAACAAATGATTATCATAAATTTAGAGTTCATGGGAAATATTTCAGATGATTTTCATCAAAATAGTACCAAATATGATAGCTCTAGATGCTGAGATTCAGAGTGAAGTACTAAGACAAGATTGCATCATAATCAAAGGCCTGGACTCAATTTAATCCATCTAAATTCACACTCAGTACACATTATTAAAACTAAAATCACCATATATATGTAAACACCAAACCAGATTTAATATCCAATAGCTTATTTTAAAAAGAAAAATATTGGGTCTATATTTTATAGTGTATATAATATAAAATCTTAATTCTCATTAAATTTTTATTTTTATATTTCTAGATTGAATAGTAAACCTACACTTATTTAGATTTATAATTATATATACTTGGATACACAATTAAATCACAAAGCTCTAAACTTTAAAGTAACCTTTATGTAGACCTTTTCAAATAGTATTTTTTAAATTAAATAGGTGATAAGTAATCTCAACATAAAAATCTAATAAAATACATTGAATTAATATACTGTAAATTCAGAACCTAATGGTAAAAATGCAGGATTGAGAAATCCTTGGTCCAAATTTCAAATCACATTTGCAGGGTGGCCTTTTTTAATTGAATTGAAGTCTTTGTATTTTTATTTGAATATTTCAAATTTTGGGAATTCATAGACACTTTTCAAATTTTAAGGTAAACTGCATGTTTCAAGCGGACAGAATGAATTAACTGGAATCAGATTTGAAGTGTTCAAATCCATTAACCATTTTTATTACAGTAGTTTTCAAACCTGTTGAGATAAATGTATTTAGTCAGTTTAGAACGCATAGGTTCAGTCACAAAACAAATTTCAACTGGAACAAGCTGAAGGTCAATTTACTCAATAAAGCTTCTATTTATCTAGGGCCCAAAAACAAAAATAGTCAATCACACAACAAAAATAAAGTCAAATACTGAATCCTAGAAATGAAACAGCAACTGCATGGAACTCAAATTCAAAATGCACACAATCCAGTCACTTCCTGAAGCATTCTACATAAAATTTGATTATGAGTGTGTGGCAAATATGATACAAACAGAGAACACATGAGGTTCAGTCACAAAAGTGATGAGCTCAAACACAAAATGACTCAATTTTTTTGAAAATATTGATTATTTTTGGGACTAAAATTGGAAATAGTGGATTTCAGGAGTAAATCCACCAAAATTTATTCAGGGAACTTCAGCATTATTTTCAATGTACGTGCATCTAAATTTGGGCATTTATGTCTGAGAGAATGTCTCAAAAAGGAGCACACACTTAAATAAAATTAATTTTCTAAAAATACTGTCAAGGAGCTGGATGTACGGGTATTTTGGCTACCACCAACATACTTAACATCTAGCCATTGCCTGGTTTGGTGCCAATTCAATATACCATTTGACATACTGAGAAATGCAACAAACCAATATCACATGATTTGTCCAAGTATCCAGTGACTCAAACCCATTCCGCACATGACCAACCCCTATATTTGATCCAACTTAAATCCCCGCCACAGCGCAAGCTATATAAGTCTGAGGTATTATCTAATAAAATATACTTCTCTTCTTCTTAATTCCATATTGGAAGCTTCCTCAAAAGGCGCTCCTCATCACTGTTAGCAGCTACAGTTTTTGACCACACTCATGAAAGAAAGAATGACTGAATAGAACTTGCCCACCTTCACTCACGTACTCAACCAGGCCACGTCCCAGGATACCTGGAAGACGTACTTCTGCACCCACAATATTGACAAAGATATACCTAGTGGATGCACCATATTTGAAGGACTGGTCATGCCTAAAGCATGTGCCAAGATAATTCAATACAGTTGCTCTCTCCAACCACAAACAAACACACAACTGCCTATCACAGGCGAAGTTACCAACACCAAATACATTGGTATTGAAAAGTTCTTTGGTAAAAACAAGGAAAACGTCATCAACTGGCTAGACCACTCAGCTGCTAAACTCCACGCCAGCCAAATCCCCCACAAAAAATGGGTCCAGGAAGCCAGCAAGCACCTATATGAGGCCACAGCTAACTGGTTTGCCACTTGGGTTGGCTCAAAAACTGGTGAACAGCTTGATAACTGGGAGGAGTTCAAAGCTAATATCACCCACAACTTCTGTATCACCAAATCCCTCCAAGACATTGCAATATAGCTCAGCAATATTCCTCAAAAGACCACTATCACAGCTTACGCCAATGAATTTGAAGAGATACACTGCAAGATCCAAAACCCAGCACAAGCTGGCACCATATAAACTAGAACCTTATTCATCAACAGAATAAAACCCTCAGTTGCTGCCCTCATCTGCCCAGAGGCTAACACCTCCATGAATGCGCTCATTGCAGAAGCAAAGCGCACAGAAAAACGCGCAAACATGGAATATGTGGCACACAACGGCAACCACTCCTCAAACAGCAATGGCAGAGACAACTCTAATGGCAACAAGCGCCAAAACACCAATCATAGCAATGGCAACTCCAATTGTAACAATGGCAATCACAACCAAAGTGCAAACCGCTCCTGTCCCAATAAAGAGGACACCACCAAAGTGAATAATGCTGAAACAGCAACCCGCTATGAATCTGACCCTATATTCTCTGACCTTGAAGGTCTTGAAACAGAGGAACAGGGAAAAGAGGAGGGGGAAAAGGATTAAGTGCCCCTGTCTCCCCCAAACAGACAAGAAACTTTACCAAGGCACAAACTTTGCTGCTTGCATCCCACGTGTCCTGCAATCCTTCATTTTTATGAATGTAAAAATTAAATATTGCTCACAACTTCTTTTCTATCCATGCACTTACAAATCACATAAACATAAAATTTTATTTGACTCTGGTGAACAACACACTATGGTTAGCAAACCTTTTGTAACCAAGTACAAAATACCAGTTGTCAAATCCAACTTCAAATACGCCAAGATGGCAGACAAATCAAAAGTTCTACTTGAAGGCAAAACAACTCCCTTCAGAATTGACCTCCAAGGCATACAAACTTCCATCAAAGGACTTATCATGAACAACATAAACTACAGCATTGTAGCAGGCATGGACTGGTTCACCCAAGTGAACCCCAGCGTATGTTGGAAAACAAAGACCATGACCATCAAACGCAATAGAGTCAATTTCAACATTCTCAAATAACCTAACAATCTCATACTAAGAGACACAGTATTTTTCCAAGTCATAAATCAGGACAACTTAGCCTGTCTAACCAAAGACAGTACCCTTCACATAATGAGGTACACCAAATTCAATAACATACAAACAACCAATATCCAATGCCCAGAGCTTTCAGCACTCCTAAATGAATACACCCATGCATTTAAGAAAGAGCTCACAGAGCTACCCCCTGAACGGGAGGTCAAACACAGCATTGATCTATGTAAGGCCATGCTCAAACCTGCATTCCTCTACAGACTCTCCCCCATGGAGACCCAAACCCTCAAGACCCATATTGAGGATAACCTATCCAAAGGATTCATTTGCCTGTCTGAATCCCTGTGGGGGGCAGCATTTTTCTTTGTAAAAAAAGGAAGGATCTCTTCACCTAGTAACTGACTACAGAGCACTAAACGCAAGCACAGTAAAAAATAAATTCCCCTTCCACTCATAGAAGATCTATTTTCAAGGCTCTCCGGAGCAAAAATTTCTCAAAAATTGACCTCATCTCAGGTTATAACCAAGTTGAAGTCAAAGAGAAGGACATACCAAAAACCGCGTTCCGCACACAATTTGGGTCATTTGAATGTAAAGTAATGAACTTTGGGATGACCAACGCTTCTGTAACATTTGTATCCATGATGAACCAAGCGCTGAATGGTCTCTCAAATACATTATGCTACATTAACAATATTATCATATTCTCAAAAACAAAAGAGGAACATCTCACACATGTCTGCAAGACACTCAATCAACTCACAAAGCACAAACTCTATGTAAAGCCTAACAAGTGCCAATTTATGAAAAAGGAACTCTTGTTCTTGGGCCACATTGTCTCTATGGTGGCATCAAAGCAGATCCAGACAAAATAAAATCCATAAATAACATTCAACGCCCCACCTCCATTAAACACGTTAGATGCTTTCTCAGAATGGTAGCTTACCTAAGGAAATACATCAAGGACTGTGGAAAGCTCACCGCACCAATCCATGACCTAACCAAAGGTAATGCCAAAAAGAAATTCATCTGGACACCAGAATGCAACAAGAATTTCCAACTATTAAAACAAGCTCTGATTGAAGCACCAATCCTGAAATACCCTAATAACAACAGGTGCTACAAGCTTGAGTCAGATGCCAGCAACACCACCTTTGGTGCAGTCCTATGCATCCACCAGCCAGGGCAGCAAGACTTCCTGTCATTATGTTATGAAAGTGGAAAACTAACCAACACTGAGCAGAGATACTCTATACACGACAAGGAATTGCTAGCAATATATCACGTATGCAAGAAATGGAGATGTTATCTAGAAGGACATTTAAACGTCTGAGTACTAACTGACCATAAATTCTTAATCTACTTCAAAACTCAGAACGCACTTGCACAACAGCAAGCCAAATGGATGTCCCTGCTGAAGCAGCTTAATTTGGACATCTAATACAAAAAGGGGGCAGATCTGGTCACGGCTGATGCTCTCTCTAGGCTATGTCAGCCAAGAGAGGATCATCCTGACCACCTGGACCCTGAATGGCCAAACCTATATAATACTGAGTATAAAACCAAAGGGAAAGACCCCTCAACACATCAGCTAACCCACAATACATTAGTAAGAAACAAAAAATATTTCCATGTATTAAATGGCACTGCATATTGAATTGTTAATGACAAACATGTTCCCTACATCCCACTCACACAAAGAGTTGACACTATATTAAGACATCACTGTCTACTAGGACATATAAAGGCTAACAATCTATACCTCACGCTAAAAGAGATAGTATGGTGGCCCAATCTTAAACAAGACATAGTTAATGTTTTGAAAAAGTGCACAGTGTGTGAGAAATACGCCAGCACCAAGGCTCCACAACCAACAGTTAATTCAGCACCAGACCCTGAACCATTCAAGGTTTGGGGACTGGATGTGGTGGGACCCTTCCCGGAAGCAAAAACTAAACAACACTTTCTAATTGTAGCCATTGACTTTGCTACATGCTGGCCCATTTTCTGGGCAACACAGAACTACAAAGCAGAAACATAAATTGCTTCATCAACAAGGCAATAATAGCCAACTATATAACTCCTGACTACATAATAACAGATAGAGCCACAGAGCTATCAGGTCACATAGTAAACAAAAATTTAAAATCCAAAAACATTAAACACTCTAAAACCTCACCCTACAGGCCACAGACCAACGGCAGAGTTGGACGCCTAAACGGCAGCCTCATCAGAACCCTCAAGAAAATAATGGATGGCAAAGCCAAAGACACATGACCACTATACGTGAAACATGCATTATTAGTATTGCAGGTACGCATCAACCAAGGGACAGGGTACTCACCATTTGAACTAACATACAGATACAAACCAGAGATAGTCACCTACAATAATCAACTGTATGTGAAAATCACCCCAGGAAAACCTCCCACAGTAGAGAAAGCACCAGCTCTACAACACATACGCCTCAAGGCAAAAATAGTGGAAACCAAAAGGCTCAAAGCACAAAAGTTAACCTCTGCAGAGGAACCACTTCCAATCAACCCCCCCCCGTCTGGGTCCTAGCAGGAAACAGGAAGAAGTTGGACTCAGTACACAGAGGACCAGGAAGAGTCATCAGATACCAACCAGACAGAAACACTTATCTAGTTAAGTTCCAAGGTTCCAAAGACCCTGTCATCAAGAAATACCACAGATCCTACCTTTGCCTCAGCAAAGAGGAACACTTGACGCTGCTAGTACTCACTAGCAAAAAACTCCAGGAACATCAGGTGGCAGCCATCAAGACAAAGCCCCCTCCTGATGTACCAGAGTAACCCCTTAAGGGGGTGTCAAGGAGCTGGATGTACAGGTATTCTGGATACTGCCAACACACTTAACATCCAGTCATTGCCTGGTTTGGTGCCAATTTAATATACCGTTTGAAATACCAAGAAAGGCAACAAACCAATATCACATGTTTTGCCCAAGTATCCAGTGACATGAACCCATTCCACACATGATCAACCCCTATGTTTGATCCAACTTAAATCCCTGCCACAGCTCAAGCTATATAAGTCTAAATTATTGTCCAATAAAATATACTTCTCTTCTTCTTAATTCCATATTTGAAGCTTCTCCACAAGTTGCTCCTCATCAATACTTTTCTTTTCTGTTTTTAGTAGAATCTTTATTGCTTTTTTTAGCATGAGTTTTTCAAGTGAAATTAACTTTGACGCCGTTGAGGAGCAGTACCAGGAGATACTCCAAGATTAGGCTGCTGATCAAGGGAGTCTAACCACTGTGTTTCCCGTCTATACCCAATTCAATGCAAGTTGTGGGGAGGATGAGTTGTACATGTCACCAGCCCCATCCACAGGTGGCTTTTCTGATAGCCAACATGGTGCTCCCCAAGACCAGACCCAACCTGCACCTGTGCCACATTCTGGATACTGGGCAACTGTGGCCCCCTCCAACTGTAACCAATCATTGCTGAGAATTCAGGCCAAGTAAACTTTGCCCTGTCTAATATGGGTCCTCTTATTCCTGAAGGCCCCCAAAAATGCTGCATCATAACCAATGAAATCATAGAGGAGATTGTGAGCCTAAAGAAGAGTGGTGCAAATTTTGCTAAAATTGCCACTCAGCTTCAATTTACCAAGGCAGTGATCAAGCAGGAGTTCCTGGCCCTGTTGAAGAGATGTGGTTCCAAGCTGGCCAAGAAGCCAAAGAAGCAGCAAGATTCTCACATCAAGGAACCATATCCCATCATTCTTGACTTTCTGCAATGTGACCCATACCTCCAATTGACTGAGGTCTGTTACTTACTTGGGCTCCAGGGCATATTCATTGCCAGCTGCACAGCACAGCTATGGATGTATGGGCTTGTAGTCAGTGTTCTGATTCTGACCAATCAGCCGTCCAATGAATTGGATGATGGCTCTGATTTGCCCTATGACCCTGTGATTGGTGCCACCATCACACGCTGCCTGTCCTCTATTTGGACAATGCCATACTTATAGCCTATTATAAATTTTTATTGCAAGTCCATTATTATGGCACTTTGAGTGAAAAGAACGCCCCCAGGGGCAAAAAGAGGGAACCAGAGGGGATTGTGATTGGTGTGTTCCTAGCAGCAACCCAAAAGGGACTGTTTTCTATCAAACCACAACCAGTTACACCAATGAATACACATACAGGAAATTTCTATTAGATCTTCTTGCTATCTGGAGCTTGGCCAATTCAAAATTCCAAATATTCCTGAGCCACCAAATGGAGTGCGCTGAAGTGGCCTCTAAGAAAATACAAGCAGACAGCCACAACGTCCCATTTTCCCTGCCAGCCATGCCAACCTTTCACCTGGGGGATGCACTGTTCTTTAAAATTGGGGAAAAAATCTGTGAGCTCAACCCCACGACCTTCAGCCAAGTGGTTAGTGCGGCCAACAATCACACTGCTGTTTCCCCTCAGAAGGTTGCTGGCATGTTCACAAAGATGACCCTGAATGCTCACAGCAGCAGCCAATCACCAAAGGATCCCCAGCTGCCCCCTTGCAATTCCTCAGTGTACAAGCCAATTGCCGTTCTCCCTGAGTCTGATCTGATGTCATGCATCATGAATTCCTCCAAGCTGCTCAAGGCACTCAATTGCCACTGGGTCCTCCAGCCACCCTAGTCCCCATCCAATCCTCTCAGGTGACAAGCGCCAAGCCCCCCCCAGCAAATCATATCCACCCCCCCATAATCCAGCCTGCCAGCTAGTTTGCCCAATAAAACTTGACCCCTCAATAATTTTTATTTCATTATACATATTGGTTTAAATTGTACTTTAAATTCAGACCTAAACGTAAAAATGCAGAGTTTTCAAATCCTTGGTCCAAATTTCAAATTACTTTTGCAGGATGGCCTTTTTTAATTAAATTGAATTCTTTGTATTTTTATTTGAATATTTAAAAATGCGGGAACCTATAGACATTTTTCAAATTTCAAGTCAAACTGCATATTTTCAATGGAAAAAATGAATTAACTGGAATCAGATTTGAAATGTTCAAATCCATCAACCATTTTCATTAAGTTTACTATGTTTTTTGAAATTGCGGGATTGTCAAATCCATGAACCAAATTTCAAGTCACTTTTGAATACCACTAATAAACTCAAATAATAATTGCAGGAACTGAAATAAACTTTGAATACACATTAAATACACTAGGAAACACCAACCCAAATCAAGAAGCTCCACCATGACTAAAATCAAATGAAAAATTCAATCTCAATAACCATGTTTAGATGTGAAAATTGATTAAACTTTAAAATACCCAAACCCGGAAAAGATACAATATTATACACTTCAAATCACAGATGTAGAAATTATGTTACTATTCAAGGCTAAATCAAGAGAAAACAACTACCCACAACTAACCCTAAAATCTAAATAAATACATATTTAATCTAAAATATAGTTTTTATTTTATTTTTCTGGACAGACAATCCCATTCCTGACCAGCTCCTGCACCAGCCTGCAGAGCAGCCTGTCCACAAGGGCGTCCCAGAGGGTCTAAGAGGTAGAACACACCATTTTGAAAACAGCATCTCAAAAAATGCTATCTCAAATTACGCCATCTCAATTTTTGCTATCTCAATTTATTAGTGAAAATGCCATTTTGATTTACAGCATTGCGACTAAGAAAAACAAGTTTTAAAATTTTAGATTTTTGAACTCCAAAAAAACCCAAAAATGCTCAAAAAATAAAATTCAAAAACATTTCTAGGCTTAAAAAAGCCTCAAATTTTCAAATATGCAGTAAAAAATGGGGTCAATTAGTAGCAACATAGTTGCGTAAACCCCAAAAGTTAAAATAATCCCAAAAACAACTATTTTCATCTATTTTAACTATAAACTATACTTTAAAATAAGCATATAATTGTACCAAATACCAAAAAAATCAAAGAATGGTAAAATCAAAGGAAATAAGAGAGAATATAAAGAAGAGCTTATTGCAAATAGGCTCAAACATTAGTGGAAAGAGCAACTGAGATGGCTTGAAGATGCTCAAGCTTGCTATCCTTGGGATAGTAGGCAAGGAGCACCTTGCTAATCTCTGTATAATTTTTCACCGCTTTGGTCTGCTTAGGGGGTTTATCCTTGGTTTTCATACCAGTCTTAAAGAGGCAGGCAGAGATGGCCTGTTGGGTTTTGAGATGCACCATTATCTTATTGAATTTGGGCTTATGAACCCTGACCCTTGTAGCAAACTGGCCATGCCATCCTTCAAGGGAAGAGGTGGTCTTGATCAGGCCATCTTTTACCTGCTTAAATCAGCTCCAGGTGATTGATTCACTGCCCTTTCTGATGTGGTGTGCTCCTTGAAACACTTCAACCCATTGAGTTTCAAAATACTCTATGAATAGAGCAAATGCTGCCTGGTTGGCAAGGATATAAGGATAGCGGAGGAGGGCGTTGTAAAAGGCATTTGTCCTCTTTCTCACAAGGGCAAGGGCAGCAAAGCAATTAAAAACATCTTAGGCTTCTTTAGTGCCTTCAGAGTTGACCAGCTCATGAAGTTCATAGCACTTTTGGAGGCAGCAGCAGAGTGCCTGCCAGAAATGGAAGTAGCATCCCTGAGGGGAGCTCTTGAAGACTTGAATGAAGGCATTTTCCTGAGCCTGTTCAAAATCCACTACTAAATATTTGTGATAGGAAAGTCTTTCTGGCTGATTCCTGGTTGGGGTGGCTTCCTCTGACTGGGCCTTCTTCTTGTGCCCTCTGGTCTCCTTGGGCTCCTCTTTGATGGTTGGGAGGATTTCATCCAATTTGGCCTTTATAATTGTGAGTGCACAGACATATGTTTCCTGCTTCTTGTTGGGAAGGGGAAAAAAGACCAGGGGAAGAACTAGATTACCAACCTGCCCATGGATATTCCAAAACTGGCTGAAGAGCTTTGGGCAGGCTGAGAAAGTGCCATCTGCAAGCCAGGTCTTGCATTTTAACAGGTTGTGCAGATCCTGGCTTGTGGCAAAGCAAATGATGAGCTTGGGGCATGTTGATCATTGCTGTGAAGAAGGAATCTCCCCTCATGGCAAGATAGTTTTTGTTCCTCAGTAAGGATCAATTGGTCAATGGAGCTTGCACTAACGCCTTCAATGCTCAGAGCACATCTCTGATCAGTGAGATATCTCTTTAATTTTGAGGCACCACCAACAGTTGCTAGTTGGGTATCATTTAAATTAAGGAGGGAACCATTAAAGATCTCAGTGGCAGTTTGATCCTTGATGGCTGGGATCACCTGGCAAAGAAACCAGCAGATAAGTTAGTAAAGGGGGTCAAAAGGCTCAGTGCAGTCATGGTTGACAGTTAGGGCTTTAAATCTAGTGAACCCATAAGTGGTGGGTCTAGCAGGGCAGCTAACATTATCACATTTGTAGTGATGTTGAAGGATGGATTTATTCTCATCATTACAGCTGAAGCTTTATTCCTTGTAGACAAAGTCAGCACCCCCTTTCTCCTTATGGGGTAGCTGACTGGATATGTGGCAGGCACAGCAAAGGTGACATTTTGATTGCATATATTGTGGATGGTGTTAAGATCCCAGAGCTCAATTTGGTCATCTGCAGGAACACCAGGCTCCTGATCCTCTTCCTCTTCAGGCTCTGATATGGGATCAGAGTGGCAATTGAAGTTGAATAACTTCTCTTGTGGATCAGAGGAGGAGTAAACAAATGAAGAGTGAGAAGGGGTAGGACTGTTTCCCTCTGGTTCAGGTGATGGAGTTGGGGTCTTGGGAGAGCTTTGGCTTTAGAAGGCTGATTCTTTGGGGTAGTCTTGGCCTTTTTGGCTTTGGGAGGAGTGATCTTGGACTTGAGGCCTTGGAGGCCTTGGGCGCAGCTTTAGTGGTAGGCTTAGGAGGCATCTAAAAGTGAATTAGTATCAAAATATGAGCAATTTGGGGGTTGTTTTAAAAAGAAAAAAATGAGAATGTTTATAATATAAAAGTAGTAATTTTTTTACATAAAATTGTAGCAGAGATCTAAAAATATATAATATCAAAATTACAATGTTTGTTTATTTATAAAAATAATTTTTTTATTAGTAACGCAAGTATACAAAACTTTGAGTTTTGACTAAAAAACTTGCAGTCAAAATGGTGTTTTCAAAGTGACGTAATTGAGGTGCTGTAGCTCAAAAACATAGTGTCTGTGAGCATTTTTTATATTAAATTAACAAATTTACGGTGGAGCTACCTCAACTGGGCCAAATAGTAAAACTTGAATTTCTCAAAAACTAGCTTATACAACTGGGGCTAAAAAGTACCCAGTTGTTTAGAGGAGGTCAAAATATATATATTTTCAAAGTTTCAGTGAATTTCTTACATTTTTTAATACTATGGTTTTTAATGTGAAAATGTACTTTTTAAAAGTGAAAAGCAAGAATTGCAACTGAGAAATTGATATAGTGTAGCATGGCGTCATATATAATTCCCCCTTATTTTTCCCTATCCATTGTGCGCATTGAATCAATTGGGTGATATGAAACTCTGTGGAATTTGAAGTGACATAAATTGAAATGGTGTAATCACCCCCTTCCATATTAAAATCACTATTAAAATATTTTATTAAGAGATCCTTATCAATGTACTGTAAATTTAGAACCTAAACGTGAAAATGCGGGATTGTCAAATCCTTGGTCCAAATTTCAAATCACTTTTGCGGGCAACTTAGCTGAGTGAAAAGTAAAATATTAAATAAAATTAACCATTTAATTTGACTTTTTTTGGTTTATTTAAATTGGCAGATTTTGAATCTCTCAAGCAGATAACTCAACTAACAAAAGACAAAACACAACAAACAAACGCGGGATACATAAATCAGAAATTCAGGATTCTAATGTATGATTTGAGATTTCCTGTTTGTCAAACAAATCATAGACATCATGTAATAATTAACAAATCTGAAATTGCAGGATTGTCAAATCCAAGAACCAAGTTTCAAATCATAATTGCAAGGAATTTGAAATAAATATAATTTATGGCCATCTCAAATAGGAAATCAAAGGATCTAGAGTGGATTTGTGATGATTCTTTTAGGAATCACAGGCATTCTCAAAAATCACCCTATTCCAGTTTAGGACGGCTAAAATTTAGATCATAATATTCACAAAATTAACATATATAACAATAAAATTGACTAAAATATAAATCCCTCTTCTTGAGTATAAAATTAAAATAAAATTTTTATTATGTCTTCTTCCAACACCAACCAAGTCAACGAGCTGTTCCCTGGCCTTGACAAAATCATGCAGGGCTACGCTGGGTCTCTTAACAGTGTAGCCTCTGTCTATGGCCACTCCCAACCTGCAGGCCCCTCTGCAAGCACCACCCAGGAGTGTGTTCTTTCTCCTGCAACTTCCAGCATGGCCCTGTTTGCCCATCATGCACAGGCAGCTGCTAACCCAAATCATATAGCAACACTAGCATCTGTAATTGACCAAGTGAGCCATGGGGCCACCAATGGAAGCCAGAATCCAGAAATAGCCAATCAAATGGCACTATCTGGTTCTCAAGGAAGACACACCTTGCCTCCAGCCAATCAGCCTGCAAGATGAAGAAGAAAATTAATCACTCTAGAGATTATTCTCAAAATGGTTGAAAAGCAAGGGATGCTTATGTCCCTTGGGGAAATTGCAGCCTCAATGAGGTTTGCAAAGTCCACTGCGGCTGCAACCCTGCGAGCCCATGCCAACTGTGGCCCCCCTACCAAGAAGACCCCAACTTGTGCCCCACCTTCAACTGAAGGTGAAAAGGCCCATTCCCTTATGATGGCTATTATGAAGTGTGACCTGTGGATGCCCTTGGTCCAGGTCTGTCTCCAACTGGGACTCCATGGCATTTTCACCAATAAGAGAACGGTGAATTTGTGGATGCACAGAGTTGTGGTTGCCGCCAGACTCTTATCCAATCAGGTTCTCAGTGGCCCCATTTTGGTGGACACTGACCCCTATGAATCTATCATCATCAATTTTATCAAAGGAAGGGCAATGAGAGCCTGTAAAGACGTCATCTTCCTATCATACGCTAAGATCTTGGCCAGTATCCAAGACTTTGGAGAGAAGCGTATCCAGTCTGACGTGTACAAGGGCGGCCCATTCTTGTATTGTTTTGTTGGGGTCTTATTGGCAGTTTCTCCATTGGGCGTCAATTATTACT
Source organism: Entomophthora muscae (assembly GCA_014839935.2). Lineage (NCBI taxonomy): Eukaryota > Fungi > Entomophthoromycota > Entomophthoromycetes > Entomophthorales > Entomophthoraceae > Entomophthora > Entomophthora muscae. Next base: position 275,820 of record QTSX02005753.1, read on the forward strand.
CAGCAATATTGAACACCACCAATGGGAATGCCTACCAGATGGAGCTCAAGGCCATGCTAGAGGAGTGGGCCACACAAAACGCCGTGCACACAGTTGTACTGAGTGCTGAGATGGAGCAGTGGGAACGGGCAATCCAAGAAATCAGGGCTGCAGGGCATATCTGTTAGTCCTACCCCATCAACCACGCCAACATGCATCTTGCAGATGTATGTCTCTACAATTTTGGTTCTGCCCTCAGGCGCTTAAAGCCTGCCACCTACAACAAACTATGTGCCCAAATTGAGAAGGGTTATGAGCTTTCCCTTCCATATTTTTCTAGGACTTATCAGATCTTGTCATCTTCTATGCAAGTGATAGTGATAAATCCAGAAAGAAATCCCACCTCTCCTCATGTTCATCTATTCAGTTTTTTAAGCCTGCATGTGTGATGGTTGAAGAATTTAAGCAGTTGAAGCAATCAGCTCTTTCTGCCTCTTCCCAGTCAATAAACCCTGCCTCCCCAACCCTCCATCAAGCCACCCGCCTTCCAACCCTGACTCCCAAACCACAGCCCATCCCCCACTATCTCTGATGCCGTCCCTTTCACAGGCGCAGATGAAGGCAATGTTCTTTCCGCATATCTCCTCCTCTTCTCATCCTTTGATGAGTAAATAAATCTTTTCTTTGTGACTACTTATTAAAACTAATATCTCTCTTTCAATTCATAATTAATAATATTTTCTTTTTACATTATCAACATTTCCCATATGTAAAGAATGTTGTACATTTGATGTGATAACATATATTTATTTCCATGAATATTTTCATCATTGTTAATAAATTAAAGACAATAAACTTATATATTAAATTAGAATATTGCAATTAGACATCAACTCTTGATATTTTGATATTATGTGCATAACTCAATGCATTTTTTTAATAAAATCCATTGTAAACTTGGCCTTTTCCATTATAATTTAATGAAATGGACTGTATTTATATTAGAGAGCCATCAACGCTTAGTACAAATATTGATACATAGTGCATTTTACAGCCTGTATATTTACCTATTGGTAATAATTCTATAAACTTTTTAGTTGGATTTTGTGATGTAATAATAATGTAATATGTTAATAAATTACAGTTTATTGTCATTAATTGGCTGATTTTCTTTGCTGTGGCAGATGTACATTTTCTGATATTTACACAATAGAATCCAATTGGTTGGCTTCACATCCTTTTGCACAGGCAATAGAAAACATGGTTGCCACCTCAACAGCATCCTGTCTTGGGGTAGCAACCATGTTTCCTATTGCCTGTGCAATGGGATGTGAAACCAACAAATTGGATACTAGTGTGTAAATATCAGAAAATGCACAATTGCCACAGCAAAGAAAATTGGCCAATTAATGGTCATAAACAGTGATTGATTGATACATTGAATTATTACTAACTCACAAAATCCAACTTAAATTTCACAGAATCATTATCAATAGGTAAATATACAGGCTGTAAAATGTACTATGTATCAATATTTGTACTAAGCGTTAATGGCTCTTTAATATAAACACAGTCCATTTCATTAAATTATAATGGAACGGGCCAAGTTTACAGTAATTTTATTTAAAAAAATGCATTGAGTTATGTAAATAATGTCTAAATATTAAGAGTTGACATCTAATTACAATATTTTAATGCAATATTTATGTTTATTGTCTTTAATTCAGTAATGATGATGAAAAATATTCACGTGTTGAAGGTAGTACTATAAAAACCAGATTTTTAACTAATTCAAACAAAATATCAAATATCTACAGCCTTATCAACTATTTGAGTCAGCTCTCCAAAAGATTGTCAAGCTTGAATACAACATGAGGGAAATTGTGGTAAATCAACTGGAAAATGAGAGAAGGGCCTTGGTCCAGCAAAACAAAACTTTGAAAAATAGCCTGGTAGCAATGGTCAACAAAGAACACAAGGAAATCATTTTAAATCTTCAAAAAGAAATACTCAAACAGTTAGATTTCAAAAGTGAAAGTTACAACTTGTGGGAATTCACAAAAACCAATAGAAAGAATACTCAAAAAATCAAACTAATTGAAGGAAATGAAATCCCATATGAAATAAACAAAAATGAAGAGGAAACCAATCAAATGGAAACAGATGGGAAAAAAACTCAGTCAAGAAGCAGAAGCACCACAAGAAACAATGAAAAATCAACAAATGAAAATCAAGAGGAAACACAAGTAGCACAAAAAATAAGGAAGATTGAGCCTAGGAAATCAAATGAAGAGCAGCCAACTCTCATGAAGTTTGCTGAGGTGGCGCCTGTGGCTGAGGGGCCGCAGGGGAAACAATTAGTAAGTCTTTTTATACTTTACTTATATTTATTTTAGTTATAACTAGGAATGGGGACAAGGTCGCAGAAGTGGCAGCTTTTACACTGAGTTGGTTCTACAGGGGTTACCAGTCACTGGTGGCCCCTGTAAAATAAATAAATAAAAACTAAATAAATAAAATAATTCAACAGAATATGAATAAGTTTTCAAATATTGAAGCTAAAGATAGGGAATATTCACCACCCGCGGGGTACTTGCCGTGGTTAAGGGAAGCATACAAAATAGGATCAAATATCAACTTCAAAGAGATGAATGAAATTTGCGGGGATGTCAAGCTAAACTTTGATGAATATATATATGAAAGCATTCAAAGATTCCCATTTTCAAACATCAACAAGTATGAAAAAAACTTAATAAAAACCAACTTTCAAATAGGAACTGAATATCTAAAAACTGAAATTTTTAAAGAAGTTTTCAAGGCATTGTCAAATAAAGTTGGGGATCTAGTCCTTGTGAACACATTTAAACCTTTATTTATTTTGTTTGCGGAGGCATGGGGGCTGATACAAGTTGGGCACCCCCTGGAACCCTCTTCAAATTCAATCAAACATCTTATATCAATAGATTAGTTCAAGTCTTCAAAAAAATTTGCATGTTCTCAGAAAAGTATACCTTGCAAAGAATTCATGTTGCAGTATACCTGGGAATTCTTCTTCACTGCATATTAAAAACCAATGTCAAAAAGTTGGAGGATGTACCTATTCAAATTGATATATGCTGCTTAGCACTCAAACACCAGAAGAAACTGCGGGGGTATAGGACAGTCAAGCACGTCATGTATGACTCCTTTGCAATGACATTGTTGTATGGGTACTATGTGCCTCCCAAAAAAAAATCTACTAATTGATTTGCTCACCCGCCTCCCTTTTATCAAACCTTCAACAACCACAGGGGTACAGGGCGCCACCCCTCTAGCAATCACATCCAGGATTGTCCACCACGTACAGAAGATCATGCGGATCCAAGTGGTTGCTCTAGCCAAAAATTTAATTTTGGGGTATAATTCCCCAGAATTATTACATTCTCCTTTGCAATTAGCATCTCCTTAGTAAATATTTTTCCCTTGCAACTTAAATTTTATTTTTTAAAAAAATTTATTTTAATATAAAATATTTTCACTGAAATATGTAATATTAAAATTTTAAATATTTAAATACTAAAATTTTAGTATCTAAAAGTTAATATTAAAATTTTAATATTACATATTTCAATATTAAAAATTTTAATATATAATATTTCAATATTGAATAAATCACAATTAAATAAAAATAGTTAAATTTTAAATATTCAAACTTTAATAGTTAAATTTTAAGATTTACAATTATAATTTTACTTTTAATATTTTAATTCCATTTTAAATTTTAGTAGGTAAATTATAATATTAATATATCTAAATATATTACAAGACATTAGTTATAGTTGTGACCACGTCAAATAATAAAAATAAGTTAAAAATGTTTTTATTTACTAGCTTGTCAAGTACGGGTTCATTTATTACATATACAAACAACAAGAATATAATTTATCCACATCATGCGGCCCGCTCCACTTATATTATAAACAAGTGATTGTTTAGAACTCAAATTATCTTTCCCTTGTAATATGATTTGATAAATATATTTGATATGCTTGACCTGCGTCCTAAGTACTAATTAGTAAGCAATACATAAAAATCATTGGTGGTTGAGTTGTGTGGCTATAGTGACACTGAAATGATAAGGATCAGATGATGACCTGCAAGGTCCAATTTGTGGCTTAAAAAAGCCACAGTACCAACAAGGATTCACAATTATTTAAATAAAATTAATCTATTTCTTCTTTTTTAATTTATTTATTTGTTAGCGCATCAGTCAATATAATATTCCGTGCATTGGAATAAAAATATATGTCCTCATACCTAGTATAATTAATTTTACTTACATTTTCTACATACTCTTATATGTCTATAATACAATCAAACATCATGTCTTTATATATAAATAATCATTTTTGAGTCCTAATAAAAACAAAATAAATATAAAATAAAAACAAATAAAACCTGGAGCGCCCATTTATCTGATTGGCTTGGAGGCCAGGGCTTTGGGGAATAAGGATTCTGAGTGCTTGTAAAAAGCTGCCACCACATCAGGTGGCATTGCAAATTGACTGCCCTCAAGGATGTTGAAGAGATTCTCAGTGTCCTGAGGGAGGCCTTACTTCACCTTATTTTTGATCCACCCAAAGACCTCCTCAATTGGGTTAAGGAATGGAGAATATGGGGGGAGGAAGAGGAGTCTCATTGGACAGTCATCCTGGCCTTGGCTGGCCAAATGACTATTTTTATTGATGGGCGGGAACTCAGACACAACCAGATCCACTTTGTATAGCCCAACATTATCCAACACAACAATATTGGTTGTAATGCGGTAATTGATCCAGAGATACTCCTTGACAGTTTGTAGAAAATCAAGAAATGTCCCGCTATTATGGGAACCCTTGATCATCTGATACTGGTCCAACCTGCAAGGACCAAGAAGCAAACCATGGAATAGGTCTGGGAACAGACAGCTTCACAATGGACTACGCTGTCCTTGGACCCCTTCTCAACCCACCCATGCCTAGACCTGAGTGAGGAGGAAAACGACAATTTGTTGATGTAGAAGAACTGGACATTCCCAGTCTCCTTTAGTGCCAGATATGTCTTGGCATAAATGTGTTGATTCTCAATGGTCTTCTCATTGTTTCTGTTGTACAGCAAAACTCCCAGTACTTTCCAGGAGAAGCCCAAATCAACCATTGCTTTGTAAAGAAGGGTTTTGGAGACAGAAAGCCCAAACTCTGTGGCAAGCATTGATTGGACAGCAAGTGAGTCCAGGTGGCAATCCTTGGTAACCCACTGTTTTATTGCCTCAATATGCACAGAGCGCAAGAGTTTGGGCTGCTGCTTAGCCTTGGCAGATTTTGAAATTTGCCCTGTGCCATACTTGGTGATGTTGGCAATGTAAATGGCTGTGACACCAAATCAGGACGCAATATCCCAAACCGCCATTCCCCCGTTCAAACAGTTGAGGAGAGCTTCACACTCACTATCTGTCAACCAACGCCAGCCCTTGGCAGGTACCACAGCATCCTGGCTAGCAGGCTCAACACAGGGGATGAAGACCTTTGTGTAGAAGGTGGGATCACACTTGGTTGCTCTGGTGCCGTCAATGGTGGCATATGATACAGGCCCGGATGGCTCTTCAGTGGTAGCCAATGGCTCATAGGTGTCAAAGAGGTGGGGGCAGGAAGTAGCAACTCTTGGATCAAGAGTGCGGGCTGGGTGACAACTGGGTACACGGTGGAGGTGTATGTAACCTCATTATTCCCAATGAACTTTGTATAGGAGACTTTGGTTGCAGGCCTTGAGAGCAGCTTCTGTCTTGGATTGAGGCTACTGTTCCTGGCTTGAGATGCAGGAGGTGATTGACTGTTGCTGACACCTTGGGAGGCCTGTGTGTCAACATGACTCCCCTCAAGTTGGGTTCTGGGTCTGTTCTTGGACCCTCTGGGACGCTCTCGTGGACAGGCTGCCCTGCGGGCTGGTGCAGGAGCTGGTTAGGAATGTGATTGACAGTCCATAAAAATAAAATAAAAAATATATTTTAGATTAAATATGTATTTATTTGGATTTTTGGTTTAGTAGTGAGTAGCTGTTTTCTCTTGATTTAGCCTTTAATAGTAGCAGATTTTATATATCTGTGATTTGAGGTGTATAATATTGTATCCTTTCTTGTTTTGGATGATTTTAAAGTTTAATCACTTTTTATGTCTAAACATGGTTATCAAGATTGAATTTTTCATTTAATTTTAGTTGGGTGGAGCTTCTTGATTTAGGTTAGTGTTTCCTAGTGTGCTTATTGTACATTCAATTTGGATTCCAGTTCCTGCAATTAATATCTGAGTTTACTAGTGTCATTCAAAAGTGATTTGAAATTTGGTTCATGGATTTGACAATCCTGCAATTTCAAAAAACATAGTAAACCTAATGAAAATAGTTGATGGATTTGAACATTTCAAATCTGATTCCAGTTAATTCATTTTGTCCATTGAAAATATGCAGCTCAACTTTTAATTTGCAAAGTGTCTGAGTTCCCGCATTTGTAAAAATTCAAATAAAAATAAAAAGAATTCAATTTAATTAAAAAAGGCCATCCCGCAAAAGTGATTCAAAATTTGGACCAAGGATTTGACAATCCCGCATTTTTATGTTTAGGTTCTGAATTTACAGTATCAAAGTATAATAAAGTTATAAATTACATACAAAAAAACTGGTTTTTTACCCAGAAATGACAATCACTAGAAGGACTATCATAGTGGCGTCTTTTTAGGTTATTCTTAGTATAAGTGTCTTGGATTAATACTATAGGAACATCTTCTGGTACTATAAAACAGGCTTTATTTTAGTTTGTGTATAAGCTTATTTTAGTTAAAGATAAATAGCGTGATTTGAAATGAGGTAAAGTCAGGATGGCGCAAACACGCCCCACACTAAGTTGTTTCATATGTAAATAAAGTTAGCAAAATAAGATTTAATTAATCTGACTCAAAGTGACAGAATCAAGATGGCGTAAATTTGAGATGCCACATTATAAGAGTATATGTAAATTTTAACTAATTTATTGTTTATTTTAATTTTTATGATTCAAAATCACTAACACAAAAAACGCCATCTTGAATTAAATTTGAGATGGTCTAAATCAAAGTGGTGTTTTTGAAATGATGTGTCCTATCTTCCAAGAATAGACCTAGAACACAAGTTGAGGGGAGTAATGCCAACACACAGGCCTCCCAAGGTGTCAGCGCCAGCCAACCACCTCCTGCATCTCAAGCCAGGAACAGTAACCTCAATCCAAGACAGAAGCTGCTCTCAAGGCCTGCAACCAAAGTCTTCCTTACTGTAAATTCAGAACCTAAACATAAAAATGTGGGATTGTCAAATCCTTGGTCCCCATTTTGAATCATTTTGTGGGCAACTCAGCTGAGTGAAAATTAAAATATTTAATAAAATCAACCATTTAATTTAACTTTTTTGGTTTATTTAAATTGGCAAATTTCAAATCTCTTGGCAGATAACTCAACTAACAAAAGACAAAACACAGCAAACAAATGTGGGATACAAGAATTGGAAATATGGGATTCTAATGTACAATTTAAGATTTCCTACATGTCTAAAAAATCATAGACATTATGTGAAAATTAACAAATATGAAATTGTGGGATTTTCAAATCCAAGAACCAAATTTTAAATCAAAAATGAGGTTAATTTGAAATAATTAAAATTTATGGGCATCTCAAACAGGAAGTCAAAGGATCTTGAGTGGATTTGTGATCATTCTTTTAGGAATCATAGGCATTCTCAAAAATCACCCTATTCCAGTTTAGGACAGCTAAAATTTAGATCCTACTTTCACTGACATAACATACTTAACAATAAAATTGATTAAAATATACACTTCTCTTTTTGAGTTAAATTTTTTAATATAAAATTTATTATGCCTCCTTTTAATAACAACCAAATAAACAAGCTGTTCCCTGGCCATGAAAAAATCATGCAGGGCTACGCTGGGTCTTTCAACAGTGAAGCCTCTGTCTATGGTCATCCCAACCCTCAGGACCCTCCCCAAGCACTACCCAGGAGTGTGTTCTTTCTCCTGCGTCCTCAAGCATGGCCCTGAATGCCCATCACGCACAGGCAGATGCTAACCCAATTCACATATCAACAATGGCATCCAGAACCAGCCAATTGAGCTAAGGGGTCTCCCAGGGAAGATGGAATGCAGAAACAGCCAATCAGATGGCATCAACCAGTTCCCAAGATGGACATGTCCCTCCCCCAGCCAATCAGCCTGCAAGACGCAGAAGAAAATTAATCACTCTGGACATTGTTCTCAAAATGGTTGAAAAGCAAGGGAAGCTTATGGTCTTTGGGGAAATTGCGGCCACAATGGGTTTTGCAAAGTCTACTGTGGCTGCAACCCTGCAAGCCCACGCCAATTGTGGTCCCTCCCAAGAGGACCCAACTGATGTCTGTACTTTAACTGATAGTGAAAAGGCCCATTCCCTAATAATGGCATCATAGAAAATGACCTATGGATGCCCCTGGTCCAGGTTTGTCTCCAACTGGGACTTCATGGCATTATCACAAATAAAAAAACAGTCAATTTGTGGATGCATAGGCTTGTGGTTGCTGCTAGAATCTTGTCCAATCAAGTTCTCACTGGCCCCCGTTTGGTGGATACTGACCCCTAAAATATAGTCATTATTAAGATTATAAAAGAGAGGGCAATGAGGACGTGCAATGATGTCATCTTCTTGTTGTATGCCAAGATGTCTGCAAGTATCCAAGATTATGGGGAAAAGCATATACAATCTGAAATTTACAAGTGTGTCCCAATTTTGTATTGATTTGTTGGGGTTTTGTTGGCAGTTTCCTCTATTGGATGTCAATTATTACTCAGCAATATCAAACACTGCAGATGGTTATGCCAACCAGACGGAGCTCAAGGCCATGCTAGAGGAGTGGGCCACACAAAACGCCGTGCACACAGTTGTACTGAGTGCTGAGATGGAGCAGTGGGAATGGGCAACTAAGGAAATTAGGGTTGCATGGCATACCTGTTGGTCCTATCCCATCAACCACGCTGACATGCATCTTGCAGATGTATGTCTTTAAAAGTTTGGTTTGGCTCTCAGGCGCTTAAAGCCTGCCACCTATAACAAACTATGTGCCCAAATTGAGAAGGGGTATGAGCTTTCCTTTCCATATTTTTCCAGGACTTATCAGATCTTTTCATCTTCTATGCAAGTGATAGTGATAAATCCAGAAAGAAATCCCACCTCTCCCCATGCTCATCTATTCAGTTTTTCAAGCCTGCATGTGTGATGGAAGAAGAATTTGAGCAATTGAAGCAATCAGCTCTTTCTGCCTCTTCCCAGTCAACAAACCAAGCCTTCACAGCTCCCCCATAAAGACCAAGCCACCTGCCTTCCAACCCTGACTCTCAAACCACTACCCATTTCCTCCCCATTACCTGTGATGCCGTCCCTTTCACCAGCGCAGATGATGGCAATGTTCTTTCCGCATATCTCCTCCTCTTCTCATCCTTTGATGAGTAAATAAATCTTTTCTTTGTGGCAACTTATTAAAATTGATATTATTTTTTGATTTATAATTAATAACATATTTCTTTTACATTATTGACATTCCCCATATTTTAATAAAAGTTATATAGTTGATTTGATAATATATAATTAATTGCATAATATTTTTCATTATCAGTAATAAATTAAGGACCAACAAATGTAAATAATATATTAGAATATTACAGGTAGACATTAAATCTTGATATTTAGATATTATGTGCATAACTCAATGCATTCTTTATCATAAAATTCATTGTAACATGGAATTTTTCATTGTAATTTTATAATTAGGCTGTGTCTATATTAGGGAGCCATTAACACTTATTACAAAAATTGATACATAGTGCATTTTACAGCCTGCATATTTACCTATTGATAATGATTCTGTTTTTTAAGTTAGATTTTGTGAGTTAGTAATAATTTAATGTATCAATCAATCACTGTTTATGGCCATTAATTGGCCAATTTTCTTTGCTGTGGCAATTGTACATTTTCTGATATTTACACAATAGGATCCAATTGGTTGGTTTTACATCCCATCACACAGGCAATTAGAAACATTGTTGCCACCCCAAGACTGGATGCTGTTGAGGTGGCAACCATGTTTCCTATTGCCTGTGCAAATGGATGTGAAGCCAACCAATTGGATTCTATTGTGTAAATATAAGAAAATGCACAATTGTCACAGTAAAGAAAATCAACCAATTAATGGTCATAAACAGTAATTTATTATCCCATTACATTATTACTACATCACAAAATCTGACTAAAAAGTTTACAGAATTATTACCAATAGGTAAATATGCAGGCTGTAAAATGCACTATGTATCAATATTTGTACTAAGTGTTAATGGCTCTCTAATTAAAGCACAGTCCATTTATATAAATTACAATCAAAAAATCCTTGATTACAATAATTTTATTTAAAAAAATTATTTGGGTTATGCACATAATATCTAAATATCAGTATTTAACGCATACTTATAATATTCCAATGTAATTTATACATTTGTGGTCCTTAATTTATACTTTTAATGAAAAATATTCATGCATTGAAGGTAGTACTATCAAAACCAGTATTTTGATGTAATTGAAACAAAATTTCAAATATCTACAACTTGATAAATGAATTAGAAGCACACCTGCAGAAGGTTGTTAAAATAGAAAAAAATATCAGGGAAATAGTAACAGGAAATCTGGGTAACAGGGACCAGCCACTGATCCAGCCAAAGGAAGATGCTCTGGATGAACTGAGAAATATTATAGATGAAAAGAAAAAAGAAGTGTTGCTTAATCTACAGGGAACAATATTATCAATTCTGAAGTTCAATGACACAGCCTACAATTTGTGGGAGTTCTGGCAAGGGGCCAAAGAAAATAATAATAAAATAAAACTGATTGAAGTAACTGAAATCTCAAAGGAAATTAACACTAATAAAGAGGAAACTAATCAAATGGAAACAGATGAAAAAAAGCACAATCAAGAAGCAGAAGCGCCACAAGAAACAATGAAAATTCAACAAATGAAAATCAAGAGAAAACAAAAGTTTCACAAAGAATAAGGAAGATCAAGCCTAGGAAATCAAATGAAGAGCAGCCAACACTCATAAAGTTTGCTGAAGGGGCACTGGTGGCTGAGGGGGGCTGCAGAGGAAACAATCAGTAAGATTTTTATGTTTTACTTATATTTACTTTAGCTATAACTAGGAATGGGGATAAGGTCGCTGAAGTGGCGGCCTTTACGTCCAGTTTGTTTTACAGGGGTGACCATTCACTGGTAGCCCCTGTAAAGCAAATAAATCAAAATGAAATAAATAAAATAATTCAAATGAACATGAATAATTTATCAAATATTGAAGCAAAAAATAATGAATACTTGCCACCTGTGGGGTGCTTACTGTGGGTTAGGGAAGCCTACAAGCTAGGAAGGACAATCAACTTTAAGAAAATGAATGAAATTCAAGGGAATATCAAGATGAACTTCAATGAATATATTTACAAGTGCTGTGAACAACTCACATTTGCAAACAAAATGAATATGAAATTTTTTTAACAAACAGACTTTCAAATAGGACCAGAATATCTAAAAACTGAAATTTTTAATGAAGTGTTTAAAGCATTATCAAAAAAGTTGGGGACACAGTCATTGTGAATAAGTTCAAGCCTGTATTTATTTTGTTTTCCAAGGCATGGGGGTGGATAGAAGTTGGGCGCCCTCTGGAACCATCTTCAAATTCAGCAACACATCCCATATCAATAGATTAGTTCAAGTCTTCAAAAAATTGTGCATGTTTTCAGAAAAATATACATCTCAAAGGATTCACATCACAACATACCTAGGAATCATATTACATTACATATCAAAAACAAATGTTAAAAAGTTGGAGGATGTACCAATAAAACTTGACATATGCTGCTTAGCACTAGAACAACAGAAGACACAGTGGGGGTATAGGACAGTTGAGCAAGTCCTGTACGGCTCCTTTACATTGGCGTTGTTGTATGGGTACTATGTGCCTCACAAAAAGAACATATTAATCTATTTGCTTACCTGATTGCCTTTTATTAAGCGTTCAGCAACCACTGGGGTGCTGAGTGCCACCCCTCTAGCAATTGTATCCAGAGTTGTCCACCACGTACAGAAGAGTATGTGGTTTTAATTAGACACATTAGCAGAAAAATTGATTTCCAGGTATAATACCCCAGAATAATTACATTCCTCTTTGCAATCAGCATCCCCTTAATAATTTATCTTTTTTTGAAATTTATTGTTTTATTTAATTTTAGTTTTTAATTTTATTTTTATGTTTAATTTTATTTCAAATTTTAATTTTAATATTCTAATTTCAATATTCTAATTTTAATAATTAAATTATAATAGTAATATATCTAAATATATTATAATACAGTAGTTATAGTAAGCAAACACATGAAATAATAAAATATGATTTAAAAATGTGTTTATTTAGTTGCTTGTCAAGTACAGGTTCATATATTACGTAGTTAAACAATCAAGAGCTGAATTTGTCTGCATCATGTTGCCTGCTCCACTTATGTTCTAAACAAGTGATTGTTTAGAACTTGAATTACCTTCCTCTTGTAATATTGTTTGATTTATATATTTGATATGCTTAACTGGTAGGACATGCCACTTCAAAAACGGCACTTCAATTTATGCCATCTCAAATTAAATTTGAGATGGCATTTTTTGCGTTAGTGATTTTGAATCACAAAAAAATAAAATAAATAATAAAATAGTTAAAATTTACTTATAATTTTATAATGCAGCATCTCAAAAGTACACCATCTCAATTTTGGCATTTTGAGTCAAATTAATTAAATCTTATTTTTCTAACTTTATTTACATATGAAATCACCTAGTGTGAGGCGTGTTCACGCCATCTTGATTTTACTTCATTTCAAATCACGCTATTTATCTTTAACTAAAATAGGCTTATTCACGCACTAAAATAAAGCCTGTTGTATACAATCAGAAGATGTTCCTATAGTATTAATCCAAGACAATTATAATAAGAACAACTTAAAATAACACCACTATTGTTGTGGTGCAGGGCGCTGTCTGCAGATATTACCATATTGACATTACTACCCTATAAGCAAAAGTATAGGGGAACTGCTGCCCTTTCTTGCGTTTTTGATTGGAGAGTTACCCAATGAAATATAAAGATCAATTTCAATTAGCCACTAATTGATATACCTGCGGCTAACAGCAGATGCGTCAGAGAGTGGCCCATTGTGATGGCTTTCATTGAGGCAATTAGTGACCAATCTATGCATCTGCGGCTAGCTGCAGATGCATAGATTGGTGACTCATTAGAGGAGCCTATACATATGGTGATTAGTAGCTCATCAATTTCCCCAATTTTTAATTTGGTATAGAGACCTTCTTCTCCTTATCAACAAGTATGACCCCCCAGATGAACATTCTGAAACCCTATTCTAGACCTAGTTCTCAAAAATTGGCCCTACTTTTGCTGCAACCACCTGACTTCAGTCAGGATGACTCACCCTTTCTTTTCCCTCCCCCATTTTCAATTATATAAGGCCCTCAGATAGCCCCAATAAAGAAATCATTGAATAGAACATAACAACCAACTTAATATTCTTAGATTACTTGCAGAGCTCAAATAGAGAAGTTCTGTTGTGTAAGGAGATACTAGTCCTGCTGTGTTCCCCCAGTTGCTGCTCAGCTACTCCAACCTTACCCTTAGAATCCTTGAGCACTACAATGGTAGTCATACTAGTAATTGTCATTGCTGGGTAAAAAAATAGTTTTGCTATATGTACTTTATAACTTATCTATACATGTATACGTTGATAGGAGTTCTCTTAAGAAAATAATTTAATAGTGATTTCAATATAAAAGAAGGTGATTACACCATTTTGATTTATGTCACTTTGAATTCCACTGGGTTTCATATCACCTAATTGATTCAATGCGCACAATGGATAGGAAAAATAAGGTGGAATTATATATGACGCCATGCTACGCTATATCAATTTCCCAGTTGCAATTCTTGATTTTCACTTTTAAAATTACATTTTCACGTTAAAAACCATAGTATAAAAAAATGTAAGAAATTCACTGAAACTTTGAAAATATATATTTTTTTGCCTTCTCTAAACAACTGGATACTTTTTAGCCCCAGTTGTATAGGCTATTTTTTGAGAAATTCAAGTTTTACTATTTGGCCCAGTTGAGGTAGCTCCACCGTAAATTTGTTAATTTAATATAAAAATGCTCACAGACACTATGTTTTTGAGCTACGGCACCTCAATTACGTCACTTCAAAAATGCCATTTTGACTGCAAGTTTTCAGTCAAAACTCAAAGTTTTGCATACTTGCGTTACTAATAAAAATATTATTTTTACAAGATAAAAACATTGAAATTTTGATAGTATATATTTTTAGATCTCCTCTACAATTCTATGTAAAAAGTATTACTACTTTAATATTAAAAACATTCTCATTTTCTCTTTACAAACAACCCCCAAAATTCCCATATTTTGATGCCAATTCACTTTTAGATGCCTCCCAAGCCTACCACTAAAGCTGCGCCCAAGGCCTCCAAGGCTTCAAAGTTCAATACCACTCCTCTCAAGGCCAAGAAGGCCAAAACTACCCCTAAAAAGCAGACTTCTAAGGGTAAGCTCCTCCCAAGACACCTACGCCCTCACTAGAGCTTGAGGAAACAATCCCAATCCCTCCCCACTCTCCTTTTGTTTACTCCCTCTCTGATCCTCAAGAGAAGTTATTCAACTTCAATTGCCATTCTGGCCCCACTTCAGAGCCTGAGGATGAAGAGGAGCAGAAGCCTGAGCCTGGTGCTCCTGCAGATGATCCAATTGAGCTCTGGGATCTTAACTCAATCCACAATGTATGCAACCAAAATAGCACTTTTGCTGTGCCAACAACGTACCCTATCAGCTATTCAATTATGACTAAGAAAGAGGGTGCTGGCTTTGCCTACAAGGGCTACAGCTTCAGCTGCAACAACAAGAAAAAACCCATCTGTAAACATCACTTCAAATGTGATAATGATGGCTGTTCAGCTAGACTCACCACCTATGGGTTCACTTGGTTTAAAGCCCTGACTATTTGGCATGACTGCTCCAAGCCTTTTGAATCTCTCTATCAACTTATTGCTGGTTTCTTTGCCAGGTGATCACAACCACAAAGGATCAAACTGCAACTGAGGTTGTCAACGGTGCGCTCCTTAATCTAAATGATACCCAACTAGCAACTGTTGGTGGTGCTTCAAAATTACAGAGATATCTCACTGATCAGAGATATGCTCTGAGCACTGAAGGTGTCAGTGCAAGCTTCATTGGCTAATTGATCATTACCAAGGAGCAAAAACTATCTTGCCATGAGGAGAGATTCCTTCTTCACAATGATGGTCAACATGCTCCAGAGTGTATCATCTGCTTTGCCACAAGCCAGGATCTGTGCAACCTTTTAAAATGCAAGACCTGGCTTGTAGATGGAACATTCTCAACCTGCCCAAAGCTCTTCAGCCAGCTTTGGAATATCCATGGGCAGATTGGTAATCTAGCTCTTCCCCTGGTCTTCTTTTTCCTTCCCAACAAGAAGCAGGAAACATATGTCCGGGCACTCACAATTTTAAAGGCCAAACTTGATGAAATCCTCCCAACTATTGAAGAGTAGCCCAAGGAGACTAGAGGGAGCAAGAAGAAATCCATCTCCCAAGAAGAAGACGCTCCCACCCCAATCAAGAAAAAGTCAGAAAGCCTTCTCTACCATGAATATTTGGTAGTGGATTTTGAACAGGCTCAGGCAAATGCCTTTATTTGAGTCTTCAAGAGCTCCCCTCAGGGATGCTACTTCCACTTCTGGCAGGCACTCTGCTGCCACCTCCAAAAGTGCTCTGAACTTCATGAGCTGGTCTACACTGAAGGCACCAAAGAAGCAAAGGACATTTTTAATTTTTTGCTGCCCTTGCCCTTGTACAAAAGGAGGAGACCAATGCCTTTTATGATGC
Organism: Entomophthora muscae; assembly: GCA_014839935.2. Taxonomy (NCBI): domain Eukaryota; kingdom Fungi; phylum Entomophthoromycota; class Entomophthoromycetes; order Entomophthorales; family Entomophthoraceae; genus Entomophthora; species Entomophthora muscae. The sequence goes on from QTSX02005753.1 coordinate 291,887, forward strand.
CAACCTCCACCATCCTTACATTATTGCCAACCAGGCAGCCTTTGCTCTGTTCATTGAGTACTTTGAAACTCAATGGGTTGGAGTGTTTCAGGGAGCACGCCATATTAGAAAATGCGGTGACTCAATCACCTGGAACTGTTTCAAGCAGGTCAAAGACGTCCTCATCAAGACCACTTCTTCCCTTGAAGAGTGACATAGCCAGTTTTCTACAAGGGTTAGGGTTCATAAGCCCAAATTCAATAAGATCATGGTCCATTTAAAAACCAAGCAGGCCATCTCTGCCTGCCTCTTTAAGACTGGTATGAAGACCAAAGGCGACCCCCCAAGCAGACCAAAGCAGTGAAAAAGTATACAGAGATTAGCAAGGTGGTCCTTGCCTACTATCCCAAGGATAGCAAGCTTGAGCATCTTCAAGCCATCTCAGTTGCTCTTTCCACTAATGTTTGAGCCTATTTGCAATAAACTCTTCTTTATATTCTCTCTTATTTCCTTTGATTTTACCATTATTTGACTTTTTTGGTATTTGGTACAACTCTATGCTTATTTTAAAGTATAGTTTGTAGTTAAAATATATGAAAATAGTTGTTTTTGGGATTATTTTAACTTTTGGGCTTTATGCAACTATGTTGCTATTAATTAACCCTATTTTTTTATTGCAGATTTGAAATTCTGAGGCTTTTTAAGCTTATTAATGTTTTTTGGATTTTATTTTTTGAGAATTTTTTGGGTTATTTTTGGAGTTCAAAAAATCTAAAATTTTAAAACCGTTTTTCCTTAGTCAAAATGCTGTAAATCAAAATGGCGTTTTTACTATAAAATCAAAATAGATAAAAATTGAGTCACGTATTTCAAGATGGCGTTTTTTGAGATGCAGTTTTTGAAATGGAATGCCCTACTGCTTAACCTGCGTCATAAGTACTAATTAGTAAGAGATACATGAAAATCATTGGTTTTTGTAATGTGTGGCTGTAGTGGCACTAAATCAATAAGGTCAGATAATGACTTACAAGGTCAAATTTGTGGGTTAAATAAAGCAAAAGTACTAAAAAGAGTTCACAATTCATTTAAATAAAATTAATATATTTTTATTTTATTTAATTTATTTATTTGTTAGCTCTACAGTCAATACAAATCTTTGGTGCATTATAATAAAAATATGTGTCTCTATATCTAGTATAATTAATTTTACTTAATTTTGTATGTATTCTTATATGTCTATAATACAATTCAATGTCAAGTCATTATATATAAATAATCATTTTTGAGTCCTAATAAAAAACAATTAAAATTCAGAGTGCACATTTATCTGATTGGCTTGGAGTTGAGGGCTTTAGGTAGGAATGATTTAGAGTGCTTGTAAAAAACTTCCACCACATTGGGTGGCATTGCAAATTGGCTGACCTCAAGAATGTTAAGAGATCTTTGGTGTCCTGAGGAAGGCCTTTTTCACCTTATTCTTGATCCACTCAAAGACCTCCTCAATTAGGTTAAGGAATGGAGAATATGGGGGGAGGAAGAGAAGACTCATTGGACAATCAGCAAGGCGGTGGTTGGAGGAATGGCTATTCTTGTCAATGGGTGAGAACTCAGAAACAACCAAATCCACTTTGTGGAGCCCAACATTTTCAAGAACAACAATGTTGGTTGTACTGTGATAATTGATCCAGAGGTACTCCTTGACAGTTCAGAGAAAATTGAGAAAAGTCCCTCTGTTATGGGAGCCTTTAATCATCTGTTATTGATCCAAACTTTAAGGTCCAAGAAGCGCAACCATTGACTAGATCTGGGAACAGACAGCTGCACAATGTGCTACACCATCCTTGGACCCCTTTTTGACCACCCATGTCTAGACCGGAGTGAGGAGGAAAATAACAATTTGTCAATTAAAAAGAACTGGACATTACCAGTCTTCTTAAGAGCCACATAGGTCTTGGCATAAATGTGTTGATCCTCAAGTGTCTTGTTGCTGTTCCTGTTATACAGCAAAACTCCCAGTACTTTCCAGGAGAAGCCCAAATCAACCATTGCTTTGTAAACAAGGGTTTTGGAGACAGAAAGCCCAAACTCTGTGGCAAGCATTGATTGGACAGCAAGTATGTCCAGGTGCCAATCCTTGGTTACCCATTGCCTGATTGCCTTGAAATGAATGGGCTGAAGTAGGTTGGGCTGCCACTTGCCTTGGTGGATTTGGCAATTTTCCTGGTGTTGCCGTACTTTTTGTTGATGTTGCCAATGTATCTGGCTGTGACACCAAATTGGGACACAATATCTCAAACTGCCATTCCCCTGTTTAAGCAGTTGAGGAGAGCTTCACACTCATTATCTGTCAACCAATGCCAGCCCTTGGCAGGTACTGCGGCATCCTGGCTAGCAGGCTTGACACAGGGGATGAGGACCTTTGTGTAGAAGGTGGGATCACACTTGCTTGCAGTGGCGCCGTCAATGGTTGAATACACAGTAGGCGCAGATGGCTCAACAGTGGTGGCTAATGGCTCATAGGAGGTATCAAAAACGCAGGAGCAGGAAGTAGCAACTCTTGGATCAAGAGTGCGGGGTCAGGTGACAACTGGGTACACAGTGGAGGTGTAAGTAACCTCAGTGTTCCTGGTGACCCTGGCATATGAGACTTTTGTGGCAGGCCATGAGAGTAACTTCTGTCTGGGATTCAGGCTACAATTCCTGGCTTGAGATGCGGGAGGTGGTTGGCTGGCGCTAACGCCTTGGGAGGCCTGTGTTGACATTACTCCCCTTGAGTTGGGTTCTGGTCTATTCTTGGACCTTCTGGGACGCCCTCGTGGATGGGCTACCCTGTGGGCTGGTGTAGGAGCTGGTTGGGAATGTGATTGATGGTCCATAAAAATAAAATAAAAAATATATTTTAGATTAAATATTTATTTATTTGGATTTATTGGTTTAGTTGTGAGTAGTTGTTTTCTCTTGATTTAGCCTTTAATAGTAGCAGATTTTATATATCTGTGATTTGAGGTGTATAATATTGTATCCTTTCTTGTTTTGGATGATTTTAAAGTTTAATCACTTTTTATGTCTAAACATGGTTATCAAGATTAAATTTTTCATTTGATTTTAGTTGGGTGGAGCTTCTTGATTTGGGTTGGTGTTTCCTAGTGTGCTTATTGTACATTCAATTTGGATTCCAGTTCCTGCAATTAATATCTGAGTTTACTAGTGGCATTCAAAAGTGATTTGAAATTTAGTTCTTGGATTTTTCATTCCTGTAATTCCAAAAAACATAGTAAACTTAATAAAAATGGTTGATGGATTTAAATGCTTCAAAACTGATTCCAGTTAATTCATTTTGTCCATTGGAAATATGCAGTTTGACTTGAAATTTGCAAAGTGTCTATGAGTTACCGCATTTTTAAAAATTCAAATAAATATAAAAAAATCAATTTAATTAAAAAAAGGCTATCCCGCAAAATTGATTCAAAATTTAGACCAAGGATTTAAAAATCCTGCATTTTTATGTTTAGGTTCTGAATTTACAGTAAAAAGGACATTGGGAATAATGAGGTTACTTACACCTCCACCGTGTACCCAGTTGTCACCTGGCCCTGTACTCTGGATCCAAGAGTTACCACTTCCTGTCCCCATGTTTTCAACACCTCATATGATTCATTGGCCATCACTGAAGAGCCATCTCTGCCTGTGATCTATTCCACTATTGACAGTGTCACTGTAAGCAAGAATGATCCCACCTTCTACACAAAGGTCCTTGTCCCGTGTGTTGAGCCTGATAGCCAGGATGCCCCAGTAACCACCAAGGGCCGGCGTCAGTTGACAGATAGTGAGTGTGAAGCTCTCCTCAACTGCTTGATCAGAGGAATAGCAGTTCAGGATATTGCGTCCTGATTTGGTGTACAAGCCAGAATATTTGCAACATCAACACCAAATACAGTGATACCAGTCAAATTGCAAAATCTGCCAAGGCAAAAAGATAGCCAAAACTACTACAACCTGTGCATATCAATGCAATAAAGAAGTGGGTATCCAAGGATTGCCACCTGGACACACTTGCTGTCCAAACAATGCTGACAATGAATTTTGGGTGTTCTGTTTCTAAAACCCTTTTCTAAAAAACAATGGTTGATTTGGGCTTCTTGTGGAAGGTCCTTGGAGTTTCTCCGTACAATAGGAACAGCAACAAGACACTCAAGGATTGACACATTTATGCTGAGACCTATGTGGCTCTTAAGAAGACTGATAATGTCCAGTTCTTCTACATTGACAAGTTGTTGTTTTCCTCCTCACTCAGATCTAGGCATGGGTGGGTCAAGAAGGGGTCCAAGGATAGCATAGCCCAAAGTACAGCTGTCAGTTCCCAGACAAATTCAATGGTAGCGCTTCTTGGTCCTCACAGGTTGGATCAATACCAGATGATCAAGGGTTCCCATAATAGCGGGACATTCTTTGATTTTCTCCAAGCTGTGAAAGAATACCTCCAGATCAATTACAGCGGCACAACCAACATTGTTGTGTTGGATAATGTCAGGCTCCACAAAGTGGATCTGGAGTGTCTGAGTTTCCACCTATTGACAAAAACAGCCACACCTCCAACCACCGGCTTACTGATTGTCTAATGAGACTCCTCTTTCTCCTGCCATATTCCCCATTCCTGAATCCAATTGAGGAGGTCTTTGGGTGGATCAAAAATAAGGTGAATAAAGGCCTCCCTCAGGACACCAAAGATCTCTTGTATATTCTTGAGATCAGCCAATTTGCAATGCCACTTGATGTGATAGCGGCTTTTTACAAGCACTCCAAGTCCTTCCTTCCCAAAGCCCTTGCCTCTGAGCCAATCAGATAAATGGGCGCTCCAGGTTTTATTTTTTTATTTTTTATTTTGTTTTTTAATGGGACTTGAAAAATATTATTTATATATAATGACTTTACGCTGAATTGTATCATAGACATATAAGAATTTGTACATTGGTTAAATAAAATTATTTATACTAGATAAAAAGAACATATTTTTATTATATTGTGCCAAATATTGGGTCATTATTTTAGGGATTAGGCCATTTTCTAATGCACATGCTGCTCAAGTTGCAGCATAACACAGTTCGATTTTGAAAAAGTAACTAAGTACACAATTTATATTTAAAACATTAATAACTCAATAAAAAATTAATATTTTTTCACACTGTAAACTATCAAAATAAAGCTAAAAATCTTATCTTTCTATTGGTGTAAAATTTTTAATATGTATACTATGCTCAATATTAAAGCAAAAGTAATTTAAAAGAGCATAATCCAGATTTTATTATATGATTATATCTAGTGATATAAAGTAGATCACTTCAAAGCTAATAAATACTCTTTTTTCAATACACAACAGATGTTTTTTATTTGACGAAATTAAAGATAAGATTGAGATCTTTATTTTTGCATTTTATTTTATTTAAAAAGCTCAATTCTCTAGGATTTTATGATAGTTTGAAGTTAGGATGTTTTTATCACTGTTTAGATTGATTTTAAGGTTCAAGTGAGCTTCGAACCTCAAATTAAGCATTCATTAAATGGAATTCTTTAATATTTTATTATTTTAAAAATATGCGGAAGAGTTACAATTAACTGAATACATCATTCAATTGAATTGCATTGATTACAAAGAGGATATGATGTAATAATAATGCTTAGCTGCTTCACATATATCACTTGTGCATGAAAACTGGGTATTTAATTAATTTCTGCAAATATAAATCCAAGTTCAAACTATAATAAAAGCTATCACACCATTTCTTTCAGAATGGTGTCATTTAGCTTGGTATATAAGAGCTAAAGTACCACAAAGCTTCTAATCCAAAAGACCCTGTTCAAAGGCCACATTCTGATCATAAATACTCCATCATTAAGGCACACATCAGAGATCTGACCTAATTACAGATTCAAAATACTACCATGTCCTCAGTTAAATTTACTTCTTCCATGCTACCCTTTTTTTCCTTGGGAGCTTCAACAAAAAGAGAGAGAATTGCAATGTTAAAAAAGGCATTCCTCTTTATTGCTGGTGATGATCTTGATAATTTCATCAAGCACTTCCTTACTCAAACTGAATTTGGGAAAGCTCAGTTCCTGCCAAGTATTCAAAATCAAAAAGGCAATGAGTTCATTGAAAACTTAAAGGATCTCATGAAATCTTCTCCCCAAAAACATCTCCCAGCCTTGCAATCTCTGGTTACTTCCAGTTACTCTTTAAAAGAGCTTAATGATATGGGGTTCAATATAACCAAAAGTGAGTTTGAATACTCAAGAAAAATAAATAAAAATAAAAATGTAAGCTTAAACAAAAAAAGCCAAAAAAATAATAACTATTCATTAAAAAAAGAAATAACTAAAAAAATAATTAAAAAATTGCTGGAAAATTCTTTTGAAACAAGCCAGTTTACAAAAAAAGTGCCTGAAAAAAATTATAAAGATATAGAAAAAAAGATGAGTAATTACTCAACTGAAATTAAATACTCTCTACTTAAAACAAAAAAAGAAATATATGAAAATATGAAAATAAAAAATGAATTTTCAGTTTCAGTTTCAATTTCCACTTACTATAAATTAATTCCTAAAAATATAATAAAAAGTAAAAAACAAACCAATATGTGCAATATTTGTAATTTAAAAAATTCACTAGAAAAAAAGAAGGAAGAATGTGAAAGTAAAAACTTACCATTACCAGAATCTATAGACAATGACTTAAAGACTATTAATCAGCACCAAGACTTTTATGTTCATCAAAATTGTGAATATAAAAAAGATATTAATGAACTAGATGATGAGTCTTGTGTTGTAGTTATAGATTATAAAGAAAACTTAAAGGTTGGAGGTGGTCCAATTGAGACCAATAATTGTTTTTATTCAAAAAAACCAATCTCATTATTAGGGTTTGCATTAGTTTTTAAAGAAAACAATAAAATTAAATATGAATATCATGATTTTTTGTCTAAAATATTATCACATGATTCTTTATTTTCAGGTGAATGTCTAATAAGTCTTCTTAAATTAGATAGATTTAAAAAAATATAAAATATAAAATATAAAAGTATGGACGGATAATGGAAATCATTTTAGATCATATGAACTTTTATATTACTTTTTTAAAGAGGCACCTAAATATATTAAGGGTTCTATAAAATATAACCGTTTTGTTGAATGTCATGGAAAAAGCATTGTTGATGGTCACTTTGGTGTAATACCAAAAAATTTAAAGGAAAAAGAAAATGTGCTTTATATTAACAACATTAATGATCTAAAAAATATTTGTGAGAAAGAAGAAAGAAGAAAAGAATTATACAATTCAGCTTTAACTGGTTCAATTGTTTGCCAAAAAGCATTTTTTATATTTATGAAAGGAAATTTAGGCCTATAAAAAGAGAGCTTGAAGTTAAAAATCTGCGCATTAATCTTTCATATTTGATGAAAAATGGGAAGTTATATACTTCACCTTTAACATTTGAAAGCTTCTCAGAATATTCTGAGATAAATTATCATTTAAGATCACGTGATGATATCAGAGAAACAAAAATATCAGAAGATGCTAGTAGTGTATTGGGGCAAGTTCATGAAGTAGGGCAGCTTACTAGAGGGTGTATTTTAAATAGAGTTATCAGTCTTTTAAAAACAACAACCTTTTTTTCTGAAACAAACTAAGAATATTTATGATGAGCCAAAGATAGGGTAATAGCATTTATAGCTTTGGGGCTGCTATTACTCTCCCATGCAGCTCATCATAAATATTTTTGGTTTGTAGTAGCACTTAAGATATTTTCAGTAGTACTATAAGTTACAATTTTCAATTATAAAATCAATGAATTATTTTTTAAAAAATCACCCAAGCCCAAGATCAATTAAATATTTGGGATTGATTGTATTTTACTCTTTCTGAATAATTTGAATATGAATAATGTGATTAAGTTATAAAATAACCAATCTGGCGCCTAGGCATAACAAGAAAAATAATGTCCCATTGTATTGACTGTATAGCTAACAAATAAATAAATTAAATAAGATAGAAATATATTAATTTTATTTAAATAATTGTGAACTTTTTTAGTACTTTAGCTTATTTAACCCACAAATTTGACCTTGTGAGTCATCACCTGATCCTTATTGATTCAGTGCCACTATAGCTACACAACATGAAAATAATGATTTTCATGTATCTCTTACTAATTAGTACTTATGACACGGGTTAAGCATAGCAAATCTATTTATCAAATCATACTAAAGGGCAAGTGCCTAAAGTCAAAGTGCAGAGATTGAAATCTCCAAATTGATGAATTTTTTGATCCCCACACTTTTTTCAATAAAAAATTGTTTTCCAAAAAATTTAATATTTTTCTTAGATTTGACTTTTTTAAAATGTTTTTACTAGTAGCTAAAATATAAACCAAGTTTGAAGTGCCCAAATTGATGCAATTTAAAACACACCTTAAATTAATTTAGCTTTTAAAATAGATATTATTCATCCTTTTGAATATAGGGGACAAAATTGAAAGTGCAGAAATCAAAGTCCGGAAGTCTCTTCAATTTAATATTTGGGGCCCAAAATTAAAAAATTAAAATATCACTTAATATTGATTCTATCACTATGTAAATGATCAGAAAAGCTTCAAAAACATATCATACTCAAACAAATAAGCTAAAAACTATCATACAGGTTCACAATCACCTGTATAACATTTGATTATAGTTTCAGTGATTTTTATTATGTAAAAGATAGAGTGCTGAATGAAACAAATATTATATGATCACTTAGTAATTTACTGGATGTAGTAATAGAGTGTGCAAATCAAAAAAACTTCAAATCAAAATTCAAAACACACTGATTTAGTGCTCACCAATATATTTTAAATTATTATTGGAATTTAATATTTTATTAACTAAGCTCCAATAGATGTTTATAATCAAAAGTGCGGAAATCAAAAAGTGCATCTAAACCAAACAAATGCTCTACTTTAAAAAACCATAATAAATTAACCAATGTAAGTTTAAAGCTTAAAATTAGTATTTTAAAGGTTGAAGACTTGTTTTAAAACATAGTAGAGTTTCAAGCATTTTGGATTAGTTTAGTGTAACCTTTTAAAGGGTTTAGTAAAAACTGTGATTTTTGGCAGGTTTGAAAAAAATATTAAATTAATTTAATATATTAATGTGTTTCCTTATGTTTTTAGGTAGTGTTGAGATCAAAGTGCCAAAATCAAAACTCCCTAATTGTCTGATCAAAAGCCCCTTTTTGCTTTTTTAAAAGCATTATAGAGTTGACTACCTCAATTAAAATATTTATTAAAACTAACAAAATATAGTAAAAAGCACTCTGAATTTCAGATTCTGTTAAAAAACAATATTTTTATTAATAATTTATATTCTTTTTTATTAATCAAATAATACTAACTTTGAGCCATCTAGATGCCCCCTAAGTCAACTCCCATCAACCCAAAGAAGACCACCCCTTCCAGATCCAAGAAGCCTGGCCCCAAGACCACCAAGAAGATCACCAAGAAGGCCGCCAAGGCCACCAAGAAGACCCCTGAGCCCTCCCCCTCTCCAGAAGAGGAGCCTTCTGAAGAGGAACCTACCCCCAGCCCCTCCAAGAGCCCAACTGGGCACAAGTTTGTCCACAGTCAGGCAGATGAAGAGGAGACACCCCCTCACATCTCAGAAGAAGAACATGAAAACCTGTAGGACTCTGGAGATGCTACACCAGCTGAAGATGGCCTTGAGACCTGGGATATCCTGAAAGTACAAAATATTTGCAACTATGAAGAGGAGTTCTGACTGCCAGATGTCCTACCCATCTCCTTCCCAATAATTTCCTCCAAGGGCAATGTTGGGTTCTACCATGATGGGTCTAAGTTTAAGTGTAATGATGAGCAGAAGCACTTGGTGCTTCATCATTACAAGTGTGAAGGACCTGACTACAACTGGGTTTACCCAGTTTAAGAAGCTGAACAATCAGTACACCTGCCTGGAACTAACTGGGGTATATCAGCACCTAATAAAGTGGTACCTGCGCCAGAGGCAGCCTTTCAACAGGGGGCCTTACCTCCCAGGAGATAGTCACTAGGGCTATTCACAACTTGACCATCTTTCAAAAGATAGCAGTTAGTACTTTTGGATCCCTTCAGAAGTATGTCAGTGATAATTGCTGGAAGTCTGATAATGTGGGCAGATCTGCCACCTCCCTCCTGGAATTGGATATACCAAATGAGCTCAGAGTCACCTCTAAGGATGAAAAGTTTCTCCTTAATGACAATGGGCCAGATGAGCATAAAAGAACCATCCGCTATGCCACCCAGGAGAACCTTAAGAGATTGATGACAGCCAATATCTGGTTAGCTGATGGGACCTTCTCATCATGCCCTAAGATCTTTTCCCATCTTTGGTGCATCCATGGGAAGTATGGTGATAAGGTTTATTAATGGTTTAATTTCTGATGTCAGGACAAAATGAGGATGATTATACTCATGCCTTGGAGATTCTAAAGGGGAAGCTGGATCTCCTTCCCCCTACTGATGCCCCCACTTCTACCCCCAAGAGGAAGAAGTCTAAAACCCCAAGCCAACCTGATGATGAGGAAACATCAGAGCCTTACCATACCCATCTCCTTGTTGACTTTGAGCCTGCTCAAGCCAATGCCTTAAAAAGGTATTTAAGAGCAAGCCTTATGGTTGCTTCTTTCACTTCAGACAATGCCTCAGAAGAAAGCTGCAGAGCTTTACTGAGCTCAAAAGACTGGTTACTAGATCCACTTCCCAGGAGCCCAAGGTGGCCTTCAACTCCTTTTCTGCCATTGCCTTGGTGATAAAGGAGGACTCTAGCAAGATTTATGATGCATTCAAGAATACCAAGTATATGGAGGACAATGCAGCTGTCTTTGCTCCATTTATTGATTACTTTGAATGCCAATGGATTGGAAAACTTGAAACCAGACGCCATGGAAGAAAGGAAAACAAGATTGAATGGAACCAGTTCAAGTTTTTTAAGAATAAGACCATGAAGACTACTTCCTCCCTGGAAAGCTGGCACAACAAGTTTGCCAACTGTGTTGGGGTGAAGAAACCCAAGTTTAATGTACTGATCAACAAGCTCAAAGTTGAACAAGCAACCAATGAAACTTTTTACCAGGAGTTTTTAGATGGACGCCAAAGTGTTTCCCAGAGCAGCAAGGATCTCAACAGCTTTGAGATAGTCACAAAAAACTCCCTCCTTCCTTACAACTCCTCCAACTGGCTCACTCATCTTGAGAACATTGCAAAAGTTCTTTAGTAATCCAAATAAAATCTTGCATTGCTTTTGTTTTTCTTTTAATTTTATGTTGTGATAATAAAAATCTTACCATGCAAACACATTTTAAAGCAGTTTTTTGTGTAGTTTTGTATTTTATATTCAATTGAATACAGTTGCATATAAATACTAATCTAATTTTTCTTTTGAAACTAAAATAAACTTTCTTTTAAAAACAGCAAATTTAAGCATAGTTTTATTATCTAGCATATACTTTTTATTGCAGAAATGAATTTCTTAAGGTTTTTAAGTCTATAAAAATTTTAAAATATATAGTTTTATATTAAGAACTGTATTTTATTTGGCTTCAAAGTTAACTTCTGGAAAATCAATTTTTGTACTTCAATCTTTGATATTTTCAATTTTTGCACCCTACATAGTGTTTCAATTTCTGCACTTTTTGGGGGTCTCATTTTTGATTTCTGCACTTTCAAACTTAGGAACTTTGACCTTAGGCACTTGCCCATACTAAAAGGGAAAAGTATTCAAGTTCTAAAAAATCACTTGCTTAAAAAATAAGTGGAGAGGGAAGTTTGACGCAGATAAATAGAGCTCTTGTTGATTGACTACGTAATATATAATCCCATTTTTGGCAATCAACTAAATAAACAATTTATAAATTAGATTTTATATTAAACATTTTCAAGATAATAAAACTGTCTCTTTATTATTTTTAACCTAATTATACATTACTATTGTAATAAAAAATAAAAATAAAATAAAATATAAATTGCAAGAGAAAGAGGTTTATTGGGCAATGCAAGTTTCAAGGGGAATGCAATTATTCTGGGGAATTAACCCCAAAATTAAATTTTCTGCTAATGTGTTCAATTGGGACTACATACTCTTCTGTATGTGGTGGACAACTCTGGCGCTAATTGCTAGAGAGGTGGCACTCAGCACCCCGGTGGTGGCTGAGTGTCTTATAAAAGGCAGTTGAGAGAGGAAATTTATTAGGTGTTGATTCTTTGGAGGTATTGTATAACCATACAATGAGACTAAGGTAAAAAAGCTGTATAAGACATGCTCTACGGTTTGGTAGCCCCATAGTGTCTTCATTTTGTCTTGTGTCAGCTGGCAGACGTCCATTTGAAGGGGGACCTCATCCTGCTTCTTCATGTTTACTTTCATGATGCAGTGAATTATCATCACAAGGTAAACTGCAAGATTCAGTCTCTGGGAAGTATAGCTCTCTGAAAACAGGCAGAATTTCTTATACATTATAACTAATCTATTTGTATAGGAAGCATCTGAAAATTTGATCAAAGGTGTTTTGGGAATTTTGGAGGGATTGGCCCCCCATGCCTCTGTGAAAGATATGAATAAAGGTTTTATCTGATTAAAAAAAAAATACATCTCCTATTTGATTTGATATTGATTTGATTAAATTAAATTTATTGAAAATTGCTACTTTGATGTTTTCATGTGGTACTTGAAATTGACTTTTTTTGGGTTTATTTCATATGAGTTCATAGTTGAAAACTGAAATCTTTCAAGACATTCATAGATGTATTCTCTAAGGCACCCACCCACTAGGAAGCAATCTCCCTAGATAGTGAATGATGGCAGAGGGATTTAATCCAGTGACCAAGGATCCCACAGGTAAGGATACCATGCCTAAATGGAATAATTCTCCAAACACTAAATATCTGCCTAGCAGCGGATTGAAGCATCTCAAGAGAAAGTATGCTCCCAAATAACACAGTAGGAAAGCCAAAGGGCAGAAAACTTTGGGTTCAGGAACCTGGGCTATGGATTCATAGTTCTTGGTCTCTTCTCTGAGAGGTGGGTTGTGTGATAGGGGTGTTGCAGTATACCAAACTCCAGGAATAACTTGGCGCCAAGAGCTGTCTAAGAATTGGGATTCAGGAGTAGTACCTGAATCTGCGTGCAATCCCATCAAAATGGTGGCCAACACAGCTGGCAGCAGGTCTATCCAAAACAACCATTTATACCCAAGAGACTCCATAAGAGGAGTCTTGGGTAATCTTATGGTTTGGATTTTAAGGCTTAAGTCAAAGTAAAAAAGGTAAGCAAATAATTCACAGTGAGTAAATGTAGACTTTATTGATTGAACAAATTCATAATTATAGATTACCAGCCTTATATAGCATGGTAGAAATAAGGAAGTTGGGTCAAGATGTAAAGGAGGTAGGGAAATTTGGAGATTTTTCTGGAGAAATTGAGGGGTTAGAATCATAAAATTGGAGAATTAAATAATTTCCTTCAAAATTATGCTTTCTGTAACCAAAATAACCAAATTACACTCTTTTCAAACCCTAACTGACAGGCATTGCTTAACTGATCTGCAAACGGGGATGGAGACCAGGAGTATTGCAACAAGAAGGAACTGGAGACAACGGACCCAAAACCAGTCAAGGAAAGTCAGAAACGTTGTAAACGTCACTGGCAGCAATAACTGAAGATTTCAAATCTTTTTTGTCAAACTTTGATTGGCTAAAATCACCAGCAAAATGTAATGATTGGTTCAAAGCTAAATTTACGCTAAGTTAAACTAGATCTGAAGCAACTGAGTCCAGAGAAGACCCAGGTTTGAATCCTGATGCTGAAAATACTGAATCTGCAGACCAATCTGAGCAATCCTCTTCAGGTAAAAAAGAACATTTACTACTAGCTAACCCCATAATTTTAGGAAATCTAGTGGCATCTACAGGGAGATCCTTTTCTTTTCCTAATACCAGGAATAAATTGTTGTCAGGATTTACCAAAGGAACATTCCTGACATATTCATTGAAATTCATTTTGACATTCATTTAAATTTCATTCATCCCTTTGAAATTGATACTTGCGCCTACTTAATAGGCTTCTCTGACCCAAGTTGAACTTCCTTCTGGTGTTGTAACTGAACCAATTAGAGTTCAGTATTTGATTGGGGAAGACAACAGTCTAATAGAAAGGACAATAATGAATAGAATAAGGTATTGTTTATTGTAGTATATTATGATTAATATACTATATGGGGAAAGCCACAAGGCCACAAGGGGTGGCATGGTGGCATGTTTCATGTAGGGTTTGAAGCTAAGGAATAACTTTTACAGGGATCACCAGGTCAAATTGGTAGTGCTCCTAAATAGGAGAAAGTATCCACAGTTTTATATTGCCATCAGATTGGTTTGTGGTGTTAGATACATCAAGGGGCAACTCATTAAGCGCCCCTGTGTATTATAAGATATGTTGGCAGGCAAGTCTGTAAACTTGGTTGCAACACTGGCGCTTCAAATTCCCTATTTGTTGCTTCCTTTGTTGCATATTAATTCATGTTCTTTTGAATAATTTGATTGATCTCATTTTGATTCCTTTGAATTACAGGGGTTACCAATAATTGGTAACCCCCATATACACCACTGGGGGTGTAGACTGCCACCTCAACAATCTCTTCCCCAGTACTTGATTTGACTAAAGTAAAATTAAGTAAAAAATAAATAAACTTACTAATTCTTTACCATGTGGCCCCCTCAGCCACAGGCATCCCTTTGGCAAACTTCATGAGCGTTGGTTGCTCTTCATTTGATTTCCTGGGCTTTATTTTCCTTATTTTCCTTGCAACTTGTGCTTACTCTTGATTATCATTTGATAAATATTCATTATTTCTTGAAGCGCTTCTGCTTCTTGATTGTTCTTCATTTCCTTCATTTTCATCTGTTTCCATTTGAATATTCTCATTTCCCTCATTTTGATTCAACACCCCTCTTGGTTTCTGTTAATTTCTGTTGATGAGGAGCGCCTTTTGGGGAAGCTTCAAATATGGAATTGAGAAAGAAGAGAAGTATCTTTTATTGGATAATACTTTAGACTTATATAACTTGATCTGTGGCAGAGATTTATTTGGATCAAACCTAGGGGTTGGTCATGTGTGGGATGGGTTTGAGGCACTGGATACTTGGACAGTCATGTGATATTGCTTGGTTGCCATTTCAAATATTTCAAATGGTATATTGGAAAGGCACCAAATTGGGCAATGACTGGATGTTAGGTGTGATGACAATAGCCAGAATACTTGTACATCCAGACCCTTGACACACCCCTCCCTTAAGGGGTTACTTGGGTACATCAGGAGGGGGCTTTGTCTTGACGGCTGCCGCCTGATGTTCCTGGAGTTTTTTACTAGTGGGCATCAACTGGGTTGAGTGTTCTCCTTTGCTAGGGCGGAGGCAGGATCTGTGGTACTTTTTGGTGATGGGCTCTTTGGCACCCTGGAACTTAACCAGGTAAGTGTTCCTGTTTGGTCAGTATCTGATGATTCTTCCTGGTCCCCTGTGTACTGAGTCTAGTTTCTTTCTGTTCCCAGCTAGGACCCAGACGGGGGAGTTGATAGGGAGTGGGTCCTCTGTTGAGGTTACCTTTTGAGTTTTGAGTCTCTTTATTTCAGCCAGTTTGGCTTTGAGGCGTATGTGTTGTAGAGCTGGTTTCTGTCCTACTGTGGGAGGTTTCTCTGGGGGGATCTTTACATATGGCTGGTTATTGTGGGTGACTATTTCTGGCTTGTACCTGTATGTTAGTTCAAACAGTGAGTAGCCTGTCCCTTGATTGATACAAACCCGGGATACTATTAATGCATGTTTCATATATAGCGGCCATGTGTCTTTGGCTTTGCCATCCATTATTTTCTCCAGGGTTCTGATAAGGCTGCTGTTCAGGCGTTCAACTCTGCCGTTGGCCTGTGGCCTGTAGGGCGAGGTTGTGGAGTGTTTGATGTTTTTTGTTTTTAGATTGTTGTTTACTACGTAGCCTGTTAGCTCCTTTGCTCCATCTGTTATGATGTAGTCTGGAGTGCCGTAGTCTGCTATGGTTGCTTTATTGATGAATCAGTTTATTGTTTCCGCCTTGTGATCTTTTGTTGCCCATCAGATGGGCCAGCGTGTGGCAAAGTTGATGGCTAAAATTGGGAAACATTGATTTGTTTTGATTTCTGGGAAGGGTCCCACTATGTCCAGTCCCCAAGCCTTAAATGGTTCAGGATCAAGTACTGGGTTAACTGTTGGCTGTGGCGCCTTGGTGCTAGTGTATTTTTCACATACTGTACACTTTTTTAGAACATCAATTATGTCTTGCTTCAGGTTGGTCCACCATACTATCTCTTTCAGTGTGAGATATAGGTTGTTAGCCTTTGTGTGTCCTAGCAGACAATGGTGTCTTAGTATAGTATCAACTCTTTGTGCAAGTGGGTGTATGGAATGTGTTTATCTTTGATGATTTGGTATACTGTGCCATTTGACATGTGGAATGTTTTTTATTCCTTACTAGCGTATTGTGGGTTAATTGATGTGTGGAGGGATCCTTTCCTTTTGTCTTGTACTCAGTGCTGTATAGGTTGGGCCAGTCAGGGTCCAGGTGGTCAGGGTGATCCTCTCTTGGCTGGCATAGCCTAGAGAGCATTGGCTGTGACCGGCTCTGCCCCCTTTTTGTATTGGATGTCCAGGTTAAGCTGTTCCAGCAAGGACATCCATTTGGCTTGGCGCCGCACAAGTGCGTTCTGAGTTTTGAAATAGATTAAGTATTTGTGGCCAGTTAGCACTCAGACGTTTAAGTGTCCTTTGAGGTAAAATCTCCATTTCTTGCATGTGTGATGTATTGCTAGCAATTCTTTATTGTGCATTGGGTACCTTTGCTCAGTGTTTGTTAGTTTTCTGCTTTTGTAACATACTGGCAGGAAATCTTGTTGCCCTGGCTGGTGGATGCGTTTGACTGTGCCAATGGCAGTGTCACTAGTGTCTGACTCAAGCTTGTAGCACCTGTTGTTATTAGGGTATTGCAAGATTGGTGCTTCAATCAAAGCTTGTTTTAAGAGTTGGAAATTCTTGTCACATTCTGGTGTCCAGATGAATTTCTTTTTGGCATTACCTTTGGTTAGGTCATTGATTGGTGTGTGAGCTTTCTGCAGTCTTTGATATATTTCCTTAGGTAAGCTACCATTCTGAGAAAGCATCTAACTTTTTTAATGGAGGTGGGGCGTTGAATGTTATTTATGGATTTTATTTTGTCTGGGTCTGCTTTGATGCCACCTTCAGAGACAATGTGGCCCAATAACAAGAGTTCATTTTCCATAAATTGGCACTTACTAGGCTTAGTGTATAGTTTGTGCTTTGCAAGTCAATTGAGTGTCTTGCAGACATGTGTGAGGTGTTCTTCTTTTGTTTTTGAAAATATGATGATGTTGTTGAGGTAGCATAATGTATTTGAGAGACCGTTTGGTGCTTGGTTCATCATGGTGACAAACGTTGCGGGAGCGTTGGTAATCCCAAAATTCATTACTTTACATTCAAACAACCCAAATTGCGTGCGGAACGCGGTCTTTGGTATGTCTTTCTCTTTAACTTCAACTTGGTTATACCCAGATGTGAGGTCAATTTTTGAGAAGATTTTTGCTCTGGAGAGCCTTGCAAATAGGTCTTCTATGAGGGGAAGTGGGTATTTATTTTTTACTGTACTTGCGTTTAGTGCTCTGTAGTCAGTAACTAAGTGAAGGGATCCTTCTTTCTTTTTTACAAAGAACAATGCTGTCCCCCACGGGGATTCAGACAGGCAAATAAATCCTTTGGCTAGATTGTCCTCAATATGGGTCTTGAGGGTTTGGGTCTCCATGGGGGAGAGTCTGTAGAGGGGTGAAGGTTTAGGCATGGCTTTATATAAGTCAATGTCATGTTTGAACTCCTGTTTGGGGGGGTAACTCTGTGAGTTCTTCTTTCAATACATGGGTATATTCATTTAGGAGTGCCGCAAGTTCTGGGCATTGGATCTTGGTTGTTTGCATATTATTGAATTCAGTGTACCTCATTATGTGGAGGATACTGTCTTTGGTTGAATGTTCAAAGTCATCTTTGTTTATAACTTGAACAAATACTGTGCCTCTTAGAATTAGGTCATTGGGTTCTTTGAGAATGTTGAAATTGACTCCATTGTGTTTTATTGTCATGGTTTTTGTCTTCCAACATATGCTGGGATTCACTTGGGTGAACCAGTCCATGCCTGCTACAATGCTGTAGTTTATGTTGTTCATGACAAGTCCTTTGATGGACGTTTGTATGCCTTGGAGGTCAATTCTGAAGGGAGTTGTTTTGCCTTCAAGTAGAACTTTTGATTTGTCTGCCATCTTGGCGTATTTGAAGTTGGATTTGACAACTGGTATTTTGTACTTGGTTACAAAAGGTTTGCTAACCATAGTGTGTTGTTCACCAGAGTCAAATAAAATTTTATGTTTATGTGATTTGTAAGTGCATGGATAGAAAAGAAGTTGTGAGCAATATTTAATTTTTACATTCATAAAAATGAAGGATTGCAGGACACGTGGGATGCAAGCAAAGTTTGTGCCTTGGTAAAGTTTCTTGTCTGTTTGGGGGAGACAGGGGCACTTAAGCCTGTTCCCCCTCCTCTTTTGCCTGTTCCTCTGTTTCAAGACCTTTGAGGTCAGAGAATGTGGGGTCAGATTCATAGCAGGTTGCTGTTTCAGCATTGTTCACTTTGGCAGTGTCCTCTTTATTAGGACAGGAGCAGTTTGCACTTTGGTTGAGATTGCCATTGTTACAATTGGAGTTGCCATTGCTATGATTGGTGTTTTGGTGCTTGTTGCCATTAGAGTTGTCTCTTCCATTGCTGTTTGAGGAGTGGTTTCTGTTGTGTGCCGCATATTCCATGTTTGCGCGTTTTTCTGTGTGCTTTGCTTCTGCAATGAGCGCAGGCATGGAGGTATTTGCTTCTGGTTGGATGAGGGAAGCAACAGAGGGTTTCATTCTATTGATGAATGATGCTCTGGTGTATACATTGTCAGCTTGTACTGGGTTTTGGATTTTGCAATGCATTTCTTCAAATTTGATGATGTAGGCTGCAATAGTGGTCTTCTGAGGAAGATCACTGAGCTGTATTGCAATATCTTGAAGAGATTTGGTAACGCAGAAATTGTGGGTGATGTCTGCTTTGAACTCTTCCCAGTTAAAAAGCTGGTTGTCAGTTTGTGAGCCAACCCAGGTGGCAAACCAGTTAGCTGCGGCCTCATACAGGCGTTTGCTGGCTTCCTGGACCCATTTTTTGTGGGGGATTTGGCTGGCGTGGAGTTTAGCAGCTGAGTGGTCTAGCTAGTTGATGATGTTTTCTTTGTTTTTACAAAAGAACTTCTTGATACTAATGTATTTGGTGTTGATAAATTCACCTGTGATATGTGGTTGTGTGTTTGTTTGTGGTTGGAGAGAGCAACTGTATTGAATTATCTTGGTAAATGCTTTGGGCATGACCAGACCTTCAAATCTGGCTCATCCACTAGGTATATCTTTGTCAATGTTGTGGGCGCAGAAGTAAGTTTTCCAGGTCTCCTGGGATGTGGCCTGGTTGAGTATGTGAGCAAAGGTGGGCAGGTTTTGGTCAGTCATTTTCTCTTTCATTGGTGTGATCAAAAAACTGTAGCTGCTACCAGTGATGAGGAGCGCTTTTTGGGGAAGCTTCAAATATGGAATTAAGAAAGAAGAGAAGTATATTTTATTGGATAATACTTTAGACTTATATAGCTTTAGCTGTGGCAGAGATTTATTTGGATCAAACCTAGGGGTTGGTCATGTGCAGGATGGGTTCAAGTCACTGGATACTTAGACAGTCATGTGATATTGCTTGGTTGCCATTCTCAGTATGTCAAACTGTATATTGGAAAGGCACCAAATTGGGCAATGACTAGATGTTAAGTGGGTTAGCGGTAGCCAGAATACTTGTACATCCAGATCCTTGACACTGTTGATTTACCATTTCCTTCTATTAGTTTGATCTTCTGATTTGTTCTTCTGTTGCTTCTCCAGAACTCCCACAAATTATAGGCTGCATCATTGAAATTCAATGTTTCTAATATTTTCCCTTGCAGATTAAGTAATGTTTCCTTGTGGTCATTATGAATGTATGTCCCCAAGTTATGTAGGGCAACTTCATTTGTTTGAATGGTTGAACACCCCATATTTCTAAGTGTTCCAGTGACTATTTCCCTAATATTCTTTTTGATTTCAACCACCTTCTGGAGGTTTTTTCCAATTCATTAATAAGTTAGTAGATATTAGACATGTTGTTTGCATTACATCAAAAAACTGGTTTTTATAGTACTACCATCAACACATGATAATGAAATTATAGATAATAGTACATTTTATTGAAAATTATTGCAAATAATACAAATAACTTGCAATTCTACAAAAAATAGCATAATACACTAAAAAATACACCAGAATTGCATTAAAATAGCCATCTGAATTAGAACATTTAGATTATATTTTTCAGTATGTACCTTTTTTATTTTAAACTATTATTTTATTGATATTTCATTAATTTTGAATGATTTGTTGAATGTTAACTATACTGGGCTGAATTGCCAGCAATGTCAATTCAGTGTCATGTGCATAACTCAATGCATTCTGTATAATAAAATTCATTGTAAACTTGGAATTTTTCATTGTGATTTTATAATTAGACTGTGTCTAAATTAGGGAGCCATTAACACTTATTACAAAATTTATACATAGTGCATTTTACAGCCTGCATATTTACCTATTGGTAACAATTCTGTAAAATTTTTAGTCAGATTTTGTGAGTTAGTAATAATTCAATGGATCAATCAGTCACTGTTTATGACCATTAATTGGCTGGTTTTCTTTGCTGTGAAAATAGTGCATTTTCTGATATAACACACTAGTATTCAATTGGTTGGTTTCACATCCCATTTCACAGGCAATAGAAAACATGGTTGCCACTCAAGACCAGATGTGGTTGGGGTGGCAACCACGTTTCCTATTGCCTATGTAGTGGGATGTGAAACCAACCAATGGAATACCAGTGTGTAAGTACCAGAAAATTCACAATTGCCACAGTAAAGAAAATCAGCTAATTAATAGTCATAAACAGTGATTGATTGATCCATTAAATTTAGACTAACTCTTAAAGTCTGATTTAAATTTTACAAAATTATTATCAATAGTTAAATATGCAGGCTGTAGGCTGATTTTTTTGCTGTGGCAATTGTGCATTTTCTTGTACTTACACTCTGGTATCACATTGGTTGGTTTCACATCCCATTGCCCAGGCAATAGGAAACATGGTTGCCACCCCATAAGCATCCAGTCTTGGGGTGGCAACAATGTTTCCTATTGCCTGTGTGATGAGATGTGAAACCAACCAATCAGATACTAGTGCGTAAATATCAGAAAATTCACAATTGCCGCAGCAAAGAAAATCAGCCAATTAATAGTCATAAACAGTGATTGATACATTAAATTATTACTAACTCACAAAATCTGACTTAAATTTCACAGAATTGTTATCAATAGGTAAATATGCAGGCTGTAAAATGCACTATGTATAATTTTTTGTAATAAGTATTAATGGCTCCTTTATATAAACACAGTCCACTTATAAAATTACAATGAAAAATGCCAAGTTTACAATGAATTTTATTATACCAAATACATTGAGTTATACACATAATATCTAAATATCAAGATTTAATGTCTACCTGCAATATTTTAATATAATATTTACATTTGTTGGTCCTTACTTTATTGCTGATAATGAAAAATATTCATGCAATTAATTATATATTATCAAATCAACTATATAACTTTTATTAAAATACAAGGACTTTCAATAATGTAAAAAGAGTGTATTATGAATTATGAATTGGAAGAAATAATATCAATTTTAATAATTTGTCACAAAGAAAGGTTTTTTTTACTCATCAAAGGACAAGTACAGTAGTTTTAAAACCTATGGCAACAAGAAAAAATAGTTCAGATCTAAACAAAATAAACCCAGATTTAAACAAAAATAGCTAATCTTTAAATAAAATTAGATCTCAATGAATTTTATTAATTTACAATAGATTTGGGTTAATTTCAATTTTGTTTACAGATCAGCTATTTTTGTTTAAATCTGAGTTCATTTTGTTTAGGTCTGAACTATTTTTGCTTGTTGTCATAGGTCTTAAAACTAATGTAGGGAAAGGAATGGGTGGAATGTATGTTGCCATCATTGGCGCCTGTAAAAGGGACGGCATCAGAGGTAGTGGGGAGAAAATGGGTGGTGGTTTGGGAGTCAGCATTGGAAGGCAAGTGGCTTGGTCTTGATGGGGGAGTAGTGGAGGCTTGGTTTGTTGACTGGGAAAAGGCAGCAAGAGCTGATTGCTTCAATTGCTCAAATTTTTCTTCCATCACATATGCAGGCTTGAAAATTGAATGGATGAGCATGAGGAGAGGTGGGATTTCTTTCTGGACTTATCACTATCACTTGCATAGAAGATGACAAGATCTGATAAGTCCTGGAAAAACATGAAAGGGAAAGCTCATACCCCTTCTTAATTTGGGCACATAGTTTGTTGTAGGTGGCAGGCTTTAAGCGCCTGAGAGCAAAACCAAAATTTTAAAGCCATACAACTGCAAGATGCATGTCAGCGTGGCTGATGGGGTAGAACCAACAGGTATGCCATGCAGCCCTAATTTCCTTAGTTGCCTATTCCCGCTGTTCCATCTCAGCACTCAGTACAACTGTGTACATGGCTTGTTGGGTAGCCCACTCCTCCAGCATGTCCTTGAGCTCTGTCTGGTAGGCATACCCATCTGCGGTGTTTGATATTGCTGATTAATAATTGACATTCAATAGGGGAAACTGCCAACAAGACCCCAACAAATCAATACAAATTGGGCCGCACTTGTAAATGTCAGATTGGATATTCTTTTCTCCATAATCTTGGATACTTGCAGAAATCTTGGCATACAACAAGAAGATGACATCATTGCGCGTCCTCATTGCCCTCTCTTTTATAATCTTAATAATGATTAAATTTTAGGGGTCAGTATCCACCAAACTGGGACTACTGAGAACTTAATTGGACAAGATTCTAACAGCAACCACAACTCTGTGAATCCACAAATTGACTGTTCTTTTATTTGTGAAAATACTTTGGAGTCCCAGTTGGAGACGTACCTGGATCAGGGGCATCCACAGGTCACATTTTATGATGATCATCATAAGGGGATGGGCTTTTTCACCATTTTTGAATTACAGGCACCAGTTGGGGTCTTCTTGGGAGGGGGCCACAGTTGGCGTGGGTTTGCAGGGCTTCAACCACAGTGGACTTTGCAAAACCCATCACAGCCGCAATTTCCCCAAGGGACATAAGCATCACTTGCTTTTTGACCTTTTCAAGAACAATTTCTGGGGTATTTAGCTTTCTTCTGTTTCTTGCAGGTTGATTGGCTAGAGGTGGGATGTGTCCGTCTTGGGAACAGGACAGTGTCATCTGATTGGCTGTTTCTGCATTCCATATTTCCTGGGAGACCCCTTAGCTCAATTGGCTGATTCCAGATGCTAGTATTGATACATGAGGTAGATTAGAAGCTGCCTGTGTGTGATGGGCAAAAAGGGTCATGCTTGAGTACGTAGGAGAAAGAACACACTCCTGGGTAGTGCTTGAGGAGGGGCATGCAGGATGGGAATGACCATAGACAGAGACTTCACTATTGGAAGACCTAACATAGCCCTGCATGATTTTTTCATGGCCAGGGAACAGCTCATTTACTTGGTTGAGATTGAAAGAAGACATAATAAATTAAAATTAAAAAATTAAACTCAAAAAAAGAAGTGTATATTTTAGTCATTTTATTGTTAAGTATATTAAGTTGGTGAATAGTAGGATCTAAATTTTAGCTGTCCTAAACTGGAATAGGGTGATTTTTGAGAATGCCTATGATTCTAAAAGAATTATCACAAATCCACTCTAGATCCTTTGACTTCCTTTTTGAGACCCCATAAATCATATTTATTTCAAATTCACCTCAATTATGATTTGAAACTTGGTTCTTGGATTTGACAATCCTGCAATTTCAGATTTGTTAATTTTTAAATGTTGTCTATGATTTGTTAGACATACAGGCAATCTAAACTTGTACATTAGAATCCCGCATTTATGATTCATGTATCCCACATTTGCTTTTTGTGTTTTGTCTTTTTTAGTTGAGCTATCTGCTCAAGAGATTTGAAATTTGCCAATTTAAATAAATCAAAAAACATCAAATTAAATGGTTGATTTTATTAAATATTTTGTTTTTCACTCAGCTGATAGCCCGCAAAAGTGATTCTAAATTTGGACGCAGGATTTGGAAATCCTTTATTTTTTTGTTTAGGTTCTGAATTTACAGTATGTATTTCTACTGTTTAATATATGTTTTACATTTAACTACAGTGATGATTGATTTTTATCATACCAAAAGTTAAATTTGGCTGCTTTAATTTAATTTAATTCTATTATTTTCTATGTCATAACTGTGCTGTTTTAGCAGAGTTACACGGGGAAAAATATTTAGAAACTAGATAATAATCTTTATTGAGAAATAGAGATTATATAGTTTATGTGAATCAAGGATAGTAGGAACAAGATTAGTGATCACACGGCTGGATGGAAGAAGGGGGTGGCTTGATCCTGATAATGAGTCAAGCGCCAAATCAAGGTATCCACTGTGAAGGATCATCATCTGTTCATGTTGTTGGATTTGGTAATTTGAGTTGACTTCCTAGTCTGGCTTTGGGTGACCAGATAATCAGATTGCAGGTCACAAACCCACTTGGTTGGAACCTTGCTGGCAGGTTGAGCCTGCGGTTTTGAAACCCCCCCCCCCCGCTGAAGGTTGTCCTCCTCTGGGGGCAAGTTGTCAGGGAGGTTGTCAGGAGCCCAGGCGCTGTATTGAATCAGTTGTTGTTTGGTGGCAGGCAGGGCGGTTTCTTGTTGTTTCTGTCTTGCTTTGCAGGGCCGTAGGCAATCATGGTGTAGGGTCTTGTCTTGCTTACGTTTTCCAAGCCCTTGCACAAGGTAAGTGTTATTGTTTACCTTTAGGATGATTGCTTGACCCACTTTCTTGGGTTATAGCTTGCTTTTGTCAACATTCATGACCCAGACTTTGTCCCTGACTTCATGTCTATTGCAGATGGGAACAAAAGTCTTTTGTAAGTGTTCCTTTTCTTTGGCTGTTTGCTCGCTGTTGGCCTCTACTACTTGAGGA
Source organism: Entomophthora muscae (assembly GCA_014839935.2). NCBI lineage: Eukaryota > Fungi > Entomophthoromycota > Entomophthoromycetes > Entomophthorales > Entomophthoraceae > Entomophthora > Entomophthora muscae. The sequence goes on from QTSX02005753.1 coordinate 317,218, forward strand.
TCCAAGTGAGGGGGGACTTGACTTGGAATTTCCAACTTAGGTCCTATCAATGCTTGAATGATATTTGGCTGTGTGCTGTATATCAGTTCAAACAGGCTTTTCCCAGTGGATCTGTTCACTTGGGTTTGGCATACAAGTAATACAGTTGGTAGCTGCTTATACCAGTCTTCAGGTCTCCCAGCAGTGAGTTTGGCTAGGGCTTGCACAAGGCTACCATTAAGCTGCTCTTGTCATCCATTGGCCTGTGGATGATATGGTGTTGTGACAGTGTGTTTGACCCCATTCTTGGTGAGGTACACATTGGTGTCTTTGGAGGTCAATTCTTTGCATCCATTGGTTATCAGGAGTTCTGGCTTTCCAAACCTGCTGATTATTTCTTTGCCAATGAATTGTCGGACGTTGTTGCTGGTGTGTGCCTACACTGCTTGAGCTACTGGCCACCTTGTCCCAAAGTTGATGGATGTGATGATGTATCTTTTGTTGTTGTGCTTTCCTAGCATGGGGCCCACAATGTCAAGAGCCCATACTTTGAAGGTAGTTGGGTTTGAATAGGGAGTACAGACTTAGGTGGGGTTTTGCTTTTGGCAAACTTTTTGCAGACCTTGTACTATTCTAACACTTCCTGGACATCACGTTATAAGGTTGGCCACCAGGCTTTATGCTATAGGAATTTGTATAGATTTTGGCTCTTAGTATATCCAAGATCTCTGTGGTAGCAAAGAATGGTGTCAACTTGCTGATGTGTGGGAATGTAGGGAATAGTTGTGCCATCTGTCATCTTTCTGTGAAGAGTCCCGTATACGTCAGTGAAGAGATGTTCATTCTTGATGACTGTTTCTCTGGTGATGTTGGTTGTGCCTGCAGGGAATCCTTTGTCTTTTGTACGTAGCACTAGGAGAGGCCAGTCTGGGTCAAGCCCATTCTCTCCCCTTGAAGCGCGGACATACAGATGGGACAGGGCATCCGCCATGGCAAGCTAAGCCCCGGGCTTATATTGGATGAGCATGTTAAACCTTTCTAATATTTCCATCCACCGCGCTTGGCGGCGTGACAGGTTTGCTTGTGTCTTGAAATATATGAGCAACTTGTGATTGGTTAGTGCTGTGAATTCTTCCTGCCGTTCTAGGTAACAGCGCCATTTGACTAGGCAGTGTACAATGGCCAGCAGTTCTTTGTTGTGGATAGGGTATTAACACTTGCCATCTGTCAGTTTGTGTGACTTGTAGGCTACAGGCAGGAAGTCACCATCACTATTCTTAATTTGTAGTACTCCCCCAATGAATGCATCTGAGGCATCAGTTTCCATCTGGTACTCTCTGTCTTGTTTGGGATATTGTAAGATGGGAGCTGTTGTGAGCTTTTCTTTGAGATGTCCAAAAATGAGGTCACATTGGGGGGTCCATACAAACTTGGACTTGGCACCTGTTATGGCGGACAAGGGGGCGGTCAAGACGCCACAGTTGGGTATGAAGCGTTGTACATAGGCCACCATCCCCAAGAAGGTGTGTAGTTCTGACTTGTCCTTGGGAGGTGGCATCTTGCAGATGGCTTGTATCTTTTGACTGTTAGATTTGATGCTGTCCTTTGAGACTATGTGTCCCAGGAAGGGTAGTTGCTCCCATAAGAACTGGCATTTGGAGGGCTTGGTCAACAGTTTGTGCCGTGCCAAGGTCGCAAAGACTTCCTCCAGGTCTTTGTGGTGCTGTTCCACCAAGGGGCTGTAGACAATGATGTTGTCCAGGTACACTAGAGCATGTTTGCCTATGTGTGGTGCAAACACTTTGTTCATGAAAGTTACAAAGGTGGATGGGGCATTGGTCATGCCAAAGTTGAGTACCACACATTTGTAGGAACCAAACTTAGTGCAGAAGGCTGTCTTGGGGATGTCTTCCTCTTTGATACAAATCTGATTGTAGCCTGCAGTTAGATCAATCTTGGAGAAGATAGTGGCTCCTCCCAAGGTGTCAAAGAGGTTGTCAATTAGTGGCAGTGGGTAACAATTCTTAATGGTGACTTTGTTTAGGGCGCGGTAGTCCGTGACCAGGCGTAAGGTACTGTCCTTTTTAGCCACAAAGAATACGGCAGCCCCAAAGGGAGACTGTGAGGGGCAGATAAGTCCTTTTTCCAGTGCCTCCTTGAGATAGGCGCGCAGGGTGTTGTCCTTGTTTGGGGTCAGTTGGTAGATGGAACGTACCTTGGGTACAGCCCCCTTGAGTTGGATAGAGTGTTGGATGTGCTTCTCGGGGGGTAGCCCAGGTAACGCTTCCCTAAAGATTTCTGGATGTTGGGCCACAATGTTGCGATCTTGAGGTGTGGAGGTATCCTGGTGGTCCTTGAAGTGTATGATTTCATACTGACAGAAATCTTAGTCAATTGCCTTCAGATTTTCCTTTTTTTCCAAAGTCTCTGTGATGCGTACAAAGACGTGGTCACATAGGAGTTGGTCCATAGAGTCAGGATAGATCTGGTGGTTGACGCCTTCACGCTTGATGGTCAACACAGAGGTTGCCCATTCCACGTGGGGGTTGTTTTTCCGTAACCAGTCTAGTCTCAGTACAATGTCAAACTTAGGGAAGTCAATGACAGGACCTTGGATAGTGGAGTGGAGGTTCTCAAGCATGACGGAGAAGGGGGCAGTTTCCTTTGTCACAGCAATGTGATGTTCATCAGTCAGGGCCACGTTTTTAATCTGCAAAGGATTAGTGGCCAGCTTGAATTTATCCACAAAGCTGCTGTGACTAAAGTTTGGTCTGCACCCAAGTCCAGGAGTGCTGAGCCTGTGTAACTGCAAAAGCAGAAAGGGTAAGACATCAATTTATTGGGATGTCTGGCAATGGTGTATAGTACCAGATCTTCCAAGGGCACTTGAATCATTGGGCATTGGTCCACGTCCTCAGGTTGGTATTCATTGTTGGGCAAGTCAGGAGCTGCGTGAGGAGAGCTTGGCTTGCTTAATGCTCTCCCCAGGCTTTTCCCTCATCTTGGTTGCCTTGGGTGGCGGTGACACAGAAATGGGTGTGATTTGACTGGTCATTATTTCCATTTCCATTGCCATTCAAACCTGCAGGTTTGTGGTTGTTGTTGTTTCTGTTGCCTCCAGGAGGTGGTCAAGAGGAGCGCCTGCTTGGATGGGAGTCCTTGGGCCTTTCTTGTTTCCCAGTCTGTGCCTTGTGTAGAGTGTTAGATGTTTGTTCTGCTTTTTCTGCTTCACGGTACAGGCTTTGCAGGTTGGTTACCTGGTCCAGGTTCACATGCCTCATAACGTGCGACTTGAGGGTGTCATAGTACATGAGGTGTGTTGCTGGGGTATCAAAGGCCATGTCAGATGGGACACAGAGACAGAGTTCCTTGTAGGCGCGGGTGAGTTCTTTAACGGTGCCTGTCTGGGTCAGGTTCTTTACTTGGTGTATGATCATGAGCGCTGTATCCTTAAGCACAAACCTCGCCAAGAAGTCCTGCTTAAAGGTATCCCAGTTCTTGTCAGTGTGCTCTTTGTGCCACTTGTCACACCAGGTGCTAGCGTCATGGGTCAGGCAAATGGAAATCTCCGCAATCCAGAATTGCTGTGGGCATTCCATTTGAGCCAGCTTGCTTTGGGGGGACTGGATCCATGCAGCAGCATTGTTGTCGTTGGCCCCAGCAAAGGGCTCCAAGGCGGCACTGCAAAGTCTTTGTGCTACATAGGTGGGCATGGTGGTTTTGTCAGCTGGTTGCGGCATCAAAGAAGGTGCCTGAAAGAACCCTTGCGCAGACAGGGCGTTGAATGTGGGTAGCAGGATCACCATGTTTTGGTAGAGGATGAACCCATCAGGTATTTTGGTACCAGGAGTATACGGAGTCCAGCCAGGCAGGAGGCCAGACATGATTCTGTTGAGGATTTGTTGGCTGCAGCATGTGCGGGTAACAGGCGGAATTTTTCAAGATAAGGTAGGATGGAGAACCTACCTGTTCTACCAATGTTGTAACTGTGCTGTTTTAGCAGAGTTACACGGGGAAAAATATTTGGAAATTAGATAATAATCTTTATTAAGAGATAGTGATTATATAGTTCATGTGAATCAAGGATAGTAGGAACAAGATTGGTGATCACACGGCTGGATGGAAGAAGGGGGTGGCTTGATCCTGATAATGAGTCAAGCGCCAAATCAAGGTATCCACTGTGAAGGATCATCATCTGTTCATGTTGTTGGATTTGGTAATTTGAGTTGACTTCCTAGTCTGGCTTTGGGTGACTGGATAATCGGATTGCGGGTCATGAACCTGCTTGGTTGGAACCTTGCTGACAGGTCAAGCCTGCGGTTTTGACATCTATTTTAACTCCAATGTTTTTAATCACAACAATAACAAGGCTTTAAAAACCACAAGTGCTACAGACCAGCCAATTGGAATGGGCGTATATTTTTATTGTCTTTGTGCTTGGCTCAGACCAGACACACCCCAGTTTTTGCACTCAGTTTAACTTAATGAAATAAGCCTGTTGAAAAAGGACATGATTTTGTTTGAAAATCAACACACCAACTTGTGGTCAATCTAGCACCAGAGAACCCAGTGGTTGGGTGCTAGATTGACCACAAGTTGATGTGTTGATTTGCAAACAAATACATGTCTTATTTTCAACAGGCTTATTTCATTAAGTTAAACTGGGTGCAAAAACTGAGATGTGTCTGGTCTGAGCCAAGCACAAAGACAACAAAAATGTACACCCATTCTGATTGGCTAGTCTGAAGCACTTGTAGCTTTTAAAGCCATGTTATTGTAATTATTCAAAAATATTAAAGTTATAATAGAGAAAATAGAATTAATAAAAAAATAATCTATCTCACTGCATATACTCTCTGAAATATATGATCTACATATAACCCATGAAAGTGGTTATCTTTTAATAAATGTGTACTTTAGATCAAAATTAGCATACTAATTTGAGAACAAACCATGTCTTACTTAGACATAACATATATATGACAGCATATATTGTTCATGATACTAGGAATGGGTCACTATATACAAACAATATAAAGAATATTTATATTGAATGGATATTATTACTTAAAACTAATAAAAAAATTCATAATTAAAATCAGATGTATTTATGAAATCTCTATTAGATACAATAGAATAGGTATAGTTTATTGGAATATTTTATTGGTATAACAGGGATTGTGGTAAGAACAAGGAAAACATGTTGTAATTGGATTTGATAATCAAGGAGTTGGACGCAGCTGTGGCTAAAATCAAGGAGGTCAATCAAAGGTGAAGGACATGATAAAGGAGGTGGTGTTAGAAGGCAACAAACTAGACAAACTTACTGTGAAGGCTGTGAAGAAGAAGATTCCCAATGCTACCAACAAACTTGCAACTAGGCTCCTAAACGTACAAAAAAATGTTCTTGCCAATCTACAGTTTGAGCCACAGGGGTTCACAACTGCAGAGGTGTGATCAAAGGATCCCAATATAAATGAGCAGCTAAAAAATAAAAAGAAACAAAAACCAACAGAAGACCAGCAACCAACTAGTGACAAGTCTTGTGAAGCAGCCCCTGTCAAGGGGGCAACAGGTAAAGATATAGAAGAAGGTAAAAAATTAAATATGAAGTAAGTAAAAAGATTTACTAGCTTTTTTATTTATAGAAGAAACTGAAGGAGTAGTCCTCCAGTATCTAAGACTGTACATATTGCAAACATTTTACAGCAATTACATCCCCCACATAGGGCGTCAGCTGGTCCTGACGCCAGCTGCGCCTCTAAGACTATTAAAAAAAATTTAAAAAAATACCCTATGAAATAAGAACAACTTACAGTACTCTAACCAAAGCAAGACAACTCTGAATGACAGGTCTTGGCTTTGGCTGCAGCCCCCAGCCTGCACCTTGACCAGTACGTTCTGGATCTTGGCTTCTCCAAGCTCTTTTTCATGCTTGTCTGGGACTTTGTCCAAACTATGCCATATTAAAACCTACCCAGTATGGAGAGAGGACAAGAAGAAGTCTGTTTTTGTTTCTCCACCAAGCACACACTATTGCATATCCAAAAAATTTCAATGAAAAAATAACAAAACTTAGCTATAGTTCTGCCGTCATCATGCCTGCTGTTGTAGGCGTCCTTGAAGACTTTGGGGCCTCCTGGTGCTCCAAGAAGACTGTTATATCAAAAACAATATAAAAAACCTTTGCCACTACATCCTTTAAGAATAAAATTAGTACCCTATATAATAAATTTTGTGAGTTCTCTGCCCTGTTTGCAGGCCAGAGACTTCACTTGATTGTTCACCTAGGTCTTGTTGTACTGATATGGCTTAAAGCAGAAGCCTGCAACAACTCTGATGTGATAATAAAACTGGATGTAGTGTGCCATTTATTAGATAAAAAATTGCCCCTGGATACAGCTCAATATATTACGTTATTCAGGATTCAGTATTTCTTGCTGCCACCTATAGGATGGCTGCTCCACCAGAAAAATTCCTTTTGGCCAATTGTGTCACAATGCTCCCATATTCTACCTACTGCAATTTATTTAGTACAGGTCCAATGTCAACATACATGCTATCAATAGAAATTACTAGTCTATTTCAATGCAATGTCCTGGAATTCTGCTGCTCCCATCCCCAATAAAAGTCTACACCCAAATACTATTTTAAATTTTTATTATAATTTTTTATTTTAAAAATTATCTACTCAAATCATCTATATCCAACAAATAAATACATAATAAAAAACTATTCCATGTATTCATCCATTCACCCTTTGTTGTGATCTGAGGCGCGGCACAGAGTCACAATGGGGAATCCTAACCTTAGGATTGGATTTGTACTAAGTCTCAGTTAGAATGGCAGGGAAGGCTATGCAATTACCTTGTGGCCCTGATTGAATAATATCTGCTAGTTGTGGCTAGAGAGGCGCCAAAGTACTTGGAGACACAGACAAAAATATGAATAGAACTTAAATTTTATTGGTAGAAGTGAAATAGAATATATACTGTGTAGCTTTACCACAAAACAGTACATGGATGTTAGGATCACTTGCCACAAGCATGAGTGGGGCAAGTGAGTTGCACAGAATCAGGAAACTAAACAATTGAATTTCCCAATTTGGAGCCAGACTCATTTCAAAGGGCAAAATCAAAAGAGAGAGATTTGTCCTCAAAATAACCCATTGAAGGCAAAATTGAAACATGGTGAATGGCGGCATTCACAACACCCTTAGTGCTTTTGTAATTTTTATAAACATAACAGCATATAATTGAAATCATATAAAAAACGTGAAGACACTAACCTAAATAAAATCATAATAATAAAAATATATATATTCTTGTGTTTTATTTTGTCTATTCATTCATTTAATTAGCTTTGCTTTGTTAATTTTTATTATACCTGACTCAATATGTGGAATCACAGAAATAAAGTCAAAATAAATTAAACTAAATAAAAACAAATATTAAAAATTAAATCCAAAAAAAACATCAAGAACAGCAAAGCCTTTAATTGATTGGCTTCTGGGAAAGGCACACAGGGAGAAAAAAATCTGTGTGACCATAGAATTTGGCCACAGTTTCAGCTGGGAGGATATGGACACCAAACTGTAGCAAATTAAACAAATCATTGGGCCCAGGTGGCACCCCTTTCTTGAAAAATCTCTTTCCCCCCAAAGACCTCCTCAATTGGGTTGAGGAATGGGGAATAGGCAGAGAGGAAGAGAATAGAAGACATAAAGGTGCTGTAGCCAATTGTTGCAAGGCAATGGCAACACCAAGCTCAATCACCTGGAATTCCTCAAGAATATTGACCACCTTGTGGAGCCCAACATTATCCAATAGAATAATGTTGGTGAACCCAAAACTGGTCACTCTGAGGTGCTCCTGAACCAATCAGAGAAATTCCAGGAGAGTTCCCACTATTGTGGGAACCCTTGATCATCTGGTAGAGCTCTATACCAAGGGGACCAAGAAGAGCTATCACTGAGTAGGCAACAGACTGGACAGCCACAGGCTAAGACATACTGTTCTTTTCATTTTTGGGGACATACCCATACTCATTGCACATTGTTGCAAGACAAAGTCAAATACAAAAGGACAACAGAAATGATGTAGCTTGGGCATGATGTCACTATAGTACAAAACAAGGCGTACGTGCATATGCACATACTTGTACTGACGTCATTATGTAAACTAGTCAGTACATGCTTCAATTTGCTCACAAACAGAGCTAATTAATTATATGGACTCTATTAATACTTTAGGATGTATACAACTGCATTTTGTAAATTAGGCTGCAGTAAAACATGCATAAAAGCTAAAAATATAGCTGCATATTCTGATCTATTTGGAAGGTGCTTTCTACCTGCACTTAGATCACTGTGCAGAGAATATACATTCTTGTGATTGCACTGGCAGCCTAATTCCTGTAATTTTGCGTCCAAAGTACCTGTGCTGACTGCACAATAATTCCTTCCTTACTTCAGCTTCCCTATATAACTCTTCCCATATCTCAAAATAAAATATATACTTTTACACATTTACATCTTTCCTTTCTACTCTACTCAGTTGTTACCTTAGTATTAAAGGTAAAGAATACAGAGTCACTGGACTTGTATTAATTTGTGTTCAGGCCTGCTGCTATACTCTACCAATAAGCAGCTCTAGATGTTAACCCATAAAGACGTCCACAAGGCCCAATTCATGACACGCATTGACAACGCAAAAGAGTACTTATCAATGTAGAAGAACTTGACAGTTCTCTTTTCCTTGAGAGCAGTAACTGTCTTGGTGTATTTATGGCGGTAAACAACATTGTTTGGGATATTTTAATTGTACAGAGATACTCCAAGTTTCTTCTAGGAGAATTGTAATTTCTTGACTGCACGGTAGCAAGTGAAAATCAAAGCCTGGATTCCAAAAGCAGACTCAATCATTGACTGAATATTTTCCAGTTCAAGATGAAAGTTCTGCTCAATCCACTGTTGGATAGACCACAGGTGCTTTTTAACCAAAAGAACTGGTTTGCACCTGGATTTCTCCAAAAGGAGAACAGTACCTGTTTTCAGGTAGGTTTTGTGGAGCCTGTGGGCAGATTTCTCTGAGATCCTGACAATGGCTGTGGCCTTCTTGCAGTCTTGTCTCTCCTCCATGAGCCTCATGAAGGCCTTGCAGGTGGCGTCAGAGATGATGTAGTACTTGCCCTTTTTTGACAGTAGGGATTAACTCCACAGGATTGGGAACAACACAGGGCATGCGCACTTGGCTGTAGAATGCAGCAACCTTCTTTAGCACCTTTTGCCCTTTAGTTTTTTGGAAATACTTTGGCAGCTTGTCCTTTTCTCCCCATTTGGAATCACTAATGTAAGGCTCATAAGATGTGTCTAGAACAGGCTTAATCTTCTCCAGAAGAATTTGCTGAAACATCATCACAGCAGTATATGGGGTCATACACCCAGGACACCCTCCCAAAAGTGACGTAATTTACCATTTTGGTGGTGATGACCTTGGTAAATTTTTGGGTCAGCTTCTGAACCCTGGGATTTATGCTCTGTGTCCTTGCACTCTGTCTCCCTTGAGCTGGTTTTGTCAGTTCAACCTCACTATTGATCTCTCCTATATCTCCTTCTTAGATAGGCACTTGTGTTGCACTAACTCTGTTTTTTGACCCGTGAGGGCAACTGCAACTGCAGCGTACAACGGGTACATTGTTACTCTGTTGTTGGGATTTGTCCATTTTTGTATAAAATTAAAATTACAATAAGTTTATCTATATAATTTATTTATTGTAATTTTTATCTCACCATACTGTAAATTCAGAACCTAAACATAAAAATGCAGGATTTTCAAATCCTTGATCCAAATTTTGAATCACTTTTGCGGGATGGCCTTTTTTTAATTAAATTGATTCTTTTGTATATTTATTTGAATTTTTAAAAATGCAGTAACTCATAGACACTTTGCAAATTTCAAGTCAAACTGCATATTTCCAATGGAGGAATGAATTAACTGAAATCAGTTTTGAAGCGTTTAAATCCATCAACCATTTTCATTAAGTTTACTATGTTTTTTGGAATTGCAGGATTAATAAATCCAAGAAATAAATTTCAAATCACTTTTTGAATACCACTAGTAAACTCAAATATTAATTGCAGGAACTGGAATCCAAATTTAATGTACAGTAAGAAACTAGGACAAATCAACCCAAATCAAGAAGCTCCACTCTGGATAAAATCAAATGAAAAATCCAATCTCAACAACCATGTTTAGACATGAAATTAAGTGAAATGTAAAATTGTCTAAACTGGAAATGATGCAATATTCTGCACTCTAAATCACTAATATAAAAATTCTGTTACTATTTAAGGCTAAATCAAGAGAAAACAACTACTCACAACTAAACCAATAAATCCAAATAAATACATATTTAGTCTAAAATATATTTTTATTTTATTTTTATGGACCAACAATTGCATTCTCAACCAGCTCCTGCACCAGCCTGCGTGGCAGCCCATCCACAAGGGCGTCTCAGCGGGTCCAAGAATAGACCCAGAACCTAACTCAAGGGGAGTAATGCCAACACACAGGCCTCCCAAGGTGTCATTGCCAGCCAACCACCTCCTGCATCCCAAGCCAGATTGCACAGCCTGAATTCTAGATAGAAGCCACTCTCAAGGCCTGCCACAAAAGTCTCCTACATCAGGGTCACCAGGAACACTGAGGTTACTTGCGCCTCCACTGTGTACCCAGTCTCACCCGGCCCCACACTCTTGGTTCAAGAGTTGCCACTTCCTGCCCCTGTGTTTTTGATACCTCCTATGAGCCATTAGCCACCACTGTTGAGCCATCTGCGCCTACTATGTATTCAACCATTGACAGCGCCACCGCAAGCAAGTGTGATCCCACCTTCTACACAAAGGTCCCCATCCCCTGTGTCAAGCCTGCTAGCCAGGATGCCGCGGTACCTGCCAAGGGCTGGCATTGGTTGACAGATAATGAGTGTGAAACTCTCCTCAACTGCTTAAACAGGGGAATGACAGTTGAGGATATTTTGTCCTAATTTGATGTCATAGCCAGATATATTGGCAACATCAACACAAAATACAGCAACGCTGATTGAATTTCAAAATCCACCAAGGCTAAGCGGTAGCCCAACCTACTTCATTCCATTCATCTCAAGGCAATCAGGCAATGGGTAACCAAGGATTGCCACCTGTAATGCTTGCTGTCCAATCAATGCTTGCCACAGAGTTTGGGCTTTCTGTCTCCAAAACCCTTGTTTACAAAGCAATGGTTGATTTGGGCTTCTCCTGGAAAGTACTGGGAGTTTTCTGTATAACAGAAACAGCAACAAGACACTCAAGGATTGACACATTTATGCTGATACCTATGTGGCTCTGAAGACTGGTAATGTCCAGTTCTTTTAATTGACATATTGTTGTTTTCCTCCTCACTCAGGTCTAGACATGGGTGAGTTGAGAAGGGGTCCAAGGGTGATGTAGCACATTGTGCAGCTGTCTGTTCCCAGACCTATTCAATGGTTGTTCTTCTTGGTCCTCACAGTTTGGATCAATACCAGATAATTAAAGTCCCCCATAAAAGCAGGAATTTTCTCAATTTTCTCTGAACTGTCAAGGAGTACCTCCAGATCAATTATTGCAGTCAACCTTTATTGTTGTGCTTGACAATGTTGGGCTCCACAAAGTGGATCTGGTTGTTTCTGAGTTCTCACCCATTGACAATAATAGCCATTCCTCCAACCACCAGCTTACTGATTGTCCAATGAGACTCCTCTTTCTCCCGCCATATTCCACATTCCTGAATCTAATTGAGGAGGTCTTTGGGTGGATCAAAAATAAGGTGAATAAAGGCCTCCCTCAGTACACCAAAGATCTCTTGTATATTCTTGAGATCAGCCAATTTGCTATGCCACCTGATGTGATAGCGGCTTTTTACAAGCACTCCAAGTCCTTTCTTCCCAAAGCCCTTGCCTCTGAGCCAATCAGATAAATGGGCGCTCCAGGTTTTATTTGTTTTTATTTTTATTTTGTTTTTAATGGGACTTGAAAAATATTATTTAAATATAATGACTTTATGCTGAATTGTATCATAGACATATAAGAATTTGTACATTAGTTAAATAAAATTATTTATACTAGATATAGAGACACATGTTTTTATTATAATGTGCCAAATATTGTATTGACTGTATAGTTAACAAATAAATAAATTAAATAAGATAGAAATATATTAATTTTATTTAAATAATTGTGAACTTTTTTTAGTACTTTGGCTTTATTTAACCCACAAATTTGACCTTGTGAGTCATCACCTGATCCTTATTGATTCAGTGCCACTATAGCTACATAACATGAAAATAATGATTTTCATGTATCTCTTACTAATTAGTACCTATGACGCGGGTTAAGCATATCAAATATGTTTATCAAATAATATTACAAGGGAAAGGTAATTCAATTTCTAAACAATCACTTGTTTAGAAAATAAGTGGAGCAGGCAACTTGATGCAGACAAATTCAGCTCTTGATTGTTTAACTACGTAATATATGAACCTGTACTCAACAAGCAACTAAATAAACAAATTTTAAATCATATTTTATTATTTCACATGTTTGCTTACTATAACTACTATATTATAATATATTTAGATATATTACTATTATAATTTAAATATTAAAATTAAAATTTAAAATAAAATTAAACATAAAAATAAAATTAAAAATTAAAATAAAAGATAAATTGTAAGGGAAGATAATTTATTAAGGGGATGCTAATTGCAAAGGGGAATGTGATTATTCTGGGGTATTATACCTGGAAATCAATTTTTCTTCTAATGTGTCTAATTGAAACCATGTACTCTTCTGTAGGTGGTGAATAACTCTGGATGCAATTTCTAGAGGGGTGGCGCTCAGCACCCCAGTGGTTGCTGAACGCTTAATAAAAGGCAATCAGGTAAGCAAATTGATTAATAAGTTCTTTTCAGGAGGCATGTAGTACCAATATAATGACACCAATGCAAAGGAGTTGTACAGGACATGCTCAACTGTCCTATACCCCTGTGATGTCTTCTGTTGTTCTAGTGCTAAGCGGCATATGTCAAGTTGTATTAGTACATCCTCCAAGTTTTTAGCATTTGTTTTTAATATACAATGTAATAGGATTCCTAGGTATGTTGTGGCGTGAATCCTTTGAGATGTATATTTTTCTGAAAACATGCATAATTTCTTATATGTTTGAACTAATCTGTTGATATAGGATGTGTTGCTGAATATGAAGATGATTCCAGAGGGCGCCCAACTTGTATCTACCCCCATGCCTTGGAAAACAAAATAAATAAAGGCTTGAACTTATTCACAATGAATGTGTCCCCAACTTTTTTTGATAATGCTTTAAACACTTTGTTGAAAAGTTCAGTTTTGAGATATACTGGTCCTATTTGAAAGTCTGTTTTTTAAAAAAATTCATATTCATTTTGTTTGCAAATGGGAATTTTTCACATCATTTGTAAATATATTCATTGAAGTTCATCTTGATATTCCCTTGAATTTCATTAATTTCCTTAAAGTTGATTGTCCTGCCTAGCTTGTAGGCTTCCCTAACCCACAGTGAGCACCCTGCAGGTGGCAAGTATTCATTATTCTTTGCTTCAATATTTGATAAATTATTCATGTTCATTTGAATTATTTTATTTATTTCATTTTGATTTATTTGCTTTACAGGGGCTATCAGTGATTGGTCACCCCCGTAAAACAAACTGGGCGTAAAGGCCGCCACTTCAGTGACCTTATCCCTATTCCTAGTTATAGCTAAAGTAAATATAAGTAAAACATAAAAAACTTACTGATTGTTTCCTCTGCAGCCCCCTCAGCCACCAGCGCCCCTTCAGCAAACTTTATGAGTGTTGGCTGCTCTTCATTTGATTTCCTAGGCTTGATCTTCCTTATTCTTTGTGAAACTTTTGTTATCTCTTGATTTTCATTTGTTGAATTTTCATTGTTTCTTGTGGCGCTTCTGCTTCTTGATTGTGCTTTTTTCATCTGTTTCCATTTGATTAGTTTCCTCTTCATTAGTGTTAATTTCCTTTGAGATTTCAGTTCCTTCAATCAGCTTTATTTTCTTATTGTTTTCTTTGGCCCCTTGCCAGAACTCCCACAAATTGTAGGCTATGTCATTGAACTTCAGACTTGATAATATTGTTCCCTGTAGATTAAGCAACACTTCTTTTTTCTTTTCATCTATAATATTTCTCAATTTATCCAGAGCATCTTCCTTTGACTGGATCAGTGGCTGGTCCCTGTTACCCAGCTTTCCTGTTACTATTTCCCTGATATTTTTTTCTATCTTAACAACCTTTTGCAGGTGTGCTTCTAATTCATTTATCAAGTTGTAGATATTTGACATTTTGTTTCAATTACATCAAAAACTGGTTTTTATAATACTACCTTCAATGCATGAATATTTTTCATTAACAATAACAAATTAAGGGCCACAAATAAATAAATTACATCATAAATATTACAGGTATGTGTTGAATCCTGATATTTAGATATTATATACATAACTCAATGCATTCTGTATAATAAAATTCATTGTAAATGTGGCTTTTTTGATTGTAATTTATATTAATAGACTGTGTTTATATTAGGGAGCCATTAACGCTTAGTACAAATATTGATACATAGTGAATTTTAAAGCCTGCATATTTACCTATTGGTAACAATTCTGTAAACTTTTTAGTCAGATTTTGTGAGTTAGTCTAAATTTAATGGATCAATCAATCACTGTTTATGACTATTAATTAGCTGATTTTCTTTACTGTGGCAATTGTGCATTTTCTGGTACTTACACACTGGTATCTAATTGGTTGGCTTCACATCCATTTGCACAGGCAATAGAAAACATGGTTGCCACCCCAAAAGCATCCAGTCTTGGGGTGGCAACAATGTTTTCAATTGCCTGTGTGATGGGATGTGAAACCAACCAATTAGATACTAGTGTGTAAATATCAAAAAATGCACAATTGCCACAGCAAAGAAAATTGGCCAATTAATAGTCATAAACAGTGATTGATACATTGAATTATTACTAACTCACAAAATCCAACTTAAATTTCACAGAATTGTTATCAATAGGTAAATATGCAGGCTGTAAAATGCACTATGTATAAATTTTTGTAATAAGTGTTAATGGCTCCCTAATATAGACACAGTCCACTTATAACATTACAATGAAAAATTCCAAGTTAACAATGAATTTTATTATAAAGAATGCATTGATTTATGCACATAATATCCAAATATCAAGATTCAATGTCTACCTGCAATATTCTAATAAAATTTACATTTTTTAGTCCTTACTTTATTATTGATAATGAAAAATATTCATGCAATTAAATATATATTATTAAATCAACTAAATAACTTTGATTAAAATACGGGGAATGTCAATAATGTAAAAGGAATATATTATTAATTATAATTTTGAAGAAATAATATCAATTTAAATAATTTGTCACAAAGAAAGGTTTTATTTTACTCATCAAAGGACAAGTAGGGGAGGGAATGGGTGTAATGTATATTGACTTCATCTGTGCCTGTAAAAGGAAAGGCATCAGAGGTAGTGGGGAGAAAATGGGTGGTGGTTTAGGAGTCAGGGTTGAAAGGCAGGTGGCTTGGTCTTGATGGAGGAGTTGGGGAGGCAGGGTTTGTTGACTGGGAAGAGACAGAAAGAGCTGAATGCTTCAATTGCTCAAATTTTTTTCTGTCACATATGCGGGCTTAACAAACCAAATGGATGAGTGTGGGGGGAGGCAGGAGTCCTTCCTGGACTTATCACTATCACTTGCATAGAAGATGACAAGATCTGATAAGTCCTGGACAAATATGGAAGGGAAAAGCTCATACCCCTTCTCAATTTGGGTACATAGTTTGTTGTAGGTGGCAGGCTTTGAGAGCCTGAGAGCCAAACAAAAATTGTAAAGACATACATCTGCAAGATGTATGTCAGCATGATTGATGGAGTAGGACCAACAGGTATGCCATGCAGCCCTAATTTCCTTAGTTGCCCATTCCTGCTGCTCCATCTCTGCACTCAGTACAACTGTGTGCACAGCTTGTTGTGTGGTCCAGTCCTCCAACATGTCCTTGAGCTCTGTCTGGTAGTCATACCCATCTGCAGTATTTGATATTGCTGAGTAATAATTGACACTCAATGGGGAACCTGCCAGCAAACCCCCAACAAATCAATACAAAATTAGGTCGCGCTTGTAAACATCAGATTGGATATGCTTTTCTCCATAATCTTGGATACTTGCAGAAATCTTGGCATACAACAAGAAGATGACCTTATTGTGCGTCCTCATTGCCCTCTCTTTTATAATCTTAATAATAATTGAATTTTAGGGGTCAGTATTCACCAAACTGGGACCACTGAGAACTTTATTGGACAAGATTCTAACAGCAACAATAACTCTGTGCATCCACAAATTGACTGTTCTTTTATTTGTGAAAATACTTTGGAGTCCCAGTTGGAGACGTACCTGGATCAGGGGCATCCACAGGTCACATTTTATGATGATCATCATAAGGGGATGGGCTTTTTCACCATTTTTGAATTACAGGCACCAGTTGGGGTCTTCTTGGGAGGGGGCCACAGTTGGCGTGGGTTTGCAGGGCTTCAACCACAGTGGACTTTGCAAAACCCATCACAGCCGCAATTTCCCCAAGGGACATAAGCATCACTTGCTTTTTGACCTTTTCAAGAACAATTTCTGGGGCATTTAGCTTTCTTCTATGTCTTGCAGGCTTATTGGCTAGAGGTGGGATGTGTCCGTCTTGGGAACAGGACAGTGCCATCTGATTGGCTGCTTCTGCATTCCATCTTCCCTGGGAGACCCCTTAGCTCAATTGGCTGATTCCAGATGCTAGTATTGATACATGAGGTAGATTAGCAGCTGCCTGTGTATGATGGGCAAAAAGGGCTATGCTTGAGGACGTGGGAGAAAGAACACACTCCTGGGTAGTTCTTGGGGAGGGACCTGCAGGTTGGCAATGACCATAGACAGAGACTTCACTATTAGAAGACCTATCATAGCCCTGCATGATTTTTTCATGGCCAGGGAACAGCTTGTTTACTTGGTTGTTATTAAAAGAAGGCGTAATAAATTATTATTAAAAACATAAACTTAAAAAGAGAAGTGTATATTTTAGTCAAATTTATTGTTAAGTATGTTAAATTGGTGAATAGTAGGATCTAAATTTTAGCTGTCCTAAACTGGAATAGGGTTATTTTTGAGAATGCCTATGATTCTTAAAGAATTATCACAAATCCACTCTAGATCCTTTGACTTCCTGTTTAAGACCCCATAAATCATATTTATTTCAAATTCACCTCAATTATGATTTGAAATTTGATTCTTGGATTTGACAATCCCGCAATTTCATAGGTTAATTTTTACATGTTGTCTATTATTTGTTAGAAATACAGGAAATCTAATTTTTTTATATTAGAATCCCTCATTTATGATTCATGTATCCCACATTTGCTTGTTGTGTTTTTCTTTAGTTAGTTGAGTTATCTGCTCAAGAGATTTGAAATTTGCCAATTTAAATCAATCAAAAATAAATCAAATTAAATGGTTGATTTTATTAAATATCTTAATTTTCACTCAGCTGAGTTGCCTGCAAATGTGATTTTAAATATGGACCAAGGATTTGACATCATACACTTTTACATTTAGGTTCTGAATTTACAGTATGCCATGCAGCCGCAATTTTCTTGGCAGCTCATTCATGCTGCTCTATATTTGCACTCAGTAAAGCTGTGTGCACAGCTTTTTGGGTAGCTTGCTCTGCCAGCATGACCTTGAGCTCCTTCTGTTAAGCATATCTATTGAAAGTGTTTTTGAATACAGAGTAATAGTTCACCCTCACTGGGGAAACAGCCAACAAAACTCTAACAAATATGTACAAAATTGGGCTTTGTTTGTACAGATCAGATGCATATGCTTTTCTTTGAAGTCCTGTATACTTTTAGAAATCTTTTCATACAGCAGGAAAATAATTTAATTATAGGCTCTAATTACTCTCTCTTTTATTAATTTGAGGATTGTTGAATTATATAGTTTGATATCTACCTATTTTGATGCATCAATAATTGAATTGCTCACAGTTATTATGATAATCATGGCTCCATGTATCTATAAATTAACTGTTCTTTTTTAGTAAAGATCACATGGATATCTAGTTGAAGAAAAACTTGGACAAGGTGTATTCTATGATTGCACTTTATAATATTCATCATTAGGTAGTATGACATGTTTCCTCTGGCCAAAGTGCAGGAACCAGTTTGTGTCTTTGCAGGGGTACATTTGAAATAGGCTTTCAGGGCTGAGGCAACAGTTGAGTTTAAAAATTCCATTGTGATTGCAATTTTCTTAGGGGGGATGAGTATTCCTTGTTTTAACTATTTTCTGGGTAATTTTATGTGCTATAAGCTTTTTTCTGTGTGTTTTAGACAGATTGGCTGAAGGAGGGACATGTCTGCATTTGAAACTAAATACTTTTATTGGATTTATCATTATGTGATTTTCACTTCCTTGGGTGTTCCCTTGACTTGATGTGTTACTTTCTGGTGCCAGTTTCCAAACTGTGTGTTGTTTTTTAGTGGTATATACATGATACACAAACAGGGCTATACTGTGTAGAGTAGGAGAAAGAACATAATCCCAGGTAGTTTTCTGGGTAAGGTCAGTAGGTTGAGTGTTGCTGGTGGCTGTGGTTACTACATTAAAAAACTCAGTGTATTCCTAAATTATTTTTAAGCCCAGAAAATAGCTTGTTGAATTGTTTTTTTAATAAAGACATAATAATTCCTAATAAAAAATAATATCAATACAAAAAATGTATATTTTAGTCATTTTGTTGCTAATTATGTCTGATTCAGTGAATAATAGGCATCTAAATTTCAGCTGTCCCAAATGGAATTATGTGATTTTTAAGAATGCCAATGATTCCCAGAAAATTTGATGTGAACCCACACTTAATCCTTTGAATTATCTTTTGAGACAGTCATCAATTAAAGTATTTAAAGCTCACTTTAACTATGATTTAAAGCTTAGTTCTTGGATTTTTCAATCTTGTAATTACATATTTGTTATTCATTCCATGCTGTCTACAACTTTTAGACCTATATAAAATAACATATGATATATTATAATCATGTATTTTTTCTCATGCATCCTGAATTTGCTTGCTGAGTTTTGTCAAACACTATCTAACTGTTTACACTCAGGTTTTTTAATTTGTGAATTTAAATAAAACAAAAAATTCAAATTAAATGGTTGATTTTATTAAATATTTTAGCTTTAAATCATCTGAGTTACTTTCAATTATGATTTGGAACTTGGATGTATAATTTGACAATCCTGTGAATTGCCTTACAGGTTCTGAATCTAAATTAATTCCCATTATGCCAGTCTGGGTATCATGTGTCTTTTCTTGAGTCTGAGTGGCTTTGGTTTTACTCCCTGACTTGGAGCAACTCCCTCATTTTGACTCATGGACAACAGTCACTCTTTTTTGACTCAAGAGAATGACCTTGCCTGTGGCATACTCTGTAAGTTACATTACCCTATTTCTGGGACACTTTTCTATTAATACCAAGAAAAAAATTCAAACCAAAGTCAAATTAAATCACTTTAACTATATAAATTGTTTAATTATTTTTATTTGTCTGTATATAGTAAACCCATAGCTTTTAAACACTATCATATATTTCATATTAGGTTCTGGTCTTTCTACATTAGTTCTTTGGTCATAAATGTGAACTTTTTGCCATACATATTGACCATATGTTATTTTTGATGATTTTCAACTAAAAAAGACTTTTAGAATATCATATTTCTACTTTCTGCTCCAGATTATATATCTCAAGTAGGATACACTAGTACCAGTATGAGAACTATATTAATTTGTTTTGATACTTTACTTTTCTGTTGTTTATTTCAGTTTTTATATAATTTTTTTGTTGGATCAAGTTTTTCACTTTAATGACTGAGTTCAGAATTTTTCAAAAGCCTTAATAAACATAGTAGCTTTGTAATGTGGCTAAATTATTTTGTTTATGTGATAAGTTTTGTTGTTTTTAACATATTTTTTCAGTGTGCATATTTGTTATGTGTCTGGACATTTTTGCCCATTAGCACTATTTTTCTTTGAAACAAGCTTTAATTTCTACCAAAAAAATTGAATTTGTTTTGGACTGAACTGATATTGCTCTGGGTTAGTATATTTTGTTTATCTCAACAGGTTGTAAAGCTACTCTATACCAGAATGTTACAACCAAGTTTCCCTCCTCACCTGCCAATGTATCTTACAATACACAGGGGGCACTCAATGAGTTGCCCCAAGATGTATCTAACAACATGAACCAATCTGATTTCAATATCAAATTGTGGGCACTTTCTCCCTAATTAGAAATGCTGCCAATTCAACTTTGCTGATCCCCGCAGGAGTTATTCTTTAGCTTCAACCCTTACATGGAACACACCACTGTGCCACCCCCTGTGGCATTGTGGCTTTCCCCATATGGTATATCAGTCACAATATACTACAATAAAGTGCATCTTATTCTATTCATTATTGTCCTTTCTATTTGGACTGTTGTCTTCCCCAATCAAATACTGAACTATAATTGGTTCAGTTGCAACACCAGAAGAAAGTTCAACTTGGGTCAGAGAACCCTATTAAGTAGGCGCAAGTATCAATTTAAAAGGGATGAATGAAATTTAAATGAATGTCAAAATGAATTTCAATTAATATGTCAGGAATGTTCCTTTGGTAAATGTATATTATTCAGTTTAGAACACATGAACTCAGTCTAAAAAAATCAAAGTGTATCCAAATCTATTGTAATTTAATATAAATTCTTTAATTTTTTATTTTGGTTTTTTAGACTGAGTTGTATTGTTTCTGGAAAAAGATTTTTTGTTTATCTCAACAGGTTTGAAAACTACTGTAATAAAGCTAAAAACTTAGGTTGCATTGAATTATTAAAAGATACATGTAACAATATATTATTTTTAATTATTATAAATTGCATGAGATTGATAAAAAAATCTTAGTAACTTTAATACTTAAAAAATAATAGTAAGTCAATTTTTTAATAGGCACTGATCTTTAATAAAATTATTTTTTAAACAGAGGATTTATGTATTTTTGGATATTTAAATTTTACTTTTTTGATACTATATATACGTTACCAGACCTTTATATTCAATAAAAAAATAGCAGACACTTTGGCCGAGCGGTTAAGGCGTGAGCCTAGAAAGCTCATGGGGTTTCCCCGCGCAGGTTCAAGTCCTGCAGGTGTCGTTTTACTCAAAGATGCAACATTTTTTATTTCGAGCTTGAAAGTTTCATATGATAAAATGATTGAGTTTTTATTTAGATGATTATACAGTTTCTTAATATACGTAATAGAAAATCAAGACAGAATCATATAATTTTCGATTTTATGCTTGTAAGCATATTATTGTATTCCAGTAGCTTAAATGTTGTACTATTATGTGTTACTATGAAATAAAGCTAAGAATTTGTATATCAGTGCCATAAAAATAGCTATATTTTGATATACCTTTTATCAATAAAGATTGCTAAAATCTAGTGCTAACCTCTGGGAAGTTACTTTATAGAAATCAATCAAACTCATTTCTTCTCGTGCTGAAAGCCATAAATGTCCAATCCTATCACTATTTATTAAGACTAAGCCTCAATAATAATCCATATTAATAAGCAAATATAGTTTAATTTATAACATCCCCATCGATACTATATTACTTTTTGTCAAAACTTTATGGTTTTGAAGAACATTTATTATTATTAGAGTATATATTCATAGTTGTTGATAAGGGGTTGTATGAGGACAATCCAGATTATCAATTGGGGCCTAGTACAATGGGCTGGCAACAAGGCATCTAATACAAACAGAAGTACATTAAAGGATTCTTTGTCCAGCAGACATAGTACCAGCAAAGCTAATCACTATGAAACCCCATAAATACTAAAATTCTAGATTCTAATTCTAAGATAATTCTTACTACTAGCTTACAGCTCAGTAGTAATAAAGGCATAACTAGGCTATATATTTCCTATCTAAGATAGTATACAGTTTTATTTCTGCCTTTATTTGTAAAATGTGATTAATTTTATGGGGTTGACATTCTCTTTCCAGAATGAAATCTGGCACTTCTAGATCTAAATTGACCAGCCTATCTGTTCCCCAGGCTTTAAGTATCAACCTCCAGGGCTAGGCATTCATACTGCAAAAGCATGAGTTTACAATTCCTGTGAAATATCTTATTTCTTGATTTTTTCTGAGGTAGAGCAAGGCAGTGGGACTATATTTAGAAATACTCAAATTTGCTACCCTCATGATCAGGTTATTGAATTAGCATAATAGTTGTTTTCCTAGCAGGAGTTTGACCTCCCTAATTGTGACAATAATCTAACCTATTGCCAATGAACATTAGAATGATGTTCTGTTATACTAGAATATTCCAAGGCACAGTTTGACTGTGTCTCATTCTATCTATTTTTACATAGCTAATAGGTAGTCAACCTTAGATCTGGATCAGGTTTTGACTTTTGAAGATATTAATATGATTCCCAATAAATATAATCTCTCAATAGAATCAACCCTGATTCTATCTTAGTTGATAGACAGGGTTCTATCTAGGTGTTGACTACCCAATGTGCAAAGAGAATGATGGGCCAATTGACCCATAGTACTCAGAATTCCTGACTGGGGTTTAAAAAGCTACCCATTAAAGATCAGCACTATAAAAATGTTATTTTATGTTATAAAGTAGTTTTCAAACCTGTTGATATAAACATATATTATTCAGTTTAAAATGCATGAACTCAGTCTAAAAAAGAAATCAAAAATCAAGGAATTTATATTAAATTATAATAAATTTGGATCCACTTTGATTTTATTTTTAGAATGAGTTTATGCGTTCTAAACTGAATAATATATGTTTATCTCAACAGGTTTGAAAACTAATGTACTGGAAAAAATAACCCATATTGAATATTAAAATGGTACTGGATTAGCCTTGGAAATGTCAAGGCACAATACCTACAGTCAATATAATTTTTAACAGGGATTTCCCTTTATTTAAAGTAAAGAAAAATCATAATAAATGGAAATTGCCAAAT
Organism: Entomophthora muscae; assembly: GCA_014839935.2. Taxonomy (NCBI): domain Eukaryota; kingdom Fungi; phylum Entomophthoromycota; class Entomophthoromycetes; order Entomophthorales; family Entomophthoraceae; genus Entomophthora; species Entomophthora muscae. Next base: position 340,421 of record QTSX02005753.1, read on the forward strand.
TTGCCATGACTAGATGCACTGCAAAATTTTATCAAGCATAGCAAAAATATATGCAAATGAAATAAAAGGTATGAAAAATATGTATAATTTTGATGAAGGGGAATGTAAGGCTTTAACTCAAAAGAGTATTTATGCTCAAAAAATGCACATAAGACAGAACCTCTTGTCAAGGTTTTGCATCTTGGGAGAAGAAGCTTTATTATTATTGTACATATTCAGGGTTGAGAGAAAAATGTATAAAGACAGTCTTAATTACCAATTGGGTTGTGTACAGCAGGCAGGCATCTCTTTGTCCAAACCAAGGGAGATAACTTCTTACTGCAAGTACTCAAAAGGCTTTGTTCAATACTTGGATACTTCTGACTACTAACCAGCTTAGTAGTGATACATTATAATAGAGGATAATTGTCTTTATTACACTAAGTTGATTCTGCTCAATATTTAATTAGTAGAGCACCTCATATAAGGTGAATAAGTCCTCTTGCCAGGATTAACATCTGGCGCTTCTAACTCTTATTGGCCAGTCCACTGTTTCCCAGAATGTCAATTACAACCCTAGAGTTAGGCATCCATGCCGTGCCAGCATGGGATCATAATTGATTGCTGGACCTCATGTCTGTATAGCAGGGTCCCAGCAGCATCTTGTCCAATGTTCATCCACTTGGAGTGTTCAGTTACCATTTTGAATGGTAACTTGCATCATGCATTTGTCAGGTGTTTGGCCTTCTGTGTATAGATGATTCTCTGGAACCCTTTCCAAACACAATAAGGTTTGGCAGTAGCGGGCCCCATGGGAATATTCTGCCATGTTCCCAAATCTTTAATTGGTATTAGCTTGAAGTTGACTGATCAGATCATCTGTGTTTTATACATAGATCAGGCTTCAGAGTAATGTCCAAACCTCAATCACCCAAATCTATTACTTGGATCACACTTTTCTTCAATAAGTCTGATGAAAGTATGGTGTCTAGGAAATATCATCATATGATCCAGAGGAATGGTGGTCAAGTCTACTATACTACTCAGGAATCCTGATACCTCTCATTCAAACTTCTCTAGATAATAAAGTTGGGGTTAGTGAATCTTTTTTTTGAAAAAAACATGGTTAAACATTAGAAATATCTGAGTGCGTCTGAGGTCAGATTACCCAAGCTAGGCAAAGGGGGCTGTCCTATAGAAAAATTGAAAAGCAGCTTAAGGTTGGTGCTGAAGCAGCTAAGGAACTTTACCCAAAGCTTCAAAAAACTAGCTCTATGAAGAACTGTTCAAGGTCAGGCCACCCTAAAAAGAGTGCAGCTTGAGATGGCTGATCTACAATCAGAATAGTTAAGAAAAATTGGTTTAAAACAGCTAGCCAAATTAGAGAAAGTATCAGGATCAACAGGAATGCTGATATTTATAATGTACTATTTGGAATAGATTGAATGAGCAGGGTTGTTATGGCTGTATTGCAAGAAGGAAAACACTTTTAAAGCAAGTAAACAAGGGTAAAAGACTAGCATTTGCTCACCAATATAGTATTTTTCAAATCTGCTGAGATAAAGATATTTTATTCAGTTTAGAACACATGAACTCAGTCACAAAACAAATTTCAACTTGATAGATCTAAATAGAAGATAATTTCACAGAAAATGAGCGGTATTAAGCGTAAATGTCCAGTCACAAAAAAACCTATTCAAGCTGGGGACAAATGTATAATGATTCAACAACAAAGATATCAAACACTAGAACACATTAGTTTCAGTCACATAATACATCTACTATGTTTACTATGTTTTTGGTGAACACATGACACTCAGTCACATAAGTTCCAAACTTGATCCAATAACAAGCCCCATTAGCAACTGAAACAGACAATATAAACATCAAATATCAAAACACATGAATGAATCTATAATACTGTTACCAACTTGCCCTAATTAAGAATGAAATCTAGAATACAAAAAGGAAATAAATATTCTGAGTGTCTGTTTTGGGATTAGAATCAATAAAAAATCAGATTTATTTAAACTCATGATCAACAGTGCACATTTACAACCAAAAATAATTAATATAGAAATATAAAAATCTAATTTGAAATAAACAGTAGTGACTACTAGCTTTCATGCTACTATATATGGAGAGATAAAAATTGCAATAAATAAATTATATAGATAAACTGTTTTAATTTTATTTTATTTTATTTTTATACCAAAATGGACACATCCCAACAACAGAGTAACAATGGACCCATTGTGCGCCATGGTTGCAGTTGCCCCTGTGGGTCAAAAAACAGAGTTAGTGCAATGTAAGTGCCTACCTAAGAAGGAGATGAAGGAGAGATCAATAGTGAGATTAAACTGACAAAACCAGCTCAAGGGGGACAGAGTGAAAGGACAGAGCATAAATTGGGCAAGTGCCTAAGGTCAAAGTTCCTAAGGTTGAAAGTGCATAAATCAAAAATGGGACCCCCAAAAAGTGCAAAAATTGAAACACTATGTAGGGTGCAAAAATTGAAAATACCAAAGATCGAAGTGCAAAAATAGATTCTCCAGAGGTTAACTTCAAAGCCAAATAAAATACAGTTTTTAATATAAAAACATATTATTTTAAAATATTTTATAGACAAAAAAGACCCCAAAAAATTCATTTCCGCAATAAAAAGTATATGCTAGATAATAAAAATATACTTAAATTTGCTGTTTTTAAAAGAAAGTTTATTTTAGTTTCAAAAGAAAGATTAGACTAGAATTTATATGTAACTGTATTTAATTGAATATAAGATACAAAACTACACAAAAAACTGCTTTAAAATGTGTTTGCATGGTAAGATCTTTATTGTCACAACATAAAATTAAAAGAAAGCAAAAGCAATGCAAGATTTTATTTGGATTACTAAAGAACTTTTGCAATGTTCTCAAGATGAGTGAGCCAGTTGGAGGAGTTGTAAGGAAGGAGGGAGTTTTTTGTGACTATCTCAAAGCTGTTGAGATCCTTGCTGCTCTGGGAAACACTTTGGCGTCCATCTAAAAACTCCTGGTAAAGAGTTTCATTGGTTGCTTGTTCAACTTTGAGCTTGTTGATCAGGACATTGAATTTGGGTTTCTTCACCCCAACACAGTCGGTAAACTTGTTGTGCCAGCTTTCCAGGGAGGAAGTAGTCTTCATAGTATTATTCTTAACAAACTTGAACTGGTTCCATTCAATCTTCTTTTCTTTTCTTCCATGGCGTCTGGTTTCAAGTTTTCCAATCCATTGGCGTTCAAAGTAATCAATAAATGGAGCAAAGACAGCTGCATTGTCCTCCATATACTTGGTATTCTTGAATGCCTCATAAATCTTGCTAGAGTCCTCCTTTCTCACCAAGGCAATGGCAGAAAAGGAGTTGAAGGCCACCTTGGGCTCCTGGGAGGTTGATCTGGTAACCAGTCTGTTGAGCTCAGTAAAGCTCTGAAGCTTTCTTCTGAGGCATTGTCTGAAGTGAAAGAAGCAACCATAAGGCTTGCTCTTAAATATCTTTTTAAAGGAATTGGCTTGAGCAGGCTCAAAGTCAACAAGGAGATGGGTATGGTAAGGCTCTGATTTTTCCTCATCATCAGGTTGGCTTGGGGTTTTAGACTTCTTCCTCTTGGGGGTAGAAGTGGGGGCATCAGTAGGGGGAAGGAGATCCAGCTTCCCCTTTAGAATCTCCAAGGCATGAGTATAGTCATCCTCATTTTGTCCTGACATCAGAAAGTAAACCATTGGTAAAACCTTATCACCATACTTACCATGTATGCACCAAAGCTGGGAAAAGATCTTAGGGCATGATGAGAAGGTCCCATCAGCCAACCAGATATTGGCTGTCATCAATCTCTTAAGGTTCTCCTGGGTGGCATAACAGATGGTTCTTTTATGCTCATCTGGCCCATTGTCATGAAGGAGAAACTGTTCATTCTTGGAGGTGACTCTGAGCTTATTTGGTATATCCAGTTCCAGGAGGGAGGTGGCAGATCTGCCCACATTGTCAGATTTCCGGTAATTATCACTGACATACTTCTGAAGGGATCCAAAAGTACCAACAGCTATCTTTTGGAAACTGGTCAAGTTGTGAATAGCCCTAGTGACTATCTCCTGGGAGGTAAGGCCCCTGTTGAAAGGCTGCCTCTGGCGCAGGTACCACTTTATTAGGCGCTGATATACCCCAGTTGGTTCCAGGCAGGTGTGCTGATTGTTCAGCTTCTTAAACTGGGTAAACCCAGTTGTAGTCAGGCGGGCGGGGCAGGCAGGCCCCTCACACTTGTAATGATGAAGCACCAAGTGCTTCTGCTCATCATTATACTTAAACATAAACCCATCATGGTAGAACCCAGCATTGCCCTTAGAGGACATTATTGGGAAGGAGATGGGTAGGACATCTGGCAGTCAGAACTCCTCTTCATAGTTGCAAATATTTTGTACTTTCAGGATATCCCAGGTCTCAAGGCCATCTTCAGCTGGTGTAGCATCTCCAGAGTCCTACAGGTTTTCATATTCTTCTTCTGAGATGTGAGGGGGTGTCTCCTCTTCATCTTCCTGACTGTGGACAAACTTGTGCCCAGTTGGGCTCTTGGAGGGGCTGGGGGTAGGTTCCTCTTCAGAAGGCTCCTCTTCTGGAGAGGGGGGGGCTCAGGGGTCTTCTTGGTGGCCTTGGCGGCTTTCTTGGTGATCTTCTTGGTGGTCTTGGGGCCAGGCTTCTTGGATCTGGAAGGGGTGGCCTTCTTTGGGTTGATGGGAGTTGACTTAGGGGGCATCTGGATGACTCAAAGTTAGTATTATTTGATTAATAAAAAATAATATAAATTATTAATAAAAATATTGTTTTTTAACAGAATCTGAAATTCAGAGTGCTTTTTACTATATTTTGTTAGTTTTAATAAATAATTTTAATTGAGGTAGTCAACTCTATAATGCTTTTGAAAGGAGTAAAAAAGGGGCTTTTGATCAGACAATTAGGGAGTTTTAATTTTGGAACTTTGATCTCAACACTCCCTAAAAGCATAAGGAAACATAGTAACATATTAAATTAAATTAATATTTTTTTTCAAAACTGCCAAAATCTGCAGTTTTTAATAAACCCTTTAAAACTATATTATAAACTGACCTAAAAGGCTTGAAACTCTACTATGTTCTAAAGCAAGTCTTTAACCTTTAAAACACTTATTTTAAGCTTTAAACTTACACTGGTTAAATTATTATGGTTTTGTAAAGTAGAGCATTTGTTTGGTTTAAATGCACTTTTTGATTTCCGCACTTTTGATTATAAACACCTATTAGAGCTTAGTTAATAAAATATAAAATTCCAATCATAAAATAAAATATATTGGTGAGCACTAAATCAGTGTGTTTTGAATTTTGATTTGAAGCTTTTTCAATTTGCGCACTCTATTACTACACCCAGTGATTTACTAAGTGATCATATAATATTTGTTTCATTCAGCACTCTATCTTTTACATAATAAAAATCACTGAAATTTTAATCAAATGCTTTACAGGTGATTGTGAACCTGTATGATAGATTTTAGTTTATTTGGTTGAGTATGATATGATTTGAAGCTTTTCTGATTATTTACATAGTGATAGAATCAATATTAAGTGATATTTTAATTTTTTAATTTTGGGGCCCAAGTATTAAATTGAAGAGACTTCCAGACTTTGATTTCTGCACTTTTAATTTTGTCCCCTATATTAAAAAGGATAATAAATTCTATTTCAAAAGCCAAATTAATTTAAGGTGTGTTTTAAATTGCATCAATTTGGGCACTTCAAACTTAGTTTTTCAATTTTAGCTACTAGTAAAAACATTTTTAAAAAAGTCAAATTTAAGAAAAATATTAAATTTTTTGGAAAATTTTTTATTGAAAAAAGTGCAGAGATCAAAAATCCATTGATTTGGAGATTTTGATCTCTGCACTTTGACTTTAGGCACTTGCCCCATAAATCCCAGGGTCCAAAAGCTGACCCAAAAATTCACCAAGGTCATCACCACCAAAACATTAAATGACCTCACCACCAAGAGGGTGTCCTTGGTGTATGACCCTGTATACCACCACAATGGTGTTTGTGGGGTTCCTGTCTACCAGTCCCCAAAGTGTGTCCTGGATTGTAGCCAGGGACCGGCTGGAAGGGATTGCTATTCTCTAGTAAGGGAAAATGTATCTCAGAAATATGTATAGGGGTCAAAATGTGCTTTTATTCACTATCAGAAGGAAGATCTCCTTAGAAACCTTCTGGTATATGGCCCGGGGGTCAAGGAAATAATATGGATTTGCCAATACTTGGAGTCCTCCAACAATATCTTGACCTCTTGTACTTGGTCTTGGACTCCTGCTCCTTAAACTTGGACTCCTGCACCTTAGAATTAGACTCCTGCGCTGCGCTTAGGATCCAGATCCTTATTATTGGGCTCCTGCTCCATTATCTTGGGCTTCAGCTCTCTTTATAGCTCCATTGGCCTTGTTATTCCACTTGTCAGTCCAATAAAGCTCCTGCTGGTGATCAAGGGCTTCTCAAAAACCTCTTGGCAGAAACTCAAAAGGCCTCAGAAAGACCTGTCAAAGACCTGGAAAGATCTCCAAAAAGACCCTGTAACTTTCCAGCCAGCCACCCTTTTATAGTGTCCTTTTCCCAACGGTTCCACCTTCAAAATGGCTTTCTTCAGAAGCTTAAACCATTGCCGCTCACTTTTTCTATAATAACTTAAGCTTACATACTTAATTTCTCAAAAGCTTAAAGTATTAATTCACTATTTCCTTGCTTATACTTTAAGCTTTTGGCTTCTAACCAATCATTTTCATCAGGAAACCTGCCAGAACTCAACCAATGAATGCAGAGCGCAGAAATAGACCATTTCTGAAGTTCCACTGGGATCCAACTAGAAAAATACTTGCCACAGCTCAAACCGCTCAAAGCAACAGCTCTTTGCGCACCAAAGCGTTAACTGGTCCATTATTTTGGCACCAGTCTTCCCTGCATTCAACCTGAAACAATTTAAATAGTAGAATACTATTTAAAATTTTTCTTTTTGAACCTCTTCAACGTTTTCCCCATATATTTACAAATATAGTAAGATCCAAGGAAAACATCCCACCAAAACAACTTTGTATCCAGCTCTCATAGCAACATACCTTCATCTATACTAGGAACTTAATAAATAAATATCTTACCCACACTTCTATCCACATTCCTTCTTGATTGTACTACTAAACAAAGGCAAAACATTCTACATTTTCCCACTTTGGAAAATAAATTTGGCAAAATCTTGGCTCATTTCTCTGGATCACCAGTTCTCCATCATCATCTTCTGGTCCCTTGGCTAGCTCATTTCAGTCTCCAACAAACAGTCCATCTTAGTTCACAGAACAGTTCCTTTCCAGTCTTTAAACGGCCTATCAGTCCTCTGGCTACTCCTTTATTATGGCCAGCTACTTCTGCATCATGATCTTTGAGCCCTTCCACTTATTCTCATTAGAAACCATCTTAGTTCCACCTGCACAATGAACAATTTTGGTTCCAAACTTCAATATGAACCAACAGTCCTTCAAATAGCCTTCTCTGTGATCAAACAGTTTCTCTCACTAGTCTTCTCTGCTGATTCCGTGAACCACCTTGGTTCTTTATCTCAGTCCCCGTTACCAGAATCTGTAGACCCAGGCATAAGTCTACATTGAACTGGCATTTGACTGGGCCCTTGCAAGTGGTATTCCACTTAGGCCATCCAATCATAGATCTTTAAAGACTATGTCTGCCAAGCACCCACCCACTAGGAAGTAATCTCTCTAGGTGGTGAATGATTGCAGAGGGATTCAATCCCATGACCAGAGATCCTACAGGCAAGGAGATCATCCCTAAATGGAATAACTATCCTAGGAGTCAGTACCTGCCTAGCAGGGGATTAAAGCGCCCCAAGAAGAAGTACGCTCTCAGATAACACAATAAAAAGGCTGAAGCCAAGGGACAGAAAACTTGGGGGTTGGTAACCTGGGTGGTGGAGCCATAGACCTTGGTTTCCTCACAGACAGGTGGGTTGTTTGATAGAGGTGTGGTGGTATATCAGACTCCCAGAATCACTTGGTGCCAGGAGCTGTCAAGAAATTGGGACTCTGGTGTTGTACCCAAATTGGCGTGTGAGCCCATAGAAGCGCTGGTAAACACTGTTGTTGTCAGGATTATCCAGAGTAACCATTTATACCCAAGAGTCTCCCAAAGAGGAGTCTTGGGTAATTTCATGGGTTGGAATTTAGAGGTTTAAGTCAAGATAAAAGATAAGCAAAAACAATTCACTTGGGTGAATGTAGACTTTATTGATTGAACAAATGCTGAAATAGAGCTTACCAACTTTTTATAGCATGGTAGCAGAAATAATATGGGAAAAGGAGATTTGGAAAGTTGGAGATGAAATGAGGGGATTTGGCAGTTAGGATCTTCAAAACTGGAGAAGGTAAATTATTTCCTTATGTTTTTAAAATTCTTCTAGCAAGTATCATAATTTTCTTAACTATCTTTCATTTTCTGGCAAGGATTGGAACTGTAGTTACTCATCCCCACAGAAGCTGGGGACCAGGAGGTGGTTTTAACAGAAACAACAGAAGGAATGGCAAACAAAGGACCCAAAACCAAGCAAAGAAGACTACCCGCTTCCTCTGAGCTGCCAACATCACCAATTGTCTTCTCAAGTAGATTCAAATTGGCGTTGTAATTATTTGATTGGCTGAAACCCTGTACAAAAGGTAATGATTGGTTTGAAGGTGTTTTAACGCTCATACAGTTTTGATCAGTTTTAAAGACCTCAGAAGAAGAACCAGGTTCAAAACCCGTAGCTGAAAAAGATGCATCAAAAGCTACTTCCAGACATGAACTTACAGATAATTATGAACAGATACTACCCATTAACACATCCCCTTTAGAAGATTGCAAAGGAGAAAGAGGGTAAATTGGAGTCCCCTTTTCAACTAAAAAAAGTTGTTGGCAGGAAGTAGATTCCTGTCAATGTCATTGTTTTTACTCACCCAGGTGATTAAGTCTGGGCTTCAGTTGCAGAGTAATCAGCTCTACTTCCCAGAGGCCTGATCACACCAAGTTCTGCAGCTTGCTTTCCCAAGCAAACCACCTTGATGATACCTCTGAGCAAATTCATGACCTTCAATACTCACTTTGGGTTTCCCTCAAAGCTCCAATAGGGACATAAATGAGGACACCCTACCAGTTCATTAGGTAGGATGCTTGCTCACAGACCTCCTATAAGCGTATCAGGGTACATAGAGCCCTCAGAGCTCCTCCCCTCCCTGGCAGCCCGCGCTACCCGCCAGGGGTCCAAAACCTTCTCCACCTCTAACAGACAAAGTTTCCTGCTAGCTATCTCATTCTCCACTCTTTTTCAGCCACAGTTCCCTGCTAGGTGAAGAACTCTAGCCCATAGCAGCCAATATCTTCTGCAGGGTGGAGGCACTATCTGCCTCTAGTAATTTCTACATCTACTAGCTAGGCCTTACCGTCCCTAGTAGCCATAATTCCCTACTAGGCCTCTACCTGCAACAAACAACCAAACTTTTTCTTGGCCAACATTAGCCCCGCCTGCAAACCACCAAACATGTGGACTGTCACAGTGTTCCTGCAGCTATACCAGAGAAGATTAAGCCCATAATTGACACTAGCTACAAGCCTTATGTGAGTGATTCCAAAGGGGCAGACAAGGACAAGCCGCTCCAGTATTTCCAAACAACAAAAGGGCAGAAGGTGCTTAAGAAGATTGCTGCATTCTATAGTCAGGTGCCTATGCCCTGTGTTGTGCCTGATACCAATGAGTTTCCCCCTACTGCCAAAAAGACCAAGTACAAAATCATCCCTGAAACCACCTGCAAGATCTTCATGAGACTCATGGATGAGAGACCAGACTACAAGAAGGCCACAGCTATTGTTGGGATCTTGGAAAAATCTTTTCATAGGCTCTGAAAAACTTATCTGAAAACAGGTACTGTTCTCCTTTTGGAGAAATCCAAATGCTAACCAGTACTATTGGTTAAGGAACACCTGTGGGAAATTTGATAGTGAATTGAGTGTAATTGCCATCTTGAACCGGAAAATATTTAGTCAATGGTTGAGTCCACTTTTGGAATTGCAGCTTTGGTTTCCACTTGCTACCACACAATCAAGAGCTTAAGATTCTCTTGGAAGAAACTTGGGGTATCTTTGTACAATTGGAATATCCCAGACAACGTCAAGTACCGTCAAAAATACACCAAGACAGTTGCTGCTCTCAAAGAGATGGGCACAGTAAGTTTTCTACATTGGCAAGTCCTCTTTTGTGTTGTCAATGCTCAATGAGTATGGGTATGTCCTCAAAGGTGAAAAGAACAATATGTCCCAGCGTGTGGCAGTCTGGTCTGTTGCCTACTCAATGCTAGCCCTTCTTGGCCCCCTTGGCATTGAGCTATATCAAATGATCAAGGGTTCTCACAATAGTGGGACCTTCCTGGAATTTCTCCAATTGGTTCAGGAGCACCGCAAAGTGATCAGTTTGGGTGTTACCAATGGTATTGTGCTGGATAAAGTTGGTCTCCACAAGGTAGAAGAAACTCTTGAAGAATTCTCAGTGATTGAGCCTGGTGTGGAAATTGGCTCCCAACAATTAGCCACATCCAATTTGCGCCTTCTCTTCCTCCCCTCCTATTCCCCATTCCTCAACCTAATTAAGGAGGTCTTTGGGTGGTTCAAACAAGTAGTCAAAAAAGGGGCACCACCTGGGCCCAAGTATTTGTTTAATTTGCTGCAGGTCAGTGTCCATACCCTCACAGCTGAAACTGTGGCCAAATTCTATGGTCATGCAGATTTGTTTCTCTCTGTGTGCCTCTCCAAGCAGCCAATCAATTAAAGGCTTTGCTATTCCAAATGTTTTCTTGCATTTTATCTTTTAATATTTGTTTTTATTTAGTTTAATTTATAGTGACTTTATTTTTATGATTCTGTGTGTATACTGTCAGATATAATAAAAATTAACAAAACAAAGCCAATTGAATGAAGAAATAAACTAATTAATTAATGAACAAATTACACACAAAAATATTTATACTTTTTATTATGATTTTATTTGGGTTAGTTTTTTCATGTTCTTTATATGATTCCAATTATATACCCTTATGTGTAATAAAAATTAACAAAGCAAGAAAAATGAATGAATTAATGAACATACAGAAATATTGATTTTTTATTATGTATTTATTTTTTGAATATAGATGAATTGATTAGATTATATTGTAAAGAAATTATATATATAATTTAAAAATTGTATTTGGGTTTAGAGCTTCATTAGGGGTGGGAGCGGTGGAATTCCAGGACATTGTGTCAAAATAGACTAGTAATTTATATTAACAACATGTATGTTGACATTAGCCCTGTACTATATAGCTCACGGCAGCTTGAGTATGGGAGCACTGTGATACAATTGGCCAGGAGGATTTTTCCTGGTGAAGCTGCCATCCCATATGTGGCAGCAAGAATGACTGAATCCTGAATAAAATGCTCTATTGGGCTGTATCCAGGGGCAATTTTTCCATCTAATAAATGGCAAATTTCATCTAGCTTTATTATTACATCAGACCAGTTGTGTGCTTATGCTTTAATCCACATCAGTACAACAAGACCTAGGTAAACAATCAAGTGAAGTCTCTGCCCCACAAACAGGGTAGAGAACTCACAAAATTTATTATATAGGGTGCTAATTTTATTCTTAAAGGATGTAGTGGCAATTTTTTTCTATTGTTTTTGATATACAAGTCTTCTTGAAGCACAAGGAGGCCCCAAAGTCTCCAAGGACGCCTACAACAGCAGGCATGATGGCAGCAGAACTATAGCTAAGTTTTGTTATTTTTTCATTGAAATTTTTTAGGATATGCAATAGTGTGTGCTTGGTGGGGAAACAGAAACAGACTTCTTCTTGTCCTCTCTCTATCTTGGGTAGGTTTTGGTATGACATAGTTTGGACAAAGTCCCAGACAAGCATGACAAAGAGCTTGCAGAAGCCAAGATCCAGAACGTACTGGTCAAGGTGCAGGCTGGGGGCTGCAGCCAAAGCTGAGACCCGCCATTTGGTGTCATCTTGCTTTGGTTGGAGTGATGTAAGTTGTTCTTGTTTCATGGGATAATTTTTTAATTTATTGATCATTTCAGAGGCAACGGCTGGCGTCAGGACCAGCTGACGCCCTATGTGGGGGACATAGTTGCTGCAGAATGCTTGCAATATGTACGGTTTCAGATACTGGCGGTCTTCTCCTTCTGTTTCTCCTAAATAAAAAAGTTAGTAAATCTTTTTGTTTATTTGATATTATATTTCTTACCTTCTACCTTATCATTACCTGTTGCCCTCTTGACGGGGGCTGCTTCATGGGACTTGTCACTAGTTGGTTGCTGGTCTTCTGTTGGTTTTTGTTTTTTTAATTTTTTAGCTGCTCAAACATTTCAGGATCCTTTGACCACGCCTCTGCAGCTGCAAACCCCTGTGGCTTGAACTGTAGATCAGCAAGAACATCTTTTTCTACGTTTAGGAGCCTAGTTGCAAGTTTGTTGGTAGCATTGGGAATCTTTTTTTCACAGCCTTCATGGTAAGTTTGTCTAGTTTGTTGCCTTCTAACATCACCTCCTTTAGCATGTCCTTCACCTTTGATTGACCTCCTTGATTTTAGCCACTACCACGTCCAATTTCTTTATCAGTGCCTCCAATTTTGCCATGTTTTCTTTGGACTTATCCCAGCCTTTTTTATACCAATAAAATACCCCAATAAACTATATCTATTCTAATGTAGCTATTAGAGTTTAAATAAATACATCTGATTTTAATTATGAATTTTTATTAGCTTTAAGTAATAATATTCATGTAATATAAATATTCTGTATATTGTTTGTATATAGTGACTCATTCCTAGTATCATGAACAACTATGTTGTCAGATGCATGCTATGTCTAAGTAAAACATGATTTATTATTGAATCAATATGCCAAGTTTGACCCAAAGTACATATTTATTAAAATATATTAAAGTATTAATAGAAAACAATATAATTAATAATTATTAAAGCAACAAAATTTAACTTGTGGCATGATAAAAATCAATCCCCACTTTATTTAAATGTAAATTATTTATTATAACTATAAAAACTTGTAAATGTTAAACCAATATAAATTAAAAATAAAAATTATCAGGGGCAAGTTTTATTGGGGGAATGGGATTAGGCAGTGCAAATTAGGTGGCAGACTGGGTTGAGGGAGGAGGACTTGATTGGCTGGTGGGGTTGGTGCTGGTCACCTGAGAGAATTGGATGGGGACTAGGGCAACTGGAGGACCCAATAGGAATTGTGTGCCTTGATTGGCTTGAAGGAATTGATTGTACAAGACATCATATTCCAACTCGGGGAGGACAGTGATTGGCTTGTACACTGGGGAGTCACAAGGTGGCAGCTGGGGATCTTTTGGTGATTGGCTGTTGCCAAGAGCATTGAGTGCCATCTTTGTAAACATGTCAGCAATCTTCTGACGGGGAAACAGCACTGAGCGGTTGTTGGCCGCACTAAGCACCTGGCTGAAGGTTGTGGGGTTGCACCCACTGATGGTGTCTCCAATGTTAAAGAACAGCACATCACCCAGGTGAAGATTGGCATCACCATCAGGGAAAATTGAAACTGTGTGGCCTTCTGCTTGTATTTTCTTGAAAGCCACTTCAGCGCACTCCATTTGGTGGCTCAGGAATATTTGGAAGTTGGAATTGGCCAAGCTCCAGGTGGCAAGCAGGTTGGAGAGAAATTTCCTGTACCAGTAACCATTGGTGTAACTGGTTGTAGTCCAGTAAAATACAGTCCCTTTTGGGGAAACTGCAAGGAATGCACCAATCACTTTCCCCTGTGCTCTCTTTCTTTTGCCCTTGGGAGCATTCTTTTCACTCAAAGTGCCATAATCATGAAACTGCAATGACAATTTATAATAGGATATAAATACAACATTGTCTGAAATAGAGGACAAGCAGCAGGTAAGGATGGCACTAATTGCAAGGTCATAGAGAAAATCAGATCCATCATACGACTCATTGGCCGGCCCATTGGTCATAATCAGAACACCAACTACAAGCCCATGCATCCAGAGCTGTGCTGTGCGGCTGGCAATGAAATTGCCCTGGTGCCCAAGTAGGCAACAGACCTCAGTCAATCAGAGGTATGGGTCCCATTGCAGAAGGTCAAGCATGAAGGAATATACCTCCTTGATCTGAGAGTGGACCTGCTTCTTTGGCTTCTTGCCCAGCTTTGCACTACCTCTCTTCAAGAGGGCTCGGAACTCACACTTAATCACTGCCTCAGTAAATTGAAGCCAAGGGCTATTTTGGAAAAACTAATGCCATTCTGATTGAGGCTCACAATCTCCTCTATCACCTCATCAGTTATGATTTGAAATTTTTGGCGGGCTTCAGGAATAAGGGTACCTGGATTAGGCAGGTCAAGATTTGATTGGCCTGAATTCTCAAGCACTGGTTGGATTGGGTTGGAGGAGGCTACAGTTGTCCAGTCTCCAAAATGTGGCACAGGCGCAGGTTGGGCCTGGTCTTGGGGAGCACCATATTTGCTATTGGAAAAGCCATCTGTGGATGGGCCTGATGACACATACAACTCAGCCTCCTCACGGCTTGTATTGAATTGGGTGTACACAGAAAACACGGTGGTTGCGCTCCCTTGATCAGCAGCCTGAGCTTGGGGTAGCTCCTGGTACTGCTCCTCAACAACATCAAAGTTACAGTAGTTTTAAAAGCTATGGCAACAAGCAAAAACAATCCAGATTCAAACAAAATAAACTCAGATTTAAACAAAATTAAAAATAAATGAATTTATATTGATTTACAATAGATTTGGGTTCATTTTAATTTTGCTTAAATCTTAATTCATTTCGTTTAAATCTGAGTTCATTTTGTTTGTTGCCATAGATTTTAAAACACCTGTATCTTCACTTGAAAAACACTTACTAACACAAAGCAATAAAAACTCTATTGAAAACTGAAAAGCAAAGTATTTCTAGGGAACTAATTTTATTTAAATGAGTGCTCCTATTTGAGACATTCTCTCAGACATAAATGTCCAAATTTAGATGTACATTGAAAATAAGGCTTTAGTTCCCGGAATAGATTTTGGTAGATTCACTCCTGAAATCCACTATTTCCTTCTTGAGTCCCAAAAATAATCAATTTTTTCAAAAAATGAGTTGTTTTGTGTTTGAATTCATCACTTTTGTGACTGAACCTCATACGCTCTCTGTTTGTATCATATTTGCCACACACTCATACTCAAATTTGATGTAAAATGCTTCAGCAAGTGACTGGATTGTGAGCGTTATGAACTTGAGTTCCATGTGTTTGCTATCTTATTTTCAGAATTCAGTATTTGTTTTATTTTTGTTTTGTGATTGACTAATTTTTGTTTTCTGGCCCTAGATAAATGGAAGCTTTATTGAGTAAATTAACCTTCAACTGGTTTCAGTTGAAATACGTTTTGTGACTAAGTTCATGCATTCTAAACCAAATAGTATATGTTTATCTCAACAGGTTTGAAAACTACTGTATATAAATCACCCTATATCCTTTTGGGAAAAGTCAATTTGGTCTGATGAGACTAAAATGCTGCTCAGAGAATCTCAGAGACAGCAAAATGTCTATTGCAACCTGATAAAGCCTATGATCCTGACGTGCAATATCCATTGTTGAAAATGATCATCAGGGTGCCAATTTTGGGGCTGCTTCACAGCCAATACAAAGGAAAAGATCCAACCAATTAGTGAAAATATAACTGGTGAAGTCTACAAAAAAATTCCTGGCTTGGGATCTCTGTATATTTATGAGAGCATTGGAAAATCCAACCAATTACATCTTCATGTAAGACAATGCCCCTGTCCACAAAGCCCAAGAAGGTAAGGGATACTTGGATTCCAAACATATTGTTTGTCTGAACTGGCCTCTCCAAAGCCCAGATTTGAATCCTATTGAACATCTTTGGGATGCTGTTGGATCTGATTTGCCAGCAGGCTCCAAAAACCCCAGAGTGAATATCAAATTTGGAGGGGCAAAAGCATGGAAAGCAATTCCGATGGAAACTCTTGAGCCCCAAGTCCATCCTATGCCCAGAAGCCTTGATGCTGTTATTAGAACCAGAGGTGGGCCTACCCAGCACTAGCTTTACAAGATATTCTGGCTTGGAAGCTGTTGGTCCTTTACAATAGATATTGAAAATTTTGGAATATGCTTATTTTGTACAGCCTTTGTTTTATTTGCATATTTTTCTCTGTGCTTGATAGAAATCTTGCGTGCATCTATTCATGCCGATCTTGGTGATTTTCATTTGTTATGATTTTTCTTTTCTTTAAATTAATGTGGACCTCGGTTGGTTTTTGAATTGGCTGCATTGGTTTCTTTAGAATGTATGGGTGATGGAAAATCATGAAAACTGAAAGTAACCAACCTCATGGTTTATCAATGAAAAAGGATTAGATTTCAAAGAGTGGATTGCCAAATACTGAAAACATGAGTAACTTTATTTAGATTCTAGTAGAAAGTGCATATTAGTGAGAATACTACATTTTAGATGAACAAGCAACAACTGCACTTGGATCATATTCCTCCCCATCATCAGAAGGGAGCTCAGGGTTAAGAGAACCTTGAATTTTGGGTTTCTTACAAGATAACTGCTCCTGACCAAATGCATCTATCGGTGCTGGTACTTCAGGCTTGAGAAACTTAGCTTGAATAAAGAAAAAACTATACCTCTTTTTCAGCAGGAAGATAATCAGTTAATCGGTAGAGTTCAAAGGATGCTCGCATGTCAAGTCCATAGGTCTCCAGCTTCTTTTTTGGTTTTGCATCTTCAATAGCTTGAGCTACTTCCAGACGCTGCAGCAACGATGAATGGATCGTTTTACTGAAACCAATCCGGCTTAGAAGTATTTGATTATTGAAGCCAAGCATGGCTTCAGGGCGGAGGGTAAGGAGCTGTTCAAACCGTCTAAAGACTAAGCAAAGGAATGAAAGCTGCTTACGTTTTAGCTTCTTCCAAGTATGAGAGCGACCGCTCAATCCGGTAGGTACCAGCCTCAGCTGGGTCCTTTCCACAGACAATTTGACAATACTTTTGAAGGCATATAGCTTCATCAAATACAAGCGTCATGTCGTTGGGGTTCAGGACAATGGCCTGAATCATAAGTAATGCATAGATTTCCAATGGTTTACCTCTCGGATCTGCTTGATGCTATGCTCAATGTGTCTGAGGTTATTTGACTCGATGCCTAGAGCATATAGCGCACGGGCATGGCCCTGAAGAATTGAAAATCGAATCCTTTTGGGACAGTACTTGAGAACTTTGGCATACTAAAATGTTAGATAAATTGGATTATAGTACATACTGATTCAACAGCCTCTTGGTATCTTGCCAGACGGAAGCAGCAATGCGCATAGTTTGTGCTGAAGGTTACTGGCTCAACCGAGGTGCCAATCTGATTGAATATCTTTCTAGCAATCTCATAGTGGCCCTGAGCAGCAAGCAGGCACCCCACACCAGCAGCAGGGTAGGGATTCTTGGGCTCCAATTGAAGTGCCTTGCGGAAGTAGAGTGCTGACTCATGATAAAGTTTGGCTTTCTGAAAAGTGAGATGATACAAAAGTGTAATGTTACCTGCTTATTATCAGGTTCTTGGCGTGCTACTAGGTAGTAGTTGTGACCTACTGCACAGAGGGCATAGAAATCATTGCCGTTGTATTTTGACAAGACCATTTTAAACGAATGGCGGGCGGCTCTTAAGTCGCGAAAAGCTTGCTGAAGCGACCCAAGAAGAATGTATGCATCAGCAGCACACTTGCGTATTTGGGGGATGGCTGAATCTCCAGCAGCTTCAATGACTTCTCTATACAGTCTAGCAGCACGGTTGGAATCCCCTCCCAGCTGGGCCAGATGTCCTAACTTGAGAGTTGCTAATCTTTAGTATAAATAAGCAATCCTTACCATTGAAATAGGAGGGATGCATTGCGCGTAAGTCTTCTAGCTTCTTCATGGCCTCAGGAATGCGGTTATTCTTTTCTAAATTGATTGCCATGTTGTACAGGATTGTAAATGTAAGGACACTGCCCTCTCTGGATTCAATTGCTTCAGATTTGCGTAAAGCAAAATCTAAAAAGTCCTGGCATTTGGTAAAGCTATTATCTTTGGGGTTAGGAATTGCCATGTAATTACCATGCATGAGAACTGCAACAGCTGCATTGTTGGCACACTTGGCCAGATCCTCATCAACGCTTGATACCTCTGGAGCAGTGTTGTAAACAGAGAGGGTGTCCTTGTAGGCCATCTCAGCTCCCGCCCAGCCTTGGCGTCTATCATAGGCTAAGGCAACCTCTGCAAGAGCTCCAAAGATATTATGCCGAGAGACAGAAGAAAGTTCCTCTGATGCCCCAAGATGAGCTTTAACCGCTTGGATGTGCGTAAGGAACTTGGGGCTTGTCAGCTTGTAGTCTTTCGTGTTGCCAGGCCTGTTAAGTCGAGAATAAAGGATAATGTAAAGCTGCAATTAGTCACCAGAAGTAACATTAAAAATACCAAGTTCAGATGGATATCGCTGGTAAAAAGTTGAGGAGTAACTTCAAACTTTTCTTGGCCAATGATTCCTTCCAACTTTCTCAGAGTTTGTTCAAGATCCCCTATTATGTTAGTCTAAATAAGTTAGCAGCACTACCATCTTTAAAGATTAAAAGAGCCTGGAGGACAAGAGATGGCTCATGGTTGGGGCAGAGATTGAGTGCTTGCACAAGTAGCTTATTGGCTTCGATATCTTCTCCCTGAAAGATTAGTTGTGCTTAAAAAGAAAATTACTGAAATGTACTTGATCTTGGCACCAACATAGCAGGCTTCACATAAAAGCTTTGACGATGTTGCGTAACTAGATTCATAGGACAATTGGCTGCACGCATAAGCCTGAGAGATAGTTAAAATAGAAAATTATGAAAGCAATACCTCGTCATACTTCCGGGCATAGAAATACACTTCTGAAAGGATGAGAGAAAGTGCTGGATGTTTAGAATGAACTTTGAGAGCCTCCATGCAGACTTGATAGGCCTCTTTGTAAGAACTCACACGCTCCTCATGCTTATCACTGGCTTTGAACTGATTAAGCTTGATGAAGGCCAGCAGGGTATAGGCTTCTATTTTCTCTGGGGACTAAAGATTAGCCTATATAATCTTCCCAAACATACTTTGGCGATAACCTGCTTTAGGACAAGAGAGGCAGCTTCATGCCGCCCAAGCCCAATCTGACAAAGAGCAATGCCAATTCGGAAGTCAAACCCAGCTCCCAAGTCAAACTCAGGTTTAAATTTTGACATGATGGCCACTCGAAGAAACCTCTTCAAAGCAAACTCATATTTCCCAAGATAGTAGTTAGAAAAGGCCTAAATGTAAGTAAATGTATTAAAAGATAAGTACTAGGCCCAAGGTAGCAGCCAACTTTTTGGGGTCCCTTTGCAGAGCCTTGGCAAAATAAAGTGTGGCCCGGTTGTATTCCTTGTTGTAGAAGTGCCAAAACCCTTTGATGACAGAAATGTCTGCATTGTGGGGGGAGAACCGTTTGATCAGCTCAGTCAGGCTGGAAAGCAGATCCTGCAGAGACGAGTAGTTTTCGCCACAGAGCTTAGCGTTGGCGGTTTGGCTCAATAAAAAGAAGCAGTATGAGATCAAAAGCTTGATTAGATTCACAATCTCTTCAGGTGAAATATTTTCTCGGGTATAGGTACGCACTAGAAGATTAATGCACCATACTTTAGCCAGCTTACTGATTTCTACGCCCTTGTTGAGTAGCCCGATGCAGCTAGCAGGCTGATTCTTTTGGCAGTACATTCTCTATTGAAAGTGAGCTTGAGAAAGTTTATCGAAACTACAGCCAAATCAAGATAACTGGGCAAGGCAACTCTCTTGGCCTGCAAGATCGGGTAAAGCTCGTCAAGCTCGAGGGGCAAATCACCAGCATCAAGATGGATGGGACCTTGCTCAGAGTGAAGGATGAGTTCCATTTTAGCAGTCTACTTATAATTTTTTATCGGGTTTAGTAGACGAAATATAGCTGAGCTCGATAGGCAAGAGAAAATAAAGCGCACTCCAAAGTCTTTCGGGGCTCGAGTTTACCTGGTATACTTATTACGCTGGATCGCAGTTGTGAAAAATAAGCTCAATCCTAAAACCAAACTCCTATCGCAAACAAGCAGCGCTGGTAAATCTTGTGGCCGACCTGAGCCTGTTTTTTTTGCTCAAGTTTCCCGCGTAAATTTTACGCATTCGTAATCATCTGAACTTTTCTACCCACCCGAAACCGAGTCGTACCTCGAATGCGAACCATCCCATAATGGATACACTCATTTTTTAACATTTTAACATCAGGTTATGATCGATTTTAACCGATCTGGATTTAAGATCGAGCTGGATTCAAACCTGTTTAAAAAACCCAGCACAAACTCGACTTGCCCCAATTGAAAGCAAATCAAACATTGTAATCTAGAGCATGTCAAGGATTTATCAAAGAGTTTAGGATCGATAAGAAATCATTAAGTTTGATCTAAATCATATTGTCATAACTGCGCTGTATTAGCAAGTTACACCAGGAAAATATTTTGGAAACTAGATAATGATCTTTATTAAGATACATCACTTATATAGCTTGGGGAATCCTTTTAAGAGAAACAAATTGGGGCAATCCATCAATTGGATCAGGCAGGGGTAGCTTGATCCTTATAATAAGTCAAGCACCAAATCAAGCTGTCCACCAAGTAGAGATTGTCACTGGTTCTTGTTGCCTTATTTGGAAACTTAAGTTGACTTCTACATTTGGCTTTGAATGATGAGAAAGTCAGTTTGAGTGACACAGGGTCTCTTGTGCAGAACTTTGCAGGGGGTTGGCTCCGTTGTTTTAACAGAACCATTTTTGTTTATCTCAACAGGTTGAAAACCTACTGTATGGGATTATTGAAGGAAACTTGAATCATGAGATTAAATCCATATCCAGTTCTTGGTACAAGTCTTATTGAATGGGACAGGGTGGCTTGTCTAAGCACTTCCCTACTCTTTTTCTGTATTAAGAGTTCCTTGATGCTTTACATGCTGCTAGCTTGAGTGTTGTAAGGTTCTTTTCTGGGATTTGAGTTGATAGTATGAGGAGCTTGCTTGGTGATAGGGCTGCAAAAGAGAAAAAAATGGCTGTTGGATCCTTGTTTTTGGATTCTCCCAGGCAAGGAAAAGCCAATTTTTTTAAATCCTCCGGCTGGAGAAAGAGTTCTTTCTCTGAAAGAGCTAAGAAATACTATAAATCCTCAA